>JAIGNY010000378.1:30000-75268 GCA_020152595.1 Chiridota heheva | reverse complement strand
TAAAAACTTTAAAATGCAACTTGCGGAAAGAGATTAGAAATGTTAATAGCTTGTAACAGGTATAAATATCTAGGAACGGAATATGCTAAACGTTTTCACTGTTTTAAACGTTTGTAAGATATCTATAATATTTATAATGTGTTTTTGTTTATGATTTTTGTTAATCTTTCTCACGATTGTATAGATTTAATGTACCTTACAATTTTCTAGAGTAATGTAACTTGTACACATTTTTATTTCGCTTATTTTTTGCACTGTATATGATAAAGCAATTTGTAGTAGTAAAGTAATGCATTTAAGTTGACACTGAGGTCTGACCATTTACTCCCTGCTTTGATTTGTGGAAAAGCATCAGAATTTCAACCGGAGACATGCTTTTGATCCTGGGCAGTGGTGTAGTGCTATTTGTATTTACCTACAATCTCGGACAACATTTTTGCCGCATTTTCCCCCTTATACCCCATTCTAATGTTGCTTGGAACGAAAGTGTCCTGGGATGACCCTATTCGGAAAATCTGATGTAAAAGTGCAGCGGATACAAATTGCCGAGTGTGATGAATGATGCATTTTCTTTGCTAAGAGCGAAAATGACAATTTGTCAATGTAACGATGCAACCAAGCGCCATTTTGGTTACAAGGGCGTTGACTATATATGATAAAGTTGGGAGTGTTATAGATGGGAATCATCACATATTATAGTATTTTATATCCAACTGTGTTCGTATGAACTAATTTCGTACAATGCTATGTTATTACCGAATCATTTATCAGTTTATAATCAGTATGTGTTACTCTGAGAAGACAACGCAAACTTGGGTTACGGGAATATCCCGGTAACTTCAAATAATTATGTCGGGCTATAGAATTAATGCCTCCTTACATTGTGGGAGCCACGTCAGTTGATGTGATGTGAAATTAATTGTCGATGGTTTTCTCATGAATAAATGTCAGCATTTTGATTAATTAAAAGAAAGAAAGTTGTTTTGAGACAAGTGCAAAAGGTTACAGTTGAAATTTTTCGACGGAAAATTTTAAAACTACGTGACCTGTCAAGATCAAAATGAAACTAAAGGGTCATGTAATTTTTAGCTTTTCATATTTGCATATGCAGCTATACAATAATATATGTGTGAATATTCGGATAGGTATTTGTCAAATTCACACGTTATGTTTTTCTGATTGTCATTCTCAGTCGGTAGCTGGGCTGCTGCTGTACGCCTGGAGGTCACTTTAAAGCTAGGGCAGACGCGCATTTCCTTTAACTCAATTTCAGAGTCAATGGATTTAATACAGAAACGGGTAACATTTATTATTAAGTTGAGAAGAAAGTGAAAGTGTATTGAGCTTAATGGTGACAAATGGAAACAAAACTTAGAACTGTTAAACAATTGGAAGGAAGCGTATTCTAAAGAAAAGCCAAAGAATCCAACCGACAACACGCTGGGTAAATGTCCCAAAGTGGAGGAATATAAAATCTATCAGTCCGCCCCTGCATGGAAGCTCCTATTGCGATCATGGATACTAAATCCACTTACGAATTAATGCACAACTATATAAATGGAAGTATATATTTCGCACGAAGATTCAAACGCCATCTATTTCTCGCTTGAAGATTTAAGGGCTACTCAATTATACCGCCGGGAAGAAAAACAGTTTCATTTTTCAAAATATGAACAATTTGGAAATTTGTCAGAACATTCAGTTCTAATTTTTTGATTGGTTTAGATTTCTTCCAATTCTTATACCCCCTCCCTTCTCTTTCGATAATATTCCACACTATATTTAAAATTAATCAATAATCTCCTTCAAGTGTTCATGTGGCCCAGTGGATAAGTAAATAGCCTTTGTGCGATTTGCTTTTTATGCCAAACATATAACGAGTTTGAGTCACAATTGATTATTTCTTTGTCTTTTTCTCTCTTGAATTAAACCATGGAGCTACAAACTGGGCTAATTTCACTTAGTAGCTCCATGATTAACTCAGGTAATTGTTAAGAATTACCTTTAAACCAACGAAGAATTAGTACAGCACATGTTTAATTCGATTACCACACATGCATACCGTATGTGCATGTAGACCTACCTAATCTCATATATATATATATATATATATATATATATATATATATATATATATATATATATATATATATATATATATATATATATATATATATATATATATATATATATATATATATATATATATATATATATATATATATATATATATATATATATATATATATATACATATATATATATATATATATATATATATATATATATATATATATATATATATATATATATATATAAATAATATATATATATATATATATATATATATATATATATATATATATATATATATATATATATATATATATATATATATATATATATATATATATATATATATATATATATATATATATATATATATATATATATATATATATATATATATATATATATATATATAGTGAATCTTAAAAGTTGCAGGTCCAAATTATGTCCCAACATTTAAATGGGGTAGAAGGGGAAAAGGGCAAGACATTTGTCAATGATTGTTTGAGAAATGGAGATAATGTGTGTAAATTAAAGATTACAAAAAATGTTGTTAGTGTTACGCAGTAATGAATTTGTTTTATTTTTTCGGCATAATTGTAGTTTTAGTTGCAAACTTTAGAAGTAAATTACAAGAAAAAGGACGGAAAGTATGGAGGTCGTCTTTTTCCCTATAATTAATTGGCCTAGGCAGGGGACTTACGAAATTCTAAAGGAAAAGACGAATCTTACTGAAGTGAAGGATACAATTATTAAAAAAACAAAAACGATATATTAGTATTTGATTTCGGAATGGGGGAGGTAAAGGGCTACATCTTTATATTGTAAGAAAGCAGGTATGTAGTAGAGAAACTTAAATGTGAGTCTTAAGGATAAGGTCTATGTGTTCATAACTGATAACAATGTGACAATGGGAAAGGGGTTGGCAGATGATAAATAAAAATTGCAATTTTATTTTAACGGAATTCAATTAAAAAAATGGATAGGAAAGAGTAGAACGGGGTATTTGTCTTAAAATCAAAATTACATTTTGGCGTGTTTTATGTATTTATTTTAAGAGAGCGGGGACGGGGTAGGATACGGCTGGGGGAGGGGGACGGAAAATTAAGTCGTTTGTTTTTTGTAGGGGAAAATAGTTTAGATTTGTTATTTTTTCAAATGACCGCAAATGTATGTAATAAAGCCCATAAAAAGTAACATAAATAAGTACACATAAATACGCGTTGATATTACTCAAGAGTCAAGGACAAATTGTGATGAATGTTTTCTTTTTGGACTTGATGGAGCGTTTGTTGATTGATGTCTCTTTAGACAAGTCCGTCTGTACAGATGGTGAACCTCACGGAAATTCAGATGGAGAAATCGGTGAACCCCATATTTCAAACATAGTATCTTTAAACTTGTTTAGACGTTTTTCATGGTAATTGACTGTGCCGTTAAATGATAAGGGTGGTAATCTTATTTTAAAGTGCGTTGTGGAAAGACACAGTGTTTGTAGATATTGTGCTGGGCTCATTGGCTCATTTTGTGAAGGGCCTGTGCGGCTTTCTATTGACGCACAGCTTCTTGTCACACTGCTCCTTATTGTCGCACACTATGTGCTTTTCATTGTAACATGTGCGACAATATGAAACACATAGTGTGCGACAATAGGAAGCAGTCCAAAAAGCAGATAAGAATTCACTTTTTAGGATGATTCTTCTGTCGATTTTTTTTATGAAGTGTCTTGTCCCTGCCTCTCTGTGTCGGAATATTTTTGAAACGCGGAAAAAAAAGTAATCAGCAATTTTGACGTTATTTAACATGAATTTAATACAAATTTTATATATCTGCCAGATTTTGGGATACAAAATCACTTTCCGACTAAATTCCTGAGGCTAAGACTAAACCTTAAGTTACGCCACTTGGAGGCACCAAGTTTGTTTTAATCAAAAAGATTAAAATAAAAATTGATGACCAAGAACCTTTTTGGTATTCGGAACATGGGGGCACATCCCCACCCCGTGCCGGTGCCGCTGACCCTTTGTATCTGTAGTAGGGTCTTTATTTATGTAAGAAGAGAATTTGGGTTATATTGGAGTGGCTTTCAATCTGCAGACCGGTCATTATTATGTACAGGAGGGGCATTGTCGTCTGCAACAGAGGCTCTTTGCATCAGTAGCAGGGCCGTAGCATTTGCTGGAGGGTCCCTTGGCCCCTGCGAGTGTATCTGAGACCTTTTTGTCTGTAACTTGGGTTCTCCCATCTCCTAGAAAGCACATAGTGTGCGACAATACGAAGCAGTGTGACAATAAGAAATACCTTGTGTGTGTGACAATAAGAAGCTGTGTGGCAGCAGGAAGCACCAAGTGTGTGACAATACGAAGCAACAATAAGAAGCTGTGCGTCAATAGGAAGCCGCACAGTCGCCATCTTGAAGAACATACCTTGTATTTCAGTATTTCACTTGTTTGCAATGTTAAACATGTCCTCGAATGTGTACCTAGGAAAGACGCAAAAGGCTCTCTGTTATTCTCCGCGTATGGTTCATATGATATGATATTACCTCCTTGCCTGAGTAGACGCGATATTACCTCCTTGCCTGAGTAGACGCGTAACAGATTTCCCTCGATGCGCTCATCCAGAGGGCGGCTCATTATTTGCCGTAAAATACAGGCTTGGCGATTTTTTGTGAAACAATCCGCTTGACACAGAAACACAACATTTTTGATCAAACAATCGATCGTATGCCCTTTTCTCCCGGCTTATTTGCTGGGTGGTCCTTATTGGTACTCTATATTTGTTTTTGTATAGGCCTATATATCTCTGTTAGTATGTGACTTATAAAAATATGTCTATGCTCTTGTCCAAACATTAAATAAAAACGCTAATTGAGTGACACATGGAACCATCATTTGCTCTACCATAAAATAGATGCCTAAGATTACAAACCTCCCTAATTTGTTCAGAATATCATCATTTTACCTTTATATACCTAATTCTTATTTAAAAAAAAACATTTTTATCATTTAATCCACTATTATTTCAGATACATCTCAAAAAAATAATCAAAATCTTAAATATCTACAAATCAAAACGTACTGATATTTTCTTAGTGCTAGCAATTTATATAAAATTCCTTACTTAAAATATATTACATTCATTCCATTTCTTCATACATACTGTGTATAATTCTTCATACAAAACTCAAGCAATTATGGACTAAAGTATTTGAACCTTTTTCTTCACCTCTTGTATCCCATTTCAATGTTAGATTTTGCAGGTCCAAATTATGTCCCAACGTAGAAGGGGGAAAAGGGTCAAGACTGTTGTCTAATTGTAGTGCTCCCAATGAAGCTTAAAGCCCAAGCTCACAATGCGCCCATGATGATTAAGTCCCAAGTACCCAGTGCACTCAATGAGGATTAAGCCCTAAGTACCCAGTGCACCCAATGAGGATTAAATTCCAAGCACCCAGTGTGCCTTATGAGGATTAAATCTCAAGCACCCAGTGCGCCCAATGAAGATTAAACCCCAAGCATCCAGAGCGCCTAACTGAAGATTAAACCCCCAAGTACCCAGTGCGCTCAATGAAGATTATACCCCAAGCACCCAGAGCGTCGAATGATGTATTAAACCCCAAGTACTTAGTGCGCTCATGAAATTAAGATAGAAGCACCCAGTACGTCCAATGAGGGTTAAACTCCAAGCACCCAGCGCGCCCAATGAGGATTAAGCCCCAAGCACCTATTACGCCTAATGAGGAGTTAGCCCAAGCACCCAGCGCGCCCAATGAGGATTAAATCCCAAGCACCCAGCGCGCCCAACGAGGATTAAACCCAAAGCACCACATTCGTTCAATAAAATACACGTTATCTTCTTGGAAGCACCTAATAAACCCGAAGCACGCACCTAAGTTGCCCATCAGGATTAACCCCAATTCAAGAAATACCTTGAATCAGCTGTTTCCATGCATGTTAAAGCCACCAATGTATTATCATAGCTTTAAGCTATCGGCGAAATAAATGCAAACCCACTTTACAGCTAACTCTCTGTCTTTGCAAAGCCTATACAGCATTTATAACTTCAAATTATCGGCGAAGTAAATGCAAACCCACTTTACAGCTAACTCTCTGTCTTTGCAAAGCCTGTACAGCATTTCTATGCTTTCTGTATTGCTGTATAATATGGGCGTTTTGAATGATAGCGCCGAGAAGTTTGCTATAGCGTAAGGGTAATTCCATCGGCGTCCTTGCAAAATAGCCGGTAAAGATTCCTGGGAAAATATTAAACATCGTATGATAATATGACCTTTGATATTCAAATAAACATGCTGGGAGCTGTCAAGTGTTTGGAATATTGTTTGCAGCTTATTTTGAATAAAAGAAAATGTGATAAGAAGTTAACTACAGCGACCATTATTCTATACGGTTTGTTTCTAGTTTCATTAATTCTGTTTTTTCAAAAATATTGAAAGGAATGTTAATGGGGGCCATTTTAATCGCCACACATTGAATTTAGATGGGCGAAGGCACCGATTGATGGCCATGATTGAACTTTCATGTACGCCTCTTAAGACAAAACAGCACTATTACCCTACTTTGTGTAGCAAAAGGTCAGTCGTATTTTTATTTCACTGGGAATGTATTAGAGAAGTTATGTTTGACGGCAACGAAATTGCGTGTATTGTTTGTATTACATGAAGATAATTGAAACTTGGACTCCATAATCTGATATCAAATGTTAGTGACGAATATAGCTTACATTCAATAATTGGGTGTACTGTACTACATCACGAGTTGGGGTAAGTGAAATTTTGATACAGTGTATTGTGTATGGTGCCACGAATACATGCTTTAAAATCAGAACAACTGAAACATGTATCAACCAAAATTAGAAATAATACATTTTTTTTATGAAAGTAAATTCCTTTTTTATGTAAATAAGCGAATTAGAATATTTATCTGGTCAGCAGATAGTGTTTTGAATTATAAGTATATAATACACGTCGGTGTTACATGTAGTGTGTTTGAATGAAAATGATAGCACTGAGAATTGTAGTTCAAACTGTGCCGGAATGACAAATAGCCTAGCAATTAGAAACGATAAATCGCTACTTCTTATCAAAAAATAATTATGGATTTTTGTAATCCTAAAATTTCCTTCAGTGATATCATGAAGCAAGTAACTATTTGTCTGCACTAATAACCCGCTGAGACAATATTGAGGGATCGGGTGAAGGTTATATGTGCAAGCGTAAAAGAGAGTGAATGCGGAAACATCGCATCGGTATGAGGATTTTATAACCTGCTGAACACAGATAGCAATATTAAAACACAATGGTGCCATAGTAAAAAAGTAAACTTCACGAAATTCCAAGCTGGCATTCAGGTTTCTTCTATTAGTTATTCATATCCCCATTTATTTTCATAAAATCCACTCATTAATAAATAATAGGTTTTGATGTATACATGGCTTGCTAAAAAGAAGACAAAAAGGTAGGATGTATAACAGTTATGTAAGTTCAAGGTTCAAAACAGTTTTATAGTCTTTAATCAGTAAATACACTATTTCTGAAGATGTGAGAATAACCATCAAAGAAAAGTCTGGCTACACAAGTATGTTTTTAGTTCAGCTGCCAAAACTTTCGTGTCAGAAACTGCATTCTTGAAGAAGAGATATTGCCGTAATTAATATTTCTGATGAAAAATATACACTAATTCCGTCATTGTACAACTTTCTACCTAAACAAAACGTTTGGTCAAATATCCTTTGCTTACTCTGGACCCATTGTGTGGAATAACTAAACTAAATGATGTTTAGTCAAGTAAAGGCTTGTACATTTGTGAAAAGTCTTTTATTTCAACAAACCTATTAATAAATGTTTTCTTCTAGTTTTTATCTTGTTATTTTTGAAACATTTTAACTTGTTGCAAATATCTTATAATTTACTAAGTAACTACTTTATTTTCAATCTTCTTTCTTGCGGTTCTTTTTATCCATCTGTTAATGTTACCTTGTGAATTTAATTTTTACATAATGCATGAGAACAGCGCATATGAATGTTTTTAAGAGACAATTGTGCTATCAAGTGAATAATAATAATAATACTAATTTGAACATTTGCATAGAATTAAGGAGAGTCTGTTTCTTTAATTTTGGTTTCCAGAAATATTGTATGACTTGTGCATGAATTTGCGAAATATTGATATACGATCCACAACCGGATGTGACGTTAAAGATATGAACATTGTTAGTTTACGAATATTACTGAGACGAGATATTCTGTTTTAGTCTTATCGTTGGCCGCGTTTGTATAAAAATAAAATAAAAACCTAGGCATGATTGACACATGAACATAAATAGTTTATTCATTTTGAACAATAAATAACTAGTTGTTGATTAAGAGTTGTTGACTCGAAGGACTCGAAATGTGTATTGTACATCACTTTTGTTGTACCATATATCAGCGTATATTTGTCTTGACTTTTTTCTTACATAAGGATAACTGCTTTAGACTATGGCCTGCAAGTCAGCTTATACTGATGGAAATTCTTTTGAGGTACACGATCAAGATCCGATGGTTTACTTACTTTCCAACATGCGTTCAGGAAAAAAGGAAGAAGCCATCATGTTTCTGAACAATATGAAAAAATACTTCAGGTATTTAAATTCTTAACTTTCTCGGGAAAAAACCCGAAAGTATTAATCTGAAAATTGGTTATCATTAGTGTAAATTTATATCGGGATCCATGTCTACCATAATACTACAGAATCACTAACAACTTGTAGAATTACCTAAAACTGTATTTATAAAATAAATTTGTAGAACGCATATGTGTGTTATGTGTTACATACAGGTCGAGCAGACATGAAAGTGGGTCTTAAACACTTCTCCAGGAGTTGTTTGTTGGAGAGCACCATGACAAAAGATATGTTCAGCAACCAAAAAATCTTGATTTGTGTATTCTACAAAGCGATTCAAGATGGCAAAAGAATGTTATGGTCATCATAGGCCTTGCTATTTCATTTATTTTCATGACAATGGACAATCTACTACGGGAAAAGTACTTCGTGGCTTCCGTTAGTAATAATGAGTACACATACCATCAAATGTCGTATATCTAATACCTATAAATACCAATAACCAACAAAGGAGATGTTAAAGTAAACATCTGTGAAGACTCTAACAACTGCCTAATGTATTTTCCCATCCTTTTAGCTCGGAGGACATTGAAACAGCAGTAACAAGTGCGTTTCAATCCGAAATGAGTTCTGACTTCATAAACCAACTACTTGACATTCAACGAGATTTGAAAGTAAGTAGAGAAAAGTAATTTGCAAGGATCCAGAAATGTGTAGATTAAAATACTACTAATAAAATACTACTTTTAGAAGTAAATACATACATTAATAATGAAACTGTACCTGGGGTATTTTAGACACATGTACTACCTTCAATGGTATAGCACACACGGCCTAACTTTCACTCATGTTCCCATGTCATTACAGAATTCACTAGAGGGAACAAACAAACAGTTTAGTGGTATTCACAACACAGGTAACAATTGCTTCATCATTGCTGTCATCCAAAGTTTACGAATGTGCATTAGGTAAAGAATGGAACTTTTGATGTAAGCATTTATAAGAATATAATTGTGTTCATAGTGCAACCCCGGGTCTGTCTACAACTATACATAGAAACGAGAGCAAGGTTTCCATATAAGCGTTGTTGAACATTTCGAAATATATATTAATAAATATACATATGTGTTTTGTGATTAATGTTTTATGATTCCACCCAGATTTAAGATAGTATTTATATCCATTGGCAAGGAAAGATTTACATAAAATCTAATAATATTATCATAATTAATCTAAATCAATTGAATCATTTGTTTATATAAAAGAGAGTTGAATAGAAAATGCTAACTACTTACAGTATATTTGGTTATTTAGTATTTCATGCGAATCAATTGTATTACATGTCGTTTAGATCAGGCTATTGTCATATTGTGTTAAGTCATGCAAACGTATACAGAGTAAAATACAAAGAGAAAGAATGAATTGCATGGAAGGTGTGTCAAAATAATTAATTGTCTTATTTCATGAATTTCAACAAAAATCTGTTGTATTGAAAGAAATGACCAATTTGTTCTACTACTCTACTTTAATTTTAGTGTACTATAAAGTAAAGAAAGTAAGGATGCGTCTTTGTATATACCATATTGCACATTGTATATAGTCTATTGCCATTTTTATTTTCATAAGCTTTTATGAAGATCTGATGTCCTTAGAACTTCCACCAGATTTTATCAGGAGCATGCCAGTGACATCATGCATCCAAAATGTTTTTCGACAGTTACGTAGTAAGCAGGTAAATATTCAGCAACGGAGTATAATTGCCTCTAATTTACGTGGCAGCTTAAAATTACTGAAGCAATCGGCAAGATTTTACATAGAAGAGAGTTGAGGGTAATACGAAATAAAGAGTCACCTACCCAATCTTTACTTGACCATCACCTGTGCATACAAATGTAGTTTACTCACTAATCTTCTTGAAAGTATATACAGAAAACGGAAAACATTGTTTTATCAAACCCTTAAATATGGGAAAAAGTCTCAGGTAAATATAGATTCAGAACAATCTGATCACATATGGAGAAACAATTCCCATTTATATCGATGGGGGAAGAGTGGAGATGGTGTATAGAACAGTATTGTAACATCCTGTACCATGCCCTCTGGATCCTCTTTTAGAAATGAAAGTGCTCAAGAAAAAGTAAGCAATGTTACTGCCTTATAGCCTGAAAGTCAAATTCTTAACCTTGCCTCATATTTCTTTTGCAGTTCAAACAGTACGATTTTAAGATTTCTTTAAAGATCCAATAATGAAATTATTTTTTCGAATGACATGTAATATAATACTAAAAGTTCCAAGCAAAGTGTGCGAAACTTGATTTTTTTTTAATATGATTTTAAAATGTGTATCTTACTTTCTTATGTCGCTGTTTGAATTCTGAATACATTTTCTGATTATGGTGTTTCATCAAATTCCAGCTTTAGGGTATTTCTCAATATCTAGGTGTGCCTTTTTATGTATTATTGTACTTTTTAGTTTGGTTTGTTTGTTTTGCTTTTCTTGTAGGGTGAGATAATATTACCTCGAAATTTCCGCGAAATCATCACACCTCAACATTTTCCCTCTGGAACCCAGCAAGACAGCATGGAATGACTTCGACATATTCTGGAAAAGTTGAACGAAGAAGCCGAAGAAAACATTTCGTGTCCAAGAACAATGTCTGATGCCACTCGCATGAGAGAAATCCAACCTTCTTTGCAAGCAGCTTGCACCAATGAACGCAGTGCACTACAAATCGAGCATTTCAATTCGTATTACATAGGTAGGATAGTCACCCGATCCAAACAGAAAAACAAACCGACGCTCTTCAGGGAATTTTGCTATGTTAAGTGTAAAAAAGAAGCTTCTCTTAAAGAATTAAAAAAAGCTTGGGAATTTTTTGTACTAAAAAGGGAAATAGAACTCGTGCCCCGGATTATAACATTTTCTATAAATAAAGCAACACCAGGGGCATACCTAACTGATAAGATTTTTCTTCACACACCAAAACCGAAATTGTTTATCCTCTTGGGGGCCATATTGAAAGTTAAGCCTGGTAAGTTTTGTGAAATTTCAAGACCGTCTCCTGTTGATGGAAGGCAACGATCTTTTCATCACGAAACTAAAAGAATTGAATGGAAAACATTTTTCAAAACGAAATAGACTTTGATTGTCCTGAATTGTATCCCAAGAAGTCAAAATTTTTCGCACAACACTAAATACGTGCCGATTGCTTTATTTTTCTAATTTTCTCTGAAACAATGACGCGTTAATTTGTTTAAAGGTAATCTATTAATTTATAAATATTCAGTGTTATTTTTTTTAATAAAGAGTGGTTAAGTTAGGAGTAAGACAATAATTATAAGAAATGTTTGCCTATTAATTTGGAAGTAAACTAGACTGAAGAAATAAATCCTTTGTCCCCCTCCCCTCCTTAAGATTGTATTTTGAGGGCTTTAAAATCACAAGAAAAACCCAAATTCAACAAAATCGACCTGATTTTGTGTATTCTTTTGCGACTTCAATCTTATAGCAGATCAATGCATTCAATCTTATCGCAATTTAATGCATTCAATCTTCTTGCAGATCAATGCATTCAATCTTATCGCAGATCAATATAAAATCATTAATGCAAATATCAAGATTAATGCATTCAATCTTATGCAGATCAATGCATTCAATCTTATCGCAGATCAATGCATTCAATCTTATCGCAGATCAATGCATTCAATCTTATCGCAGATCAATGCATTCAATCTTATCGCAGATCAATGCAAACATTCTTCAAATACAAATATTCATTTTCATTTGCCTTGAAATAACGTGATCAAAACTAGACAACTTCAAAAGTAGGAGATTGTAATTAACGAATCCATTTTATGATTATCTAATTGATGAAATCTGGGTAAATAACTTGAGTGCGGATAAAAATGTTAATATTGAAAACCAATATACAGTATTCTAACATACATTACTGTAAGAAGATTACGACAAGTTTTTATTGAAACTGTAGTCATTAACGTTTTCAGATTATGGATTACATAATGGATAAAGCACTTGGACTGCTAAATAGCAACGCTCATATGCAATCATTCTCAGCAAACGCTATACTAGAAGAGATGTTTGACAGTATTCAGTGCAACGGGAACTCACCAGGCCCTGAAACACATACAGTTTCCAGAGCATCAACATCTTGTACATCCAACGTTGATTTACTGACCAAACGTCATTTTGGCGGGCACCTTTTAAATACAATCGAGTGTGAGGAATATAACAAGAAATGATCTTCAAAGCGAAATGTTTATGATATTTCTCTTTAATTTATCTGAAGATGAACACGTTACAGAAATAAGTATTAGCGACTTACTACGAAATTTTGTTAAATCAAAGAAGCTAAAAGGAGATTTTGAATTTTATTGTGCAAAATGTAATAGTTTCGCCGCTGCAAATATAGGATCAAAAATCGTTAAAACACATGAGAATTGCATTTTGTCATTACAGAGGTACACCAATAACAAGTCAGGTCATCCAGAAACGATCACTTGCAATGTTTTTATGCCCGAGGAAATGAAGTTGTCTGGGTACCCCCAATAGGTATTTATTATTATGTGTGATTATGCATTACGGATTTTCAGTATACTGTGGTCATTACGTTTATTACGGGAGAGAGAGAAAAAACCGCAAAACAACTTGCATTACTCAAATTGGTTGCGTTTTGATGATAGTCGAGTACATAAGAGTTCTATGATGAAGTTAAAAGACAATCGATCAGCGGCACCTCGTACATATTGTTTATACTAGGCACAAGGTTAGCTTTTTGCATAAAGACGAAGTATAGAAGAAAATTGTAATATGGAAATAAGAGTAGTAATTAAAAACTGAACGAAAGCAATTGCACACTTTAGAACTATGTTTTATATTACAAATTAAGACATGATCTATATTGTATAATCATGTTATGCTTCTGGCTATCGCTAACCTTCTCCAATTGTCCATTAAATTTCCTTCAAGCTTGAAATGTATTTCTTAAAATTCATATTTATTTATTTAGTTAATTTGCTCTTGTATTTGCCTGGAACATTCGTGGAATCAGACAAAACAAGTAACCACGAACGCATGGCTATTGACGAATCTTCAGAGAATTAAAACGAAATGTGTAGTTAAAGAGCTGAATCAACAACAATAAAGTCTGTTATAAACACCCTTTTAACATTGGAAATTAGAAAGCTAGTTCACTTATCACCTTGTTTTCTTGAGACAACATTATCACAGCGCAACGAGGTGTCTAAGATGATAGACAACTTTCAAAACTGTGATAAAATTATTTCAATATCTTATTCCGTTAAGAGGATAGTTAAATTTAAAGGTCTTTTGTTTGTATAGAAAGGACAGGTGTGTTAAGTCTACTATAAAAGGTTTTAATTGTTATAATAAGAGTTTCAAGAGTATTTTAGTATTTGTCATTACCACTGATGAGCCAACGTCTTTGTTTTGTCTAAATACTTTTGAATATAGAGAAAAAGATAATCAAACAATGGTGCATATATATTTACAGCTTTATACAGTTTTACACTTTACACATCACAACAGAATGCAAAGTTTGTTTGATATCAAATGTTCAAACGAAACACAAGGCTTAATCAAATGTAGGAGTGCTCAAAGTACACAAGTGATGTTTGGTTAAAGCAGAAGAAGCGATATGATCGTTCCGAAGTTAATCCGCATGGAAGAACTATTAATGTGGCTTCGATTGTATTTGTTGGTGTGGGTGGGGGCGTTTTGTACTATTAACTTTGTTACCATTTTTGTTTTGTTATTTGAAATAGTTGTACTCCGTTAAGCTTACGAGAGTTTTTATACAACACTTTCTTTCACAACCATACTAAATCTTCTGTATAAGCATATTTCGTAAATTTCATAATATATTTGTAAATAAAACTCTTCTGTAATTATATGTAAATATGTTGTGAAAAATAAATTAATCAAATGAAATGAAACTTAATTTGTCATTTTAATGTTAATGAGAACACACCTCTCAAATTGCCTGAGGAAATGTGGAAAAATTCATACTTGTCAATAGACTACTTGGTTCATTGTACATGAAGTACTGAATATCTTGTTTTGCTTGGAATAGAGCCATTTAATCAGTCCCAGAAAAATCCATCATACGGGTTTATGAAATAAAAGAAATCTCATATCTCGGTAGGTCTTGATATTTGGTGGGAAGATTTTTTTTTGTAGTGTGGGGTGGAGTGTCGTTATATACCCATACATGTATGCCTTACCGAATGCGATTAGAGCGTCTATGTTTATTTCTACATATATATATATATATATATATATATATATATATATATATATATATATATATATATATATATATATATATATATATATATATATATATATATATATATATATATATATATATATATATATATATGTGTATATATATATATATATATATATATTCATATATATATATATATATATATATATATATATATATATATATATATATATATATATATATATATATATATGTATAGATATATATAGATATATATAGATATTTATAATAAATTGTAGCAGAATGTAAATCAAGCACGATGAAATATGAACACAATGCAGCGCTCATGAAGGAAATCGAATATTTTGTAGGTTAATAATATTCTATATATTGTTTTTAATTCAACGCAGTGCTGTTATCGGCTCTACCACCGAATCTGAGCCCTTGACAACCGATGACTGCAAAATGGGTAAAAACAGATTACACTCCATACTTGTTTGCAGTATATCTGGTGTACTTCGGGAACAGCTACTGTTTAGTTGAACTACTGTTTGCAATGTATATAAACTTGGCAGTGGCGTCGCCAGGGTTTTTCGTTTTAGGGGCATAAGAGGTAAGAGGAGGGAAAAAAGGAGGGGGTTATATACACATTTTCCAATCAAACGTTCGCGAAACGGCGTAGGTTCCAGGGCGAAGCCCCGGTTAGGGCTTTAATTTATAATTTAACTTTAATTTAATTGTAACTTTAATTTTAAAGATATTATACATGGAAGCTCTGCAGATTTCTTGTTTTTATTGCCCCAAAATGGCTTTAAAAAACCCCACAGAGGTTAAAAAACTAAAATAATGAAAAGATGATACTTTGATAGATTCTAATGGTAAAAGCAATTCAGATTAGTATTTGGGTTACCATATCTGAACAGGCAGAAAAGATGTCACCTTTTTCAGGAGAAATTGTTTTTGGAAAAATTTCGGAAAAAAAACTTGGGGTCCAGGGGTAAAGCCCTGGAAGCTTTGTAGATTTCTTGCTTTTGATGCACAATAATGGCTTTAAATCAACACAGAAGTTTAATAATTCAAGTGATACAAAAAAGAACATTTTCTGAAATTGATGAAAAGAAGAGAAAATTCAATTATAACGTAAAAATTAACTTAGATAGGCATTTGGGTTGCCATTTATATTTCTAAGCAGGTACAGAAGAAATATTTTCGAAAAATTAAAGTCAGGCAAATTATTATATTGAATATTATATATATGTATAGCTCTGAAAAGGTCATAGACTTGTCATAGAAATGTTGGGCCAGTAGCAAAACAACTTTAATTAAAACGAATATTTTGGCGCTGAAGGCCAGGGGGCGAAGGTTAGGGGGCACACAAGCAATATTTTTGGAGGGCAAGTCCACCCTCCTGTTCCTTATCGACGCCACTCAGTGAAACTTGGGTGTGTGTGTGAATATCCTTACATATTTTCATTATTTCTTGCTTCTGATCAGAAAGAATAACAAGATTTAGTTTGAATATTATGACACAACCACGCAATGGTTTCCACATAAACTACTGTAATGTCATTGCAGAAATGGCAACTTGTAAAGTGCATTTTGTTTAGTTTTTGTAGGCAGTTTTGCCTATTGTTAGAATAAAGGCATATGTATAATGATTTGTTTTTACCTCAAATATGGCATGCTTATTTTAATGGAATCATGATTTCTTATTTAGGTGCTAATATAAATCATTATACACTTTTTAGAAAGGGATCGGTCTTCAGTGGGATTTAAGAGAACAATAACAAGACATCTTCTAGCGATTGGGGTAATTTCAGTGTAGATTACATAAAACGGATTGAATTGAAGGGCAAAATTGAAAAGCAATCTCACTTTATTATAACGAGAACAGCAAAGTACCACAAATAAAGAATTCACAAACGGTTCTTCTTGCCCTCTTTGCCCTAATATCATTCAATGACCCACCATTGTTGACCACGTTGACCACGTGTGATGAAAAACGTGGGTGATCTCTCCGTCGTTCATGGTTTATACATCGTTTAGGAACTTCCTGGATATTTTATTCCTTAAAGAATTATTTCAGGGGTCAACAATCTTATATAAAAGGGAACTTCAAAAGGAAGAAAATAGTGAAAAAAGCAATCACAAATCTTATTCCAATAAGGAGATATTTAAGTTCAAAATTTGGTATCATTTGTTAAAAACGACTGAAATCAGACTAGTTGTGAAGTCATAGCCTTAGATTCCTCAAAGTCTTTATGTATTGTATCATATTCTGTCCTGCGATTTTGTGACTTATAAATCGTGGGATATGTCCAAATGTAGTAAACCTGAATCTAGTAAGGGTGTTTATAATATACCACCTGAAGAAAGTTCGACTTAAATCTAAATAGTATTTTTTTTTTAAATAAACCTTCTTTAAAATACATTAACAATTGTTACGAATGTGAGGATAAAGACGCCAACTTTGTATAGTAGACTTACTAAAGCAATCATTTCTATACAGATATGACAGAGATTTTAACTTGAATATCTCCCTAACGGAATGAGATTTTTGATCACTTTTTTTACTATTTTGTTTCGTTTGAAGTCCTCTGTAGCATAAGATGAACATGATTGACCACTGATTTAGTCCTTTAAACTTTACGAATTTCATTATCCTATATAATCAAAAAGAATTTCAATTGGAGTATGAAAGAGAACAAATATCAACAGCGAGAACTTAAAGTGAGCATTACCACTCTGGTGAAGCCTTTTTTAAGGACCGGTTTTACAGTGCCACCTCCATGCTATAATAATTTTAAGCTTGTCTACCCATAGAAATATAAAATTTACGAATTTCATTACTCTATATAATCAAAAGGATTTTAACTTGGACTAAGAGAGGATAATATTAACAGGGACTTTAAAGAGAACATTACCAGCCCGGGAGAAACCCTTGTTCTAAGGACCAGCTTTACGGTGGTACCTCCCTGCTATAATTGTCTTAAGCCTACCTAGTAAAGATATTCCTTTACACAACCCATTATACGGGATTTGCCTACCGAAAGTGGGTGGAAAGGTCAAAAGCTGGAGTGGGGGCGGGGAAAGGGGGAAGTAGCGCCGACTTACTATATAAAGCGAGGATAATCACAGAATCAGGTATCTACCTATTGTGGTGTAGCGGTTATCATACCTGTCTACAGACCACGAGGCCCCGGGTTCAATTCTGGGGTGGGTAGACACGCCAGTGCACCACAACTGGTTATCAAAGGCCGTGGACATTGACTTGGTTGTCGATGTTATGTCTGTCCGTACGTCGTACCTGTGTTCTCGTCAGGGTCGTATTAAGCGTTTCGTGATAGCATTTGTACTATCATAACCGAACACGCAGGCGACGACCCCGTCATTGTAATTGTGTGTTCAACTCTCTCTCTCTCAGAATCAGGTTTTCCGCCGACATTGCATTAAACCACAAATAGATTGTCACGAGGGGCAAAGAACATTTATCGTTGACACAAACAGCTTGTAAAGTGCATTTTTGAGCTTTTGTAGGCATTTTTGCCTACGGTTAGAATGAAGGCATGCGGAATGTGTATAATGATTTACATTATAATGATTTGCGACTCTATCTGGTTGCGCACATGGATTACATTCAGAAAGATTTCAAATACAACAAATTGTGCTGGCGTTGGCAGTACAAAACAGAACAGTAATCAAACTATTATCCCTTAGGCAAGGTAACGCATACTAAACACTGAGAATTGAAGTCTTAAATTAAGAAACAGGTGAACACAAAAGCCAACTTTAGCCCTAAAAATCAGGAGAACTCTAAAAAAATGATTAGAAGTTGTTCCTATTAACCAAAATCAAGAAACTGTAAGTTAAATGAAAAGCTCTCATTTTCATACGTAAATCTAATTCATATATCAGTATAAAGTTGCAGAAATGGCAGATACATAATTATGTACACTCTTTATTTATTACGTTGAATTAATGGACAAACAGTCTCATGGTATTCGATTAAGGAGATGAAGGAAACGTTATACAGAATAATCCATTCAAACAATTATCAAGGTTTCAAATTAATTAAAGATACATGTGTATATCATTGCATTTTATTTCATTTCTGTAGCTTATCATGTTAATACAAATTGAGATGAAATAATAATTGATTTTAAACAGAATCTAGAAACAATACAATAACAAAGTCAGTGACATCACTTTTGTGAGTTAACCTCTGTATCAGCCATTTTTCAGCCAAACAAAATATCGAAGTAGGTATTTATAGAATTATATACTTCTTACTGCTCTCTATCAAGTAGGTTAATATGTTTGTGCTTGTTACGTGCGACAGTATGTTACAAATGTAACTTCCTCAAGAAAACTCTTTGAAATTGTTTATTTTATGGAAACCATCACCTATAATCCTTTTTGAGTGAACATCGAAAACAAATAATTTACATCATACGTGGAGAAACAATTACATAATATAGTTTATTAGGTCATTGTCAAATCAGAGTTTCAAAATATTTTCAATATTTACAAATCTAAATCTTCTTTCATATTTTCTCTGACTGCGTGAGTTTTAAGGCGAATTATAAGATGATTTAAAGACTTCGTAAACTCAGCTTAGAAACATCCTGGTATAACAAACTCACATATCAACCGTCTCTCCATACACAAATTTCATATAGCTCTATCAGGTAACAACGTTTTGCTGAGTTCTCCAAAACATTTTCCTCCTAAAAATTTAGCTGTTATGTTAAAGAGGCGATATTGTCATATGTGCACAATATTTATAATTCCTTTCAAATTTTTTGATTGGTTGAAATTTTGCTGCGCGATTCGTTGTCTCGTAATGCAAGGTATATATATAGTAATTAAAAACGCCGTAAAGGTCACCACACGAGATAGCCCAGATGCTTGCGGTAATCGCAAGCAATGTTATTTTTTCAAATCATGCCGTGAGTTCAAGCCCCGGTAGAATCGTTTATTTTGACTTTTTGCTTTCATCTTCTTCTTTTTTTTCTCAGTAATTTTCATTTGGTGACTATCATTGTAGTATTATAATACTAAAATTTCACTTTCGCTTTTTGACAAAAAAGCATTAAAAAAAACAAATAAGTTTCTCGTCACAGTAACGTAATGCGCTGTGTATGTAATTCTGCACACACAACATACATGCTAGTGTCTGGCTTTACTGTGTGGTACAAACAGACAGAGGATCGGATCTTGCCTCCACAACCTGAAGTGACGTCAAAATAAAGTATCCCCCATTTTTACTGTATTTTACTGAAACGAGCCTCCCTCTTTAACGACGTTGTTGTTCTTCAAATTGTAGTCAGAGAGTCGTTTGCCGGAAACTAAAGTTTTTCCTTTGCAGGAAAGTTGCATGACACCTCGATCAATTCCTGTCTTTTCCTGAGCTTTGTTGAAAAAATCATTCACGGTATCCTAACTGAAAACAAATATATTGTAATTGTCTCTTTCCATGGTCCAAATAATCAACTGATACTATATGGAACGAAAATAAGTATTAATTGTGTAACAATTTAGTTTAAGCCTATGAAATATGACTAATGTATAGAGGTAAATAGATGTATTTTCTTTTGATTCAATAAGACCGAATTCAAAATTGGTCCGAAAAACAACTGATACTATATGGCAACGAAAATAGGTAATAATTGTGCAACAATTTAGTTTAAGTCTATGAAATATGACTAATGTTTAAAGGTAAATAGATGCATTTTCTTTATATTCAATAAGACCTAATTCAAAATTAATTCCGAGCTTCCACATGCCGAATGAACAACATGACAACTCTTTTTTATTTCCCCCGCGTTTCTGATTTTGTAAAATGAAGTTGATATGAATGAATTAGACGGCTAGAAATGTTAAAAGACAAATTTCAAGTTTTTCATATTTTCACACCTATCATTTCTTTTTTTTAAATTTGAAAAGATTTTCTCTTAGCCTGCAAAAGTAGATAATTTATGCAGATGTTTATTTTGGAAAAGATTTACCAGAAACTTTAAATGATCGATTAAAAAAATAAGAAAAATAAAATAAAACTGCAATGAAAAAATGCAATATGCAATCTAAACATTTTTGAGTGGATTTACGTATTTTTACTTACAGATTTTTAGCCTCTATCATATGAAATAAGGATTCTATCAGACTTTAAGTCTCCTTTAATATTTGAATTTTCTCACGACATTTATGTATATTTGACCAGAACACGCTTTATCATGTATAGTTACTGCCTACCATTAGCTGAAACCTCCTGGCAGGAACAATACGGCACATCAAGTTATACAGTTATTCAAGGTTATTTGAATAAATCATCAGAGCTACAGTAACCTAACGGCATGAACATCTGTAAGATATTCTATCACTCGTTGTTAATACGTCACACAATCCAAGGTGTTCTACTTACCCTAGGTGGTAGAGATATCCTGGCTATAGGCTTATTAGGGATGCAAGTTTAGACCGTCTTAATAGACTGAAAACATAATGGAGTATACGACTCCGACTGTAAGCTGTATTGTAGTATGTCATGTTGCACAACGTAGTTCGTTGGGAGATTTCCTTTTTTGTACTAGCTTTTGATTATTTTGTCATAGACATAATTTCAATGCCAACAACCGCATCTAAGTTTCAAAGGTCATTATTTGGCAATATTAATAGTCAAACATATTGAACTTATCCTAGCTAAAATCGATGCTATGTCAGTGGTACTGTATTGTAAAATCATTACGAAAAGAATGTAAATTACATTATTCAATAACTTAGTTAGACTTTATGACTTAGTTGGCACTTTAGCTGATCCCTGAATTGTTTGCAGAGGGCCCCTCTACCTCGCTTGCCATGTCGTAGATCACCATACAAGACTGATTTAGACATCCTAGACTCGTCCATGCGTGAGACATGGCCTGTCCATCTGAGCTCTCTGAACATGGATTCGATGATTGGTATGTTGGCCCTCTCAAGAACTTCATTGTTTTCGTAACGAAACACCTAGAAGAAAAACAAAATAATCCCCACCAGCGTGGGATGTTGCACATGCTTATTTTAAACGTGATGTAGAGTAGAGTATTCACGACAAATGTGTCCTTTTCTTTACTAGTAAACACAACTAATTTGTTTGCTTTTAATTCATTTTTGTTAGTGATGATTTAAATTCATTTCCAAAATACTTTCTTGGTTTGAGTCTTGGTACAAGTTATACGTTCTACGTCATAATGATCAAAGGTTATTTGATTGGGGATGTGGAATTGTGGGTTGTACTTTTTCCCTACTTTGAAACGTACTTTCATCGTCAATCTTCTCAATTCACAAAACAACATCTACAACCATACTATCGTCAATTCTAATCCAGACAACTGTCAATGTCACACAGTGATCTAGCCATCATGTGGCTGCGTTGATTAGTTGTGACTATTGCACATTTACTAGTTGATTACTGAGAGTTCGTTGGAACTGCTGAACAAATAAATCTCATAGTGAAAAATATATTTTCTTCATAATTCTTGCAGGGGGGTAGTATTTAGCGAACAATTTGTGGCCTGGGTTTTCACATGACATTTGACTCCCCATTTGACTCGTTCTTCTAAGACTCCATCTATCAGGGATTGAGATTGAACAATTATCAAATATGGTGGGAGAGGTAACACCACATGCTCTTATCACAAAATTGTGTATCTAATATTTTTGTTTTGGATGCTTAAAGCTGGATGGAATGACACATGTATATTTTCAGAAGAGAACTGGATAATGGAATTTAGGTAGAATAGCAAAATTAGGTTAAAATAATGAAAGATGTTTCATGTCGTTGTATTAGGGATTTAAAACTTGTACAAGTTCAGAATGTACTAATTGGGTTTCAAGAAAATTCTTTCATGTGTTGATAAATTTTGTTTCGAAATGGATATTTCACAATTGCGACACCCATACATTCTTCTTGTAGTCTGCAAAACAAATCGTAAGAATTTTGTCAGGAAAGTTAATCTTTATTCGCCGGCTGAAAATTAAGAAAAGTTATTTTTGATGTATTTTTTGCAGTTTCTTTATTGATTTATCTTCTTCTAGTATCAAAAATGTAAATATGCATTGCAGCGTGAAAGAAAATTATGCAAACAGACCCCAACACGTTCATTGTTTTGCAAATTATTAATTCTTATGAGTAAAACTTTATATTTACCTTCTCAATTGTACCTTTCAGCCTCCTTTTGAATTGTCACGATAGCTGTAAATACAATTTAAGGCAATAATGAGGCTTTATTTTCCGTCATAAAAATCACTAGCATACTGCGTTGACTGTTTGATCTTGCATTATACTGCGTTGACCTGTTTGATTTTGCATTATACTGCCTTGACTGTTTCATCTTGCATTTTACTTGCTCATTAACATGGTAAGGCACAACAAATCGTCTGCAAAATTTTCAACGCAAAAATATTGTCAGAAAGCGTTTAGTTCAAGTAGAATTCTTTGAAATATCAAAAACGTTGGTACTTTTAGATATTGTAATCGTTCCCAAAAAATTGTAACTTTGGGAACAATTTGTGGCGACAATGTAGCCAAACTTGTTAGTGTTTGGTTTGGTAGTAAAGTTCGTTAGCAAGTGGAGCGAGCCATTATCTAGGCTAGAAACAGCAAACGGGTCATAATGTGGTGGACAATCAAGTTGTTCTAGGATTTTTGGACGTCCTAGCGTTTTGGTAGCATGAGTAATTAAATGTGATTTTTGAAAAAAGACGAGGATTTAATCCAATAACCAAATATTAATGTATAGGTTGTAAATGTTTAGACCTTTTGAATTATGTTTTGTTCCTGAGAGAGAGGACACGGACCATTTCCACCCCTTTCAAAATCTCACTAGCTTTTAGAAAACTGACAAATGATCGGCCATAATTTTGAATACCTGTGGAAAATTTTCGGAAATAAATCTCTAATCTCGAATATCCTTGCAAAAAATGTTTGACAATAAGACAATGATCAAATTGTTTGAAAAATAGAAACCGCAAACGACAAACTATAAACCATCAAGTTCATGATCTCATCACCACTTATCTGATCCAGTACCTTTAATATAATTTTCTATAATTAGTCTCTGATATCAATGAGATAGTGCGTATGGTCTCTCTCTCTCTCTCTCTCTCTCTCTCTCTCTCTCTCTCTCTCTATATATATATATATATATATATATATATATATATATATATATATATATATATATATATATATATATATATATATATATATATATATATATATATATATATACATATATATATATATATATATATATATATATATATATATATATATATATATATATATATATATATATTATATATATATATATATATATATATATATATATATATATATATATATATATATATATATATATATATATATATATATATATATATATATATATATATATATATATATATATATATATATATATATATATATATATATATATATATATACATATATATATATATACATATATATATATTTATATATATATATATATATATATATATATATATATATATATATATTTATATGTATATATATATATATATATATATATATATATATATATATATATATATATATATATATATATATATATGTATATATATATATATATATATAATATATATATATATATATATATATATATAAATAAATATATTTATTAAAAACGAGTATTACAAATTAAAAACAGTTTGTTTCGTTATACACCAAATTATCTATACATTAAAAACACCTTTTCGTTTGGATGAAATATTGGCGATGCAAAGAACACCTTAGGTGGGTACTCTACATACCAGGATGAGAACTCTAACTTTAATTTAGATATTCCTAAGACACAAAGTGAATAAAATGTATTAATGGCAAGTCGTTGCAACAGTTGGCTACGATATCATCGTCGAAGTTATTATGGTCAATCAACAACGATGAACAGTAAAACAGTCTTTCCTTTCGATTTTTGAAATGTTATTTTACGAGAGCAAATATTGCGAGAAGAATAATTTCCATTTTGAATAGGTGAATCACATGGGCTGGCAAGAAAACAGAAAATAGTTATTGTGGTTCTTAGAGGATTCATAATTCCAATCACTCCTCTAAACTTGTTTAATGAAACAGATATATTGAGTTAAGAATGCCTTGTCTGATGATGGTTTTGAAAGAATAGAAAGTTACATGAGTTTAAAAACTTACCCCTCTAACTCTGCGTTCCAGATATATATATGTCTTCATCGGACGGTGTTGCAGATATACCCTCTGGATTCAGTTTTTTCATGCTGTGGAAAACAGAGAAAAGGTAGAGCCTTTTTTTAATTGAAATGAGATTCTGTTAATTCTGTTATTCATATCATACAAAATCAATGCCACAATAACCTTCAAGTGATCTAAACAGTCTGTCACCTGATGGTAATCATAAATTTGTATAGATTAATGACATTCAATAAAATAGTAGATATAAGATAAATGTAATACAATATTTGCATATCATTAATAGTAATAATAATATATGCCAGAATCGTCTAACAATGCGCAATCTAGCGCATGTATTTTTCGAATTACTTGGGAAACTCCAAAAAATTCAGAAAGAACACTTAATCCTTCATGATCAGATGACGATGTTGAATTTCACATGCATAGAATGTACAAATGGAGTTGTGATTAAAGGGCGAAAGGTTGAAATAACAAAAAAGCAGATATGACCATGTATTTATTGTCCAGTGTAGCACATAGCTAGGCAGCATATCTGTGGAATCCAATGCAAATTGAAAAAGGATTGTTTCAACTGAACACTTCTAATTAATGTTCTTCAAAATGATAAAAATTTCCTTTACGAAAAGGTCTTAAAATGTATTTGTTGTTCAAAATGTATAGACAACACCATGGCTT
Organism: Chiridota heheva; assembly: GCA_020152595.1. NCBI lineage: Eukaryota > Metazoa > Echinodermata > Holothuroidea > Apodida > Chiridotidae > Chiridota > Chiridota heheva. The sequence goes on along the minus strand of JAIGNY010000378.1, from coordinate 49,390 downwards.
TATCTAAATCAACTTAAAAGTTCTAAAACCGTCACATAGATTGTTTTTTTAAGTTGTCCAAAATTGTTTCCCCGCCCCCTTCTTTTCCCTTTGCCGCCCCGCCCCCTCCCCCCACCAAAACTTGATTGTCCACCGCGTACAATATGACACACTGGGCATTTGTGTAAATTCGTACTTTCCTTTCACGCAGGTACACACGGGAAAAAACAAAAACTTATTTCGGGTGTTTATTCAATGGCATTTCGGTTTGTGCTCTCGATCATAGAAGTAAACGGGCGTACGTCGTTTTGGTAATTTGTAGATATTTTTTTCTTTAAAAACTTTGTGAAAACTTCCAAATGGACTATCATAGACTTTCTTCCATGGATTACTAAGGAAGGAATCAAATACGCTGGTTGAATTTTTAGACGAAAATTTATTTGCGTTAAATATTTAGCGCAACTTTTTGGGGACACGTGTTGTAGCCCTTTAACCTTTGCTTCAGTGCGTGGTTCGTCTTTTTCAATAAGCCCAAATCCCAATCACTAAGTGATTTGCGCACGAATATTCGGGGCCGAAATGATTCTTGATTTACAACGCTTACTTTTAAATGTATTTTCGCGTAAGATTATAATCATTGAGGTAAATTCTATAAAGTCCATTCCTTATTAGAATATTACAATAAACAATACTGATTGTGTTCGTACAGGTGCGTTGTAAATGATTTTTTGTTATAGCATTCACTTACGCATCTCAACCTTAATTAAAGTAAGCTTAATCTTAAGAAAGTTGTGTAAACCGAACTTCGCTTTAACATAGATTGTGTAAAAACCTCCATATTAGCTTTGCTTTGTGTACGTCAACGACAGATTCCGTAGATTCCGTCATACCTTAGCTTTGCTTTATGTGCGTCAGTACACCAACGATTGTAGGTAGAAGTACTTCACTGAGGAAAATGTTTCGACTAGGAATGCAAAATTCTATATAATTAAATAGTTCTTAACTTACGTTCTGAGGTCCTCAACAAAGCGTCGTTCTGCATTACCAGACATGACTGTCGATAGGTATAACAAATAGGAAAGGAATCAGTCAATGTTTTGTCTTTCAACGCAAGTTCAACCGTATTGAAAAAAGTGTGGCGTCTATACGTTTTTAAAAATCCACACGTTGAAATCTATATTCTGCATAGTAGATAACCTTGAGTAGCTAAACGTTTGCATAGCAACTAATACTTGATCAGGGACTTTGATCATACCAGTTATGATCAAGCAGCTTGATGGACGTATGGTATAGTAGTGGTTTTTCCATGGCGAGGAAGAAATACCCCCAAAATAAGGTTTGTTTTTTAACGTATTTAATTAATACCGTCAATTCAGATGTGTTTTTAAATCTTAGATACATTTAAAATGAGTTTTCATTGTTGTTTGTTTTTCGAAAAATGCTGAGTATTTCGTGATATTTCTACTACATTCATCATATGATTATAACCCAGCGAAATGAAGAATGCCAAAGAAATCGAAAAGAGCATCGAATTTATTTAGATCCTTTTTATATGTATGTTGTATAGCAAACGACTGACAGTACTCTTCTAACATTCTATAATTAACATGATACCGGTAAGTATACTATTTATTAATTCAGAAGGGGAATGATACATTGCCAGTTGTATTACCAATATTACTGAATACACACCGTTAAGTAACACAATTGATATCATTTTTCTCATTCTGCATATGTCTGTTGAATAGAGTGGTTAAACAATATAAACATAAAAACCATTAATAAGTTTCCACTTTTCGCATATTTCATAAGAAGAGCTGCGGGGGAATTTGAAACTTACAAGTCCTGAAGAACAAATATATACATATCAGATTACCAAGAAAGAGAAACATGCATTTATTTCAAAATTCTACATCACTGTTGTGTTTTTTCAGTATTGTTCAAGGGTAAACGGTTGTATCTATTCATTTATCAGGGAAAGATCCATGTGGCTCCATCCAGAACGGGATCGAAAAAGGCAATAATTTACAAACAACGAAAGTTGCTGATATATAAACGGTATAACAGAGTGCTTACTTCTTGGTGTGTATGTAAATGGAACACGATACAGGTTTCTGTGAAACCTAGAACAGGAAAACGTTCTTCATCAACCAACAACACCGTTAGTTTTTGAAAATTGATTTAAAGTTTCTTCTTTATTTTACGTATATTTACTAAATAACGTCATCTTCATCGGTATCAAATGATAAATTCCCATGCAACCGTCAACGTTTTTACAAGATTGTGATCCTCATTATCAAACAATATTCACAAATAAGGTCGCTTATCAACCATAATATGACATAAGTTTCAACATTTATGAATTATATGATCCCATTGTAGTTATCATCTTTGTATTGTTGTCTTTCGTAGCCTGCTATCTATTGATCTTGAAATAACTTGATTTAAATAATCACACATACCAAAGTCCTAACGTGACTGCAAATAACATAGAACACGTGTTTTATTTTCAAAGCAGGCTATAGGGGAATTAAGAAAATCGCCTGAAACAGTTACAGAATTACCGTCACAAGCGCAAGTGCCAATAAATGTAGGCACAAGGAAAGATTCACATACCGCCAATGAAACGGATAGCAGGGGCACATTAGGCTTGAGAATTCCATTGCATACCGTCAATGATACGGATAGCAGGGGCACATTAGGCTCGAGAACTCCACCGCATACACCGAATGTAAGCGATTCATCCCTCACTCCAGGGGCAAGAAAAACACCGCAGCAATCCATTCCCATTGATCCTTCACCGCCGTTAATTACATCAAGTGTACTGGAAGCACCAATCTCATCGCATATACCACGCTTACCGCTGGCATCAGATATAGATCATTTTTGTTTATCAGGAGGACTAGATTCTACCTTTACACCAGATACAATCCATATTTCACAGACAAGAAGTCAAATGGCAAGCCATTCAGACTCAACGACTATTGACGATCATTTTGATCCATCTCAGTCAACTTCTGCATCGGCACAGTCAAAAGATTCAAGTGAAGGTATGACAATATAACAACTATTTTAATGCATACCGTAACTGGTAGAAAGCAATTTCTGAAATCAAATATATATTTTGCAGGATAATAAATATGCAAACTAAGCTAAGTAGCAATAATTGTTTTTGTACAGAATAGCAGCTTGATTAAAGACAGCATTCACTTTTTGTACTGGCCATACAAATACAATGACAAACAAATTGTTATAACAATTTAGTAGAAACGTTGGGCAACTTCGGCAAAAACATGTACACCATCTGCATACTAATTGTTGATGTACGACAACTAATAGCGGCACCCGTTTCACGTCTTCTAAAGGTAAAGCAAATTTTCCATACAAGATGCAGCGAATAGTATGATCCATGTCAATCTATTAACGAAACTCTTTTTGCTTTATCCATGATATCATTTTATTTCAGATACTAAAGAAGTCCCTCTACACGCACAGTCTTTGAAGCACGGAGAGACTACTGGTGATACAGAGACTCAGAAGAAAGCTGAGTATGACCCCTAAAGCTTATTTTACCCAATGTCTACCAGTTCGTCCTCTTATATTTGTTCGTTCGTTCGTTCGTTCGTTCGTTCGTTCGTTCGTTCGTTCGTTCGTTCGTTCATTCGTTAGTTCGTTCGTTCGTTGTCCGTCCGTCCGTCCCTCCCTCCGTCCACCCATACTGAAGCCGAATCTAGAAAATAATTGACTCTTACGAAAACTTGTACATGAATTCCAAATATTCAAACAGTAGAATTAAGCTGAAGTGAGCCGTCGGAGTGATGTAAATATTTTCTGGTGTGTATATTGTTCACACAAGGATGTGGTTCATCTCCGCTTGAAAAATTAAAAACACAGTATAAATTTACAAGAAATACAAATATATTGTTTCTATACAGTCCTGTATCATTGTAAAATTTGGTTGCAGTTTTCCACATATAGGCCTAAACGGCATTTGGTAATTTCAATTTTGATAAAATATCGTGTTTGAAAAATATGCTGCTAGAGCTCCAAATTCACTTCAAGATGACAGGAGCAAAATCAAATTAAAGGAAATAAGTAAGTAACGCAAAGTAACTTTTCTACAAATGCACAACTTTCACTTTAAAATTAGTTCACCTTTGTACTTTTTGATCAGATGTCAAGAGGGATACCTTGCCGCATTCTTTCGAAAGACAATTGGGATCAACGTGACAACATTTTTTCCATCAATTAAAAGGGAAATGCCAGTGACTGTGAGTACTTCATACATATGTCAAATATGGTTATTTGGAGTCTCTTGTTGCAAATATGAATATGATTGTTAAATAATGGTATGAAATTAAAGTGCCTGCAGTTTATGGTATAATCCACACACTACCTTCGGTTTTCACGTTTGGGAATGTTCTACATTTGTAAATAAATATGTTTCCTCTCCAGTTTATCACATAAAGGGAACCAAAGAACTTAAAACTTAATTGAAGGATACACATCCGACGAACTCTCCAATCGTCATATTGATTTTGTATGAAGATATTAACATTTATAAACACCCGTTCGAATTTAAAACTGGCGCCGTAAAACTGTCAATTAGCCCTCATTATACTGAGGCTACTTGTGTGTGGCTTGGAAAACCTAGCTTCACGTTCAATCGTATGAATGTGCAGACACTACACATATGCCCCAACCTGCCAACGGATACACAGAATATCCACGTTTGACAGAGTCACAAATTTGTGACCATTTACCAATATTATGGGGCCAACACATCCAAAGCTAATTTTGGACCCGCAAAGCTCTGTAATATTAACAATGAATTAGCACTTCGTTGGTATCAAGAGCTGCTGTATATGAGCAAGACATGCTGGTCATCTTGGTGTTACGGCAAAGAAAAGAAATGATCTTATTGATTGGTTGTCGGAGTAGTGTATGACCAAACTTCTGGTCTTTAAGCAAAAATAAGTTAGTTGGTAAATTATACTGTCTGTGGAGTATATGTCCTGGTCGCTTTTTCCCAAACAGGATAGCATTTGCACTCATTTGAGTTAAGTTAGGGTTTGGTTAGGTTTAGGGTCCAGAATTAAAGCCAAACAGACAAGATGAAATCTCTGCCATTGCTATTCTTTGAGGAAAATAAATTCTCGTCACGGTCGGGAGTCGGGATTGCTTTCGGATGGCATCGGCTCGGATGATGAATTTCTGTGTAACTTGTTGGTAAGAAGAGAACATTCGTAAATAAAAGCATTTATAACATGTGATATCATTATTTTGATAATACAATTGTTTATGAATCATAGAACTGCCTAATTATAGCAATCTGTTAAACCATTCCTCTCCTTCTTTTTGCTCAGACGAACGAAAAATGTTTGGTATATCGCCAGTACGTCGGTATACAGAACAATGGAACATCATGTTATGTAAATAGTGTTATTCAGAGTTTGTATGTAATCAATGGGTAAGTAGTAATTAAAAGAATTGCAAACTGCCTACATATAAATGTACATTCATGTTGATATATATGCATGAGAGTATACATCTTGGACATTAAATTCTGAACTCCAAGCATTCATACTTAACAGACGGTGTACAAATATATATCATGTAGCACATCAAGTACAAATTATTTTACAAACGTTTCCTTTATTGTAGGATATTTCCCAAAACTTTCCCCGATAAACCCAAGCCTTGCACAGAGACAGTGCAATCGTATTACTTAAAGTTTAGAGCATAAATATCCGTTGGTCAGACAATCATGACAATATTGCAATCTTACGTAACTGCATATGCATATTCAAGCTCTACCTATATTCAAATGTATATCTCTGAGATTAAATACTATTAAAACACGAGTATTAGGGAACAGTTATTTAATGTAATACGTTTCAAACTTGCGACTTTTGAAATGAATCTTATATTTTTTGATTTGATGAACATTATCACAGGTTCGCCGAAAAACTTTCAAGGATAGATACTCGTTCCAACAAAAAGACAACAACCAAGGCGCTTCAAGCTATTTTTGAGAGTCTAAAAAAGCAAAGGGTGTGTAATGATGTCATTATGTATTGTTTTTATTTTCACTAAATTGAACTGTTTTGATTTAATAAATTGTTATAATAATATTATAATAAGTTTTCCCAAGAAGTGTGTATGTTAGGTCGTTAGTAATCATACAAATATAAAAATGATAATGAATGTTATATGTACTATCAAATAATATTAATTTTCATCAACCACCATCACTTTATAAATATATACAATACGATACAAAAGATTATCACTTTAAGTTTTCGAGTTTTAGGTAAGCCAAACATAGAATGCAGACAGATTAAAGTTTGTGTATGAGAGGTTTGGTAAAACTATAATTATAAATAACATTATGAATTGCAAGTTAAACGTTATTATTTGTCATATGTTATCTTTCTGGTGAAATATATCTATCTACCAATCAAATTTTTCGAAATACTTTACTTTTTGTAACACGCATCTCACCTCGTTTCTGTTCTACAGGACTGCATTAAAATATCAGATAAAATGCTGAAGAATATTCAACCTTATTGGTTACGAACTGTTGGACAAAAAGACAGCATGGAATTTTTAAGGCATTTGCTTGAAAACATTGAAGAAGAAGAAAGAGATAATTTCGTATTTTCACAGCAAGTTTCTTCCAATCTTAATGGCACAACTCCCGAAGATAAACATACTATAGAAAATCGTGACATTGAAATTTTTAGACGTTTTCAAAGTTTATTTTGTGGTAAGCTCACTCAGAATCATATTTGTTTGCGATGTAGGACAACTACAGTGCTACATAATCCAACCTCCAACATTGATGTTAGTAAAGTAAACTTTGTTAACATGTACTACGAAACATTCCTACAAAGTTTAACACAATCTCCTAATATGACCTGCAGAACTTGTAATGTTCAATTGCATCTACGTGGTGTAAAAATGTCATGCTTACCTAAATCAATTCTCGTCAGTTTTGAATTACCAGATGACCAAGTTTTAAATTCTGTTCCTGAAACGATGAAGATTCCTTCTGAAATAAATGTAGGGGAAGCAAATGCAAAACACGACGTGACCAGCGAAGAAAATTACTTTTTCGTTGGAGGAATTGTTCAAAACGCAAACAAACATATCTTCCCCATTTTCTCAACAAGAAAGCTTATAGAATTGGTGGCGGCATACACAGCATTGGAAATAAGGCCATTGTTTTCTTCACCTGAAAATGTACAAGCAGAACGACATCTTTCATTGTCTACAAGTGTACAAATGAAGAATATCAGCCCCTTAATTGTAGTGTACCAAAGAAATTCTGATTCAAAGACAGTTGATAAATGCAGCAAGGTATGTCATAATAAGACATTACGATAAACTTATTCCATATAAAATATACCCAATCTCAGAAGTGCAAGATACCAGTTAGTTTATATGAATAACCTTGATTTACTCGGCAATTGATTATTATATTCCTAATGTGATGTGTTGATTTCAATTAATCATCTTAATTTACCAATGTCAACCTCCCACGTTTTATGTAGTATTGAAATAGATTCAAAATTAATTTTACATGTAGTTAATTTTGTTCATTATATAAATCTCTAATCAATTGCTTCTCATGTCTGATATGTCGGGTGATTTTATTCACATAGTTATAGGTTATAAATGTAAATGATACACAGTGTACACTATTATTATATGATAGTCTTCACTGCATTAATATCTGCTATCGTATATGTAATACCCCTGAAAAAGATAAACTTAATGGAAATATTGAGATCATACAAAGTGAAAGAAAATTATGTGCCATTCAACTGGACATTTTTGTAATTTATTTTATGACAATATTTTATTTTTAAATCCCATTATTACATTTGCCATAAAGTATCACAATTTCAACGAATTAAGTAAGTAATATTTAAATCATTTTTTATTGAACTCCACCAATCATTTTATTCAAAATTATAATCGTTCTCTTTTGTCAGGAAATTCAGACCTTCATTGACATTTTGAGTGAGTACATGAAAACTCACGGAACCAAACATCTGGGCAGACTTTGTAGCAAAATTGTAAAACCGCCGAAAATAACCACATGTAGCAGAAAATTTCCTACAATGGAAAAAACACAAGATTCAGAAGAAAGAAAGGAAAGCAAAGATCCTTCTTATACATCTGAGGGAAAATCAAAGGAAGAAACGAAAGAAATGCCTGTTGTGGAAAATTTCTTCACGGGGGAAGTAACTGCATCCGTTATGTGCGCTTCGTGCGAAGTAGAAGAGAATGATACAGATATATTCCATGACATACCATTAGCAATTCCCAGGCCAACAGAACGACCACGAGCTTATGGTCAACAAAATATTGCTTTGTCGGATGTATGGACAAATTATCTGAAACCCTCGAAGACAGTAGAAGAAAATGGATTTCTTTGTGATCACTGCAAAAAAGCAACAACTGCAATCATATCTACATCTATGACAAAATCACCAACAATTTTGATTATATCTATGCAAAGGTATTCCAGTGATTCAAGATACGGTATTCAAAAGAACATGGCACTGGTAGATTTGCCTCTTGAATATGACTTTTTGCATTCTTACCACGGTAAAGAAAGTACCAAGTATGAACTTACTGGTGCTATTGTACACTTCGGATCAAGTCTAAATGGGGGACATTATGTATTTTATGGAATACAAGGGGCAACCGGCTGGTGTTTTGATGATAGCAAGGTCACGCCGATTGACGTTTGCCAGATTAGAACCATTGACAGATTGCACCATACAGGACGTTCGTACATACTGTTCTATCGCAAAAAGGAGGTGGGTATGAAGAAATGAAAAGAAACAATACTCTAAAAGTCACAAACATTTCAATGATATAATTGTGAAAACGATATATGATAAGCAGCATACTATTTTGATTTATAACGCTTTTAAAAGTTAAAAATCTTTCGTCACCGTTCGTTCATGATACGTCCTGTAAGCACCCTGGAAAGCTCAATGGCAAGAACTCTCTTTAAGATTGTGTGATAGGCCTGCATGCGTGGTTTTGAAGAAATGTATCGTATGTAAAAAACGATTAAAAAAAATGTAATTTATTTCACAAACCATGTTTAAAAGTCAATTATAATTGTTGTATTTTTTAGGTTGGTACATTAGTATGGTAAGGGGAAAAAACGCACAGCAATGCAGAATGCCGTAAAATCCCATTTGAAAAGACTAGGAAGACCTTCCAGATCAATAGAAACTATTTCATTTGCATTAAATAAGTTGCATATGTTTCAGCAAGAGTTGAGTTTGTCAACAGTTTTATAGATTGGTTCATTATGTAATATAACAATTAATGTTCAACGAATAGAGAATCAAAGGTGTAATTAAATAATGTATGTAAGCACCCAGTTATAAAAAAGACTTTTAAAGAGTTGACGGTGCGATAAATGAAGTTCTTTGTAGGGTGTTCCGGATCTCATATATAATTATGTCGTTAAAATTTAAAATCTAAATGTACGGAATGATATAAATTGGTTATCCTACAGTTTTAAGGGTGTTGTTATGGACAATGTTTGGAAACGTTGTAATAGAGCAGAAGTTTTGCATTTACAAAATCATTTCAAACAGTAGCACGGGAGCTTCACCTATTATTTTTTAGAGTGAACATGTGTGTTTTTAAGGCTTTCGATACATCTGAAGGTGTGCGAACAAAAATGATTATTCTACTTATAATATTAAGGGATTCTAGGTTTTACAACTTATCTTACTCTATCTCTTTTGAATAAACCAAATATAAATGTTTAGAACTATCACTATCTCCATTTGTTACATAACAAAACTGTTTTTCGTACATACATCAAAATTCATGTGTATAATTTTTAGTTTGGAATCGTAAAAGGTGCACTAAATTTTCCTTTTTGGCATGATGCTATTGTTTGTGTTTCTGCGTAGTTATTATTTTACATATACATGAAAAAGAACAAACATGTTAGAGATCATTTAGGTACTCGCTACGCATTAATTTACACTCTAAAAATATCGATAGAGATGACAAAACTAAATCGGAGAAATTTTCTGGAACAACTTGCTCTAAACTATTCTTGTAACATCAGCGTATTATAAGTAGAAAGTGTAAAATATATTGTAAATGAAGATGGTTTATCTTGGGTCAGAAAATACAGTTGAATACAAGTATGATACTATTATCACAATGAAAATGGCATCTTGTGATAAGGGTAGTTCATTGAAATTCAACTCGGAGGAAAAATGTTTGGTGCTTGTTAACGATCTTGATATTTTCCTTGTTCATAGTTGTGTTCTTTTTATTTTTGTGCCGAAATGCACTATCAAGAATTGCAATACGTGCAAAAACTATGTATCCAGAATAGTTACAAATAATCATTGTCGCACCCCGTCACTTGAACTTAAGGACTTGCATTGGCTACCTGTCTCATACAAAAATCATTTGAAAATAGTAATACTTCCGTAGGTACCAAGATAAATTTTGTCTTGTAGTTCCCCGATTAAGAAGTTTACGTGTTAACGGCGCTTTTAATCCAATATGCCAGATCCCTTCAACAATTCCAACATTCACTTAAGACTTATCTTTTCCATTTTGTAATTCATTTTGTATCCTTGTTTTGTATATTGTTACTAAATTTACTGTGCCTGTCTACTTTTGTTTTCACATGTAATTGCATGATTGTAAAAATACACATTGAAATAAGTTCTTTAAAAATGTGACATTTGGTTTAAGACAATTTCTCGATATTTGCCCAATTTCATTACACTTATAACATTTAATTGCTTTCGCATACTTATCATTCGTTTGTTCTCCTGTACTGACATTATTAGCAGTTGTTTCCTTACGAATGTTTTGAAAGCCGCTTTCAATTACCCCTATCAGTTTACCAACAACCTGTTTCCAGTCAGGTTCATGATTAACGAGTGGCGTAACCCTTTCAGTAGTACCTGAACATGCCCTTACTGATTTCTTAACATTTCGTTGTTTTTTGGTCAAGCGAAACGCTTCATATTCCATTGCAGTTTTCACTGCATCCTCAAGACATTGTCGTCTAGACTGGTATACTTCCCACTATATCTCTGAATCAGTTAATGCAATGCAATAAAACGATGTCTGGCAAGTGTGTCACGGAGCTCATAGCTAACGTTTGGATATGCCATTTATACCCACCATTTTATCGATTGCGCCAACTGGGGTATTGTTTAGTCCCTCTTTCTTTGCCTGTTTTTCAACTGGGCCCGATGTAATCAATTTTGATTTTGGGACCTAAACCTACAACCGAGGGCGGTTACCAACGCATTAAAATTGCGACGCATATATTCGTCGATATCCCCCAGCACTGTCAGACTTTACCACGGAGGGAGCTAGCAAGCTGCATCCCTTTAACTTGTGGGCCCTAACCATTAATGTCAGAAATGATAACACGGCCTCACCAGGCGTTCCTGGTGGCGTGCAGGTATTATCCTGACTTACAAATTTTCTTCACATGCAGACTTCCACCTGCCTTACACCTTCACCGCCCGACGAATAATTTATATCTGGTGGCACACTCACATCATTATCCCTCCGTGATAACACGGCCTCACCAGGCGTTTCTGGTGGCGTGCATATATTATCCTGACTTCACCTTGGTCACCTTGTGAACCATCTCCTTTCTTATATTCGTCGAATACAAAAACGTTACGATCCGATATATCACTTACCACAGGGATAACTTACACCTCCTCGGATGCATCCTTTCTCATAGATAAATCCATCGTATCGAAATGGATGCGAATGGATGGACATGCATACCGTAAAAATGTATGCATCACTTAATTTCGGGTTAATTAAGCAACGCCTGAAGAAGAACGGACATTCAATGTCGTTAAAATTGTTTTGATTCAAGAGAACTATCCTCAGAGGTTTAAATAATTAGGGAAACACCTGCTTTCCTAATAGCGTCATTCAGAGCCATCGCATGACTAAAAGGTAAAAATTGACCAATAACTTTGTTATTATGTTATGTATGTATCTCTCAGTATTTCCGAATATCTATCAACCTTTACACCAACATTTATTGATGACATATTCATATATATATGATCATTATTAGAGGTCCGTGTTGATTGCGATAAGAAACCTACAAACAAATAAGTTTTCTTTCAATATGTTTTTACCTTCTTTTTATGTGAGATATTGACTTTTCTTCATTATTCAAACATTATACGTTTGGTTGCTGTTTGGTAGTTTTCTTTCAGCTCGAGCATTGTTGATTGCTTTGCAAAATCACAATTTTAATTTCACTACTATCTTGACACAGCTTTAAAGATGAAGTTATTTTAATAAGTGGAAGAAAAGACTACAAAATGTACTCTGAGCTAAGCAACTTTTCGTACAATTTGATGATTCAAAATCAACTGTACGTTTTTCATCCAAAATGCACTATCTATATGTGATTTTTTAATAAAAGAAAGCTGCACGTACACGCAAATTGATTGTGGTGACTGTTTCGTGCATTCTCTCATTCTATTACGTTTGATTCAATTAAATATTTTCTATGCGGAATAAGCTCATGGAATTTTTAACGACTTTATGTGAGTTTTTATTATACGCACATTGAAACCATTAATAAAAAGATGGACTGAACTTCGCTAAATTGAATATTGATTATTTCATCATTGCAAAATATTGATATTGCTCTTGAAAACCGCGATACTCATGTACAATTTATTTACGTGGACTAGAATGATTACGATTAAAGTTTCAGTCAATATAAATGTTACCGTTCAATATCATTTAAACTGATATAATGTATCGTTTTCACAGCGCGGGGCAATATCGCCTGATTCGTTTTATGAGGAAAGCATCGCCACCTTGGTTACACAGTGGAAGCCAAAACGATTCTTCAGAGTTTTTACGTGTTGTTCTTGATCACTTGAACGAGGAGGAGAAAAGTACCTGGATGCATAACAACAATACCATTGAAAACGCTTCTGATTATAATTACGATTTAGGGAATCAAACTTTGGTTGAGAAAAACTTTGGTGCACTTATAGTCACTTTAATAATGATGCCAACAGTGTAATGACGCTTGCACTGACAAAGAAATGAAGTGTAAAATTCCATTGGCACTTCGAATTTTTTTTGATTTAACGGGATAGGAATGTGATCATCCCAGAAAATAAACAACGAAGACCCTGTTTTAAGTGTTGAACATTTGTGGGATAGTTTTCTCCAGCCAACGCCAATAGATAACCAATACTTTTGCATGAAATGTAACTGTCTCACGAATGCAACTATCACCACTGAATTGGAGAACAATCTATTGAACTTTATTTTTACACTTCAACGGTACCAGAGAGAAACAGGAAAAGACACATGTCCATATAGCAGAGTTTATAGAACTAACACACAGTACATCCGATTGCAAAACGAAAATAGCATATAGGTTAACAGGTGTTATTTTTTACTCTGGTTACTCATTACATGGAGAACATTACTACTGCTTCTCACGGCAAGTCGGCCACACTGATTGGTTACTTTTAAATGATTCCAGCGTTTCTTCTGTGAGTTTTTAAGGAGTTCAAGATAAAATGAATTCCGCTTCTACAACTACGCCGTATGTTCTTTTGTACCAAAAGAATTGCAAGAAAATATGAAAGATATTCCTTCTCTGAGTCCGCCATGAAATATTGTTTCGTATGTTTTCCATTGGAAACAATAACATACAATAACAATACCATACCTTCCATACACATTGACTCTCCCACCAATCCAAAACATCACCCTAATTTGTCTTAAACAATTAAATCAGTATCCCTCTTCTCACAAAATAAATTCATTTCAAGTTTGTTTTTAACGTTTTATTTAATCTCTAAGGAACTTTTTCAGAGTGTCTGCCAGTTCAATGTTTGCACCATTACCCGTTGTATCTTCCCTACTTATGCTATAACCCAACCGTTATTCATTCTAGGTTAAAATTTGCCGCATAGAAATAGATTTATGATGGGAGCCGAAAAGTAACCAACGGTCACCTGCTGTTACGGAGGTTGTAAAGGTAGGAGAAGGTACAAGAAACAAACTTAGGTAATGAAGATTCTTACACAGTCACACTATGCAAAATAGCAATAATAACAGTTCCTACTACCTATATCACATGTTTATTTATACCAATATTAATATTCTTACTACCTATATTACATGTTTATTCATAGCAATAACAAAAGTTCCTACTACCTATATCACATGTTTATTTATGGTAATAGTAATACTTCTTACTACCTATATCACATGTTTCTTTATAGTAATAATGACAGTTCCTACTACCTATATCACAGGTTATTTATAGCAATTATAACAGTTCCTACTACCTATATCACATGTTTATTTATAAAAATAATAGCAGTTGCTACTACCTATATCGCATGTTTATTTATAGCAATAATAACAGTTCCTACTAACTATATCACATGTTTATTTATAGCAATAACAACAGTTCCTACTACCTATATCCCATGTTTATTTATAGCAATAATAACAGTTCCTACTACCTATATCACATCATGTTCATTTATAGCAATAATAACAGTTCCTACTACCTATATAACATGTTTATTCATAGCAATTATAACAGTTCCTACTACCTATATAACATGTTTATGTATAGCAATAATAACAGTTCCTACTAACTATATCACATCATGTTTATTTATAGCAATAATAACAGTTCCTTCTACCTATATCACATGTTTATTTATAGCAATAATAAAAGTTCCTACTACCTATATCACATCATGTTCATTTATAGCAATAATAACAGTTCGCACTACCTATATCACATGTTTATTTATAGCAATAATAACAGTTCCTACTACCTATATAACATGTTTATGTATAGCAATAATAACAGTTCCTACTACCTATATCACATCATGTTTGTTTATAGCAATAATAACAGTTCCTTCTACCTATATCACATGTTTATTCATAGCAATAATAACAGTTGCTACTACCTATATCGCATGTTTATTTATAGCAATAATAACAGTTCCTACTAACTATATCACATGTTTATTTATAGCAATAACAACAGTTCCTACTACCTATATCCCATGTTTATTTATAGCAATAATAACAGTTCCTACTACCTATATCACATCATGTTCATTTATAGCAATAATAAATGCTAGTTCCTACTACCTATATCACATGTTTATTTATAGCAATAATAACAGTTCCTACCACCTATATAACATGTTTATGTATAGCAATAATAACAGTTCCTACTACCTATATCACATCCTGTTTATTTATAGCAATAATAACAGTTCCTTCTACCTATATCACATGTTTATTTATAGCAATAATAACAGTTCCTACTACCTATATCACATGTTTGTCTATAGCAATAATAAAAGTTCCTACTACCTATATCACATGTTTATTTATAGCAATAATACAATGTTTGCAATGATAAAGGAAAGACATCAAGGTCTTGTTTGTATATTTTGTATTTGTCTTGGAAGACTACCAATGGTGATAATTAATACTTTACTTTAACCATGTTATAGTTCTAGAATTTAGTTACTCTTCAAAACGTGAATCACTAAAAATACTTGTGGACTGCATGAACTTTAAATGGAAGAATACTTACTACACAATTATACACCATTTATTTGGTCTAGCAACAATCTTGTATTTCAAGGGATACTGGCAATATTACTGAATGGTTCCTCTATTAGCTTGACCGCAGAATTTGTCATATTCTAATAAACCCTCTTTGATGCAGTTCGGGAAACTCTATTGTCAGGATAAGAATGCAGGTAATTGATGTATCATAATTTGGTACTTATAAGTTAGATCAGTGGTCCGCCATGTCTATTGTGCGTGGTAGAGGACAAAGATAAAAAGAAAAACAACTATGTCAGAAACTACTTTGGGTTTGTCCCTATATGAGATGTTGACGATTTATATCACATTCAAAAAATTCAAGTGTTAAATTGATTACTAGGCTCTGTTTCAGTACTCTTCTGACATCTCTTATGTTAATCTTATATTGGGAATAAAATACCCAAGCACTTGTGATGAATGTAAGGGATTGTGATACCACAACTAGTCTTATTTTAGTCATTTCTAAACAAATAATTAACAATATAAACTTGAGTATCTAACAAACTTGTTCATTTTCTAGTCATCTTTTTTATTCAATGGAATTGCAAGACCAATAAAGTAATCCTTCAATGAACATTCACCGCAATCTAACAGAAATGACATAATTGCCACGGAATAACCATTGGCCTTGATGAGCTGGATTTGGTTTATAGCATCCCTAAACAACATAAAGATTTGTATGATGAATTGTTCGACCCAGACAGTCCGAGAGAAATCCAACTCTTGATGTAATTAGAAATACACACAAGAACTTCTTGCTTTCTATTCATCGAGGCCGCCGTTTTAACTTACATACAATTACGTTATGTTAATTGCATTTTACTGAGATCACGGGGGTGTTTTTGTAGTGTATGATGTATGTTCACAGTATCAGAAGTTTCAGGGTAATACATGTTTGCGCTGTTATGCTCCATTTATATAATTTACACGAAAGTGTCACCTAACAAACACCTTAGACGAGTGTGCAAATATAGCAGGTCTACCTGTTAGATATTCTTAGAATCGTAATATTAGCGTTTTAACTCATTCAACTCTTACCCATGAGTTTAAATTATTAAAGTTATGGCTTGCGTTTTGAGTGACTATACTGAATTGCTTTGCAGAAAAATGCAAAAAAGAAGCAAGTTGTGACGGAGCGGTGGGGCCATGGCTGAATTTTTAGGTGAATATGTTTCATCACGTTACACGACCTCATTAGCCACCCCCTCCCTAATATTGTCGTCACATCTCACCTGACCTCATTAGCCCCCCCCCCTTTCCCCCGCCTTACCCCAATCCCTTCCCACCCCAATATTTTGAAAACTCCGCCGTTCCTGTGTGTAAAACCTATATTATGCCGACGATCTTCCGAAAAATCACAAAACGCAAGCATGAATTGTTGTGTACAAATGAGCTGTGTACCTTGTTCCCACATAAATTCGACGTTACATGTATGTGAACAACCAAAACGATCTTTTAATAGGGTAGTTTTCCTTTTCAATACATAGGCCTACTTCTCTTTTGATGCCTAAAACATGATTTACCAATTCGCTTAACAGCTTAATGAAGCCTTTTCTTAATGCGTTTGCCAACCACACGACGCAGAATGTATCCAATGTAATGACATTCTGAATACTGGAGATCTTAATTTTTTCAGAGATAACAGTCGATGTTACCCTGTTTTTAAATTTCATTAAATTTACGGCGTACCAACATTGCGAGGGAGGAATGTTTGTTAGATATCACTCTTTGAAGCTTACTTAATGATGAACGTTGAAGTTAAAAAGATCACATTATGATGAAATCATTCGTAATAATGAAAGTCATGTTACGCAAAGCAGTATACTGTAACTTTTTGACTACGGATTCTTGCATAGTGTGTACCTTAGATCCTTAGGTGTATCTTATCATTGTTTTCTAAAAGCGTGGAAACAGTGCAAATAATGTTAGTGAATGTTGGAGTCAAGCTCCCGATTTATTGGCTATCTTAGTACAAAATTGTTATTCCGTGTGAGTGAAAATACACCAAAGGTTTTTTTTTGCCTATGCTGTGGAAAAAGTTTCTCTTCAAACTTATGTGCTATATCTTGATCTAATAATTGTTGAGTGTCTCTCCTTTTGCTATGATTTAAATGTATAGACCATTCTAAATTTAAATTCAACTTTGATACTCCGTTACTTTCTGCACAAAATGTACAATATTTTGATTTATGATCAGTATTCGTGTTGATTACTATACAATAGGAATATATATATATATATATATATATATATATATATATATATATATATATATATATATATATATATATATATATATATATATATATATATATATATATATATATATATATATATATATATATATATATATATATATATATATATATATATATATATATATATATATATATATATATATATATATTATCTAACAAAAAAACAAGGTACGAAAGGACATGACACGACACTATATAACACATCAATGAAACACCATTTCATACAATGCAAAATACTAAAATACAATACATTAAAATATAGAAGTAATAGAAAGTCCGAAAACAAACCCTGCAAAACTATATGGTATATATAGTGACTTGAGTGGGTAATTATACGGATCTTTGCTGACTTACACACGTATAGACTTTTCACAGAAAGAACATCCTGTAGTTTATTACTAAAAACTACAAAGTACTGGGGTTATCGCAAATGTATGCCCCTGTGGTTATGGTTTTATTTCACTTTTTTGGTCCCCAACATGTATACTTATGTACATTTGGTCCCTGAGTCAAGAGCCCGCGGAAACACATCCCCCTCCCCCACACACACGAAATTGATAATTGTACATTATTATGCAAACACCTTGTGCTGCAGATTATCTGCGGTAAATTAAATTTGGTTAGGATTTGTGAATACACCCCATACATTTTATCATCGTTAACATAACCTGACAAGGATCTTAATTTTGAATTAAAAAAAAAATCATTTTCTCTTACATTAGATACTGATATTACCGAACCGCCAGCTGAATACCATCAATGTGCGGCTGTTTCAGTTTCAATCTGAGTGCTACATTACTTTATCCAAGAATGATGGTCAATCTCTCTAAACCAGTATAATGCAATATAAACGATATCTGGCATATAAGGTGCTAAGATGATGTTAGAAAGGAAAGGATGCAAAGCAGCTTCCAGCAATGACGTAACATTCTCAAATTAGTGAAAATCATTACTGTCTAGTAAAACAAGAATACCATGCCGATTATTGAAACTGGTGGCTTTCTCATTTCTGCAACGATGATAACTATTTTTGCTTTTGTAGTGGTAATATTGCTGTGTAGGTAAGAATGTTTTCTAGATTATTATTTTTTTGTTGTTTGAAAATGCACTTTTAAAACTTGTAATTATGTCCAAATTTGTAAAAGAATATGAAGCAAAAGCGATGTATATGCTGTGTTAATATTTGGTTAGGGAGTTTATCTAAGGTTTTTTTTTTTTTTTATGGTAAAAATAGCAGGCTATTACTTCATGTAATATTAGCTTTGAAAAGTTAAAACTCTTATTTTAGCATTTAACGACTTGCAGTAGGGTACAGCAGTAGAAAGTAGTCCCCTGTAGGTCCCAAAGTAAGTGCCGATATGCCGCTATTCATTAATAACAATATATGCCTGTAGTAAAACGAAGTACTGACATTCTGAGGAATCTCATTTTTGAACATTAATATTAACAATACATATACTAAATGCTGATTT
>JAIGNY010000378.1:15000-22500 GCA_020152595.1 Chiridota heheva | reverse complement strand
TTACATCTTGGAGGTTATTGTATTTTGCCATTTACTAATATTTGCCGAAATTCTTATTTTTCCTAATTTACTGTTTTTGTTCCTTTTTATATAACTTTTATGTAACTTTTATATTCATAACTTTTGTATTTATATTTCTTTATAAATATCTTTGTACGTTTTCCTACAGGGCAACAAATTTCCATATTTTGTTGTGGCCGAAATAAATTGATCTTATCTGATCTTAATATGTATCTTAGTCTGGAAGGCTGTTATATAACTCTGAAATTTGAAGTATCAGCTATTCCAAACGGAACTTATTTTTGAATAGAGAGGAACACAGGGATATTTAATTTCGCCTACAATATTATTGAGGGCATAGTTAAGCGTTGGTGTAATATTATTTTGAGTGAAGTCAAAGCCAATTACAAAAGAAGGCTTCAACGATTGAGATAATTTGGAGTTTACTCTGGTCGAGTCAAAAGTATGTG
This sequence comes from Chiridota heheva, assembly GCA_020152595.1. Classification (NCBI taxonomy): domain Eukaryota; kingdom Metazoa; phylum Echinodermata; class Holothuroidea; order Apodida; family Chiridotidae; genus Chiridota; species Chiridota heheva. The sequence goes on along the minus strand of JAIGNY010000378.1, from coordinate 22,030 downwards.
TCTTAAGCTGGGAAAAATGAAATTCTCCACATGCGGAAAGAAGCAGGAACAAATTGTGTAATATATGTTATATAAAACAACGTTTTTTGAAGTGTTTGTTTGTTTTTGTGAACTGAGGCATGTTGTAGACCCGCAATGCCATGACATAAATTATATATATTGCGGACATAATTTATATTCTTACCTGAAAAACTGTAGTCCTTGGGGTCGGTATTCAAAGGTCTACGAAAGTGATGAAGACTAAAGACCTACATTTAGTATCTATTTTTTGTCCCCAAAGTGCACGAAACTCTGTCTTAATAACAATCAGATTGTTCTTATTATCCGCACCGCCAATACGAAAAAGTCACTGAATCATCTGACAATCATCAAATCAAAAGTTACTTCAAAATGTATCAAACCCAGGCATTATCTCTGGGTTTTTTTTTTCTTTTTCTGCCAGAGAATTGAAGACAGTGTCGCTGATTCATGCAAGATTATATATTTATTTGATCTCTTTAGCAATTTACACACTTATTTTCTTGAATACTTAACCAATGTTATGCTGGAAAATGTACTAAACTTCATCTCATTGTAATATGATCTAACACATATTGCTTATACGCTTCAACACCAACTTACATCAGTTTTTACTACTAAGACATGAAAGACCTATATCCAAAATAAATTTGACCTTTACGTAATTTTTTGCAGACGAGTGCTTAGTCTACTTTATGAAGAAGAGAGGTGTCAAATCCTCTAAGCTTCCTTTGCATCCATTTATTAGTTGAATTACATCGTATAAAATTGTGAGTTTTTATTATAGTGCCAACGTTTTTATATAATAAAGGGACTTTCTTGCCTGTTTAATAGGAGATTTTGTCTCCCAGAAGAAAATGTCCCCCCGCACTAAATATCCTAAGAGAATATGTTCGCCGGACATAATCTCCTAGGACATTCTGTCCCCCAGGAGGTTTTGCCTCCACTACACAGGGCTAGCTGTCCGCCGGGAGAATTTGTCCCCGAAGAATTTTAATGATAATTTGAGAAGCTGAATATGTTGAACAGTTTATTTTTACCGTCGGTAGTGAGTGCCAAATTGGCAAAAGGATGAATGCTATGCGTTTTAGTTTTTGGAAAGACATTTCACTCATGGAAGGAAAATTGTTGTATACTATGGGTTTTTTGAAATTTTTATTTCAAATTCTTATTTCAAATTTAGTCATTGAGATCTATTATAGTGGGTTAGTCCCATGGAAGAAGTTTTGACTATTTCGTCGCTGGGGCAAAGTTTGGTATTGGGGAAAAAAGGCATAATTAATATGGTTTTGTTTTATGTTTTGGTTTCTTCGCCAAAAAAACAAACAGCGATGGTCAAATTATAGCCTACCCGAGAGATTTATGTAAGTGGAGAAAAATGTCGAAGCCGGAGTCGAACAGATCGTAGTAGGTAGATTTAGAGTGGGGAGGGTTTGGGTCAGACAACTTACGTATACAGTTGTATCAGCAGAAATATGGAAGGATATTTTTTCTGGAAAATCTTGCGGAAGAGTTCGGCAATGGAATTGAAGGGACTGGGGAAGCTCTGGGGTGGACAGTCAATGAAGATGTGTTTCCCAGTTTTGGGCCTGTGATATACAATAGCAGAGGGGTGGCAGGAGTCTTTTTGAAGGTAGGAGTGAGTGAGGCGGGTGGTGTACTCTATTTAGTGGTTTGAAACTGGAATACATAACTTAAGCTACATATTGAAGAAATCATGAATGAAATACAGTCTTTTAATATTTTTTCAATTACGTCTGTACTGCACTTTTGTTAACAATTTTGACAGTAGGCGTATGTGAGCAGAAAAATATGGAAACCAAATGTTAAACAGGTAAAGCCCAACGTTACGCTATGCATGAAGTATATGACACCACCACCTTGTGCAGGTTGTGCAGGGGCGTGTCTAGCTTTTCGTTTTTGAGGGGCTTTAGCCCCGGGACATTAACAGCCGGCTTCGGATTATGAAGGGCACAGGCGTAGGAAGTTAGAGACCCAAAAAAGGGTTTATATTTTCTGACTGCATGCATGCTTTATTTTGATGACAATTTATGAAATTATTGACATAAAATAGAAGAAAAATGCGTCAATTGTTGGAAATTTTGTTCCTTTTAACGTTTGCCATGGTGTGCAAAGTTGACATAAAGTATTGTGCAATACAATAGATCTCTAGTGATAGATGTCATGAAGCCACATGGAAATCTTTGCCTATTTTGATGACTAAATGATGATCAACTATATTTTCTGTTGATAGTTTGTTTTGTAGAAATTTGGTTATGATGCCTAAATCCATCTGATCGCAGTACAATTCATGGTTTTGAAGTTTTTACCCTCAAACAAATGAACATACAAACTTATTTTTTGAAAGAGCTTGTAGTCTGAATGGTTAAAGGGGAAACATACTCAACGTTTGTAATACAATTCGAATCCTTCGTTTTGAATTCATTACCCGTCCCTTTTGTGATCATTAACCATTTTTTGTGAAGTAATACTCATTTTTTGATTATTTCGACATTCCAAGAAAGAAACATAAGTAACCCTTGAATAACTAGCTATGATCCCAAAAAACAACATTAAAAAAACAAAAACACTTTTCCATTGTTTCAACACAGGTAATTATACATACAATATTTATTGGGTTTCAGATACAACTTATGTACCCCAGAATATGTTAAAAAGGTATAGATATTACACAAATAATTTAATCATTTACACGTACATTATTTTCACTCCTCGATCGATTTTGTGACAATGAAGTATATTACAAAAATATCATTTGAGTCGAAGAAAGTGTTCTTCATTCCTTTTCTATACTACTGTTTGAAGTTCGTTATATTGATATGTATAACACTTGGGAGTAAGATGCAACTATTTATATCCCATTATCTTCTGTATAACGAAAACTTTGTTAGAGAAGTGTGGCATTATCTACTTTTTGCTAGAAATTGAGTAAAAAAGAACATGATATAATATGGTCTTTATATATTTACAAAATGAATTATTGTTTTCGTAATGGACTGACAAACTTCCAATCTGCGTATTGCAGAACTAATAAATTCTGGAAATTAACAGATTAATTTTAAAGGTATTATCATTTCTCTTTAAAAGTTTAGAATCCTAATCAAACTCATTTCAATAGTATAAACTTCATCAAAATCAATTTTAGTCAGCAATCATGTAACTTTGCTGACAATTATTCCTTTATATTTCACATATGTTGAAAGGATATATAACGCCTTGATATATTAGGTCACATGAATTAGTAAAGCTAAAGAAATATGCTCTTCCTACAATTGTTTTTTTCAAGAGAAAACAGCATTTAGAATCAAACAGCATATCTACACACTAATGAAAAAAATTATTCCCCACAATTTGATTAGTCACCATTTCAATGACTAGGAAAGTATGATTTGTTTTGGTATTTACATTCTCATGATTTTGCATAAGGTATTTTATTTATTCACTTAAAATGAATTTGTCAAATATGAAATGTCGGCGTTATTACGAAGATTGTTCATGCCGCTAAATTTGTTTCATGCCGCTAATTGAATATATATGCAGTTACTTTTACGTGCAGAAACTTTCCTCAACTGATATCACATTTTAGTCATTACGTATACATTTTCTGATATCTGATAGTAATAGGGTAGTTGGGAAGTATTCTAAGACTAGGACTCAATAGCCCAATGGTAGTAATGTTCTCCAGGTTCCTGAAAAAACTGTAGAAGTGACATGATATCTAAACAATATTACACATTTTATTGAATTTATAATATAAACTTTCTCAAAGCTACTGTAACACTACTTAATGATTTCCTATCTGCAATGAAATCACCAGCTCAACCTGACATTTATTTACGTTACATGTTTTATAAATATTTCACCAACTCGAGAATAATATGCCCACATATCGGCCGAGCGCTCCTTTAAAATGATTGTAAATTAGAAGTTATTTAATGCATGATTTTCGATTGCTTTTTTCAGAGATATCTTAAGAATCTATTTGCACTTTCGGAAATGAAAAACATACAAGTGAGGAATGTTGCTTCTTCTGAGGTATTACGTTTGTAAATAAGCAACCCATTCAGGATAACATCTCATAAATAGTTGTTATGTGGTGACACTCACTGATATATGTGTAATGATTATCAGGATGAAGAGTAAAACTTCGGGGGTATTTTCAATGTTTGAAATGTTCATACGCTGTAGGCGTGTATCACCTGACTTGATGACTTTCTCATTTCTGTAAAAGTAGCTCCTTTTTCTACATCTGGCTTGAAGAAGGTACTCTTGTGGATAAAATTCCGTATATGCACCGTTTGCAACAAACTATGAAGGATTTCATGTTCTTCACAATTCCGACGTTAAAAGGGCAGTGTTGTACAATGGTAATTACACGTTGAATTGTAAAGCAGCACATCAAGGCTGTGAGATACCAATTTCCCCAAAATACCTCCCAGGAAACGAGCAGTTATGTTGACCACGTTATTGTTCTTCAAATTATAATCTGACAGTCTTTTTCCTGGCACCAGAGTTTTCCCTTTGCAAGACAACTGCATTACACCGCGATCAATCCCGGTCTTCTCCTGAGCTTTATTTATCAGATCATCTACTGTGTCCTGAATGGATACAAATATGTTGTAATTGTCCCCTTCCATTGTTCGCAGGATCAATTGAAACTGTAGAAAAGGAAAGGATAAGATAGGATGGTCAGTGTAATTAATATGTGACCACTTGCACATCTTTTGAAGATATTTAGAGGCATTGAGGCAACAATAGATACCATGCTCTAAAGTCTATTAAAATCAACGACAATTTTGTAATCAAAATTGATTATATTTTTACCATTCTATCATTAACAAGAGTTGATATCTAAATTTCTGATGTATTACAGGGTGAACAATTCAGTTTTGATTGTCTTTTAGAATTGTTTCAATGGTTGTAGTTTTTACAGGTGTAATTTTTAACATTTACACTAAAATAATTTACTTTTCTGTGATTTTCATTTACTGAGCTTATGTAAAGAAATTATTTTGCTGAAGAATTTAATAAATATTTTGAAATGTTGGCCCAGTTATACATCATGAATTAGCATGACTTACAAATGAATGAAAATTGCTTAGCCCTATCTCGAAAACTTGGATGAAAATTTAAAAGCCGATCTGCTAAGATTTTAACACTTTTTAGCCAATAGAAAAATACAATGTTAAGTATCTATATAGTTTAATTGTGAATACTTGTTTTGGCTGCATGAAATTATGAATTCTTTGAAACTCTTTAAGTTTTCTTGCAACTAATGGAGACGCTACATGGAATTGTCCCATCTCCAATTTGCCCTCATCCAAATTCAGAAATGGCAATGCCAGCTTGGAGTTGTTAACCGTGACTGAGCAAGTAGCTTTTGCTAAGTTTCCGCGATTTAAATACACTCACTAAGCCAATAAATACCGGTGAAATGAACTGGTTTGAAATATGAAATTTGCACCCTATGTGACACCGATACCTCCGCTTTCGCCCACAATAATATTCAGCCACTGGGTGGATCTCGAAAATGTTTCTGCCGTAATTCAAGCGTTTTCAACTTTAGGCCCAAATGTTTGTTATGTAACGTAAAACTATACATGCTGATGTAACGTACAATTATACATGCTGATGTAACGCAAAACTACATGCTGATCTTTTCTAACTTAAATAATAACTGTAATCGTGAACTTAAATCCGAATGTCAGAGCATAGAATGGCTGTAGCAGAGTAGCAGAAAATCTGCACACCACATTTTCATGTGACACTTGTTGTTAAAGGATAAATGGCAGGTACGGGAAATTAAAGGGCACCATAACTAACACTAGTCCCTATGTACATAACGAAAGCAAGACATGATCATGATTACCTTTTTACATGATAATTACATTTTTATAGATCTGACTATTTCACTGAGACTCTCAAGAAAGATCAAATCATTTGGTGCAATGCTGAATTTATAGCAACATTTTTCTTATGGAAGTTAGTTACTGCTATCATAATCATATACATGTACAGTTCTTATATTTTGTGAATTGAATGACCGCCGAAGTTTACTTCTAGCCTCGTGAAAGATGAATTCAATAATATTGACCGCCGAAGTTTACTTCTAATCTCGTGAAGGTGAATTCAATAATATTGACCTCCGAAGTTTACTTCTAATCTCGTGAAGATGAATTCAATGATATTGACCGCCGAAGTTTACTTCTAATCTCGTGAAGGTGAATTCAATAATATTGACCTCCGAAGTTTACTTCTAATCTCGTGAAGGTGAATTCAATGATATTGACCGCCGAAGTTTACTTCTAATCCCGTGAAGGTGAATTCAATAATATTGACCTCCGAAGTTTACTTCTAATCTCGTGAAGGTGAATTCAATGATATTGACCGCCGAAGTTTACTTCTAATCTCGTGAAGATGAATTCAATGATATTGACCGCCGAAGTTTACTTCTAATCTCGTAAAGATGAATTCAATGATATTGACCGCCGAAGTTTACTTCTAGCCTCGTGAAGATGAATTCAATGATATTGACCGCCGAAGTTTACTTCTAATCTCGTGAAGGTGAATTCAATAATATTGACCTCCGAAGTTTACATCTAGCCTCGTGAAGGTGAATTCAATGATATTGACCTCCGAAGTTTACTTCTAATCTCGTGAAGGTGAATTCAATGATATTGACCTCCTAAGTTTACTTCTAATCTCGTGAAGGTGAATTCAATGATATTGACTTCCGAAGTTTACTTCTAATCTCGTGAAGGTGAATTCAATAATATTGACCGCCGAAGTTTACTTCTAATCCCGTGAAAATGAATTCAATGATATTGACCGCCGAAGTTTACTTCTAATCTCGTGAAGGTGAATTCAATAAAAATGACCGCTGAAGTTTACTTCTAATCTCGTAAAGTTAGGACTTCTCTTACGGTTTTCTTAATCAATGATATAATTCATTTTGTAGAAAATAAACGAGAACTTACTCTTGGTTGTAAAT
>JAIGNY010000378.1:7500-10000 GCA_020152595.1 Chiridota heheva | reverse complement strand
ACCTCATTAGCCCCCCCCCCCTCCCCCCGCCTTACCCCCACCCCTTCCCACCCCAATATTTTGAAAACTCCGCCGTTCCTGTGTGTAAAACCTATATTATGCCGACGATCTTCCGAAAAATCACAAAACGCAAGCATGAATTGTTGTGTACAAATGAGCTGTGTACCTTGTTCCCACATAAATTCGACGTTACATGTATGTGAACAACCAAAACGATATTTTGATAGGGTAGTTTTCCTTTTCAATACATAGGCCTACTTCTCTTTTGATGCCTAAAACATGATTTACCAATTCGCTTAACAGCTTAATGAAGCCTTTTCTTAATGCGTTTGCCAACCACACGACGCAGAATGTATCCGATGTAATGAAATTCTGAATACTGGAGATCTTAATTTTTTCAGAGATAACAGTCGATGTTACCCTGTTTTTAAATTTCATTAAATTTACGGCGTACCAACATTGCGAGGAGGAATGTTTGTTAGATATCACTCTTTGAAGCTTACTTAATGATGAACGTTGAAGTTAAAAGATCACATTATGATGAAATCATTCGTAATAATGAAAGTCATGTTACGCAAAGCAGTATACTGTAACTTTTGACTACGGATTCTTGCATAGTGTGTACCTTAGATCCTTAGGTGTATCTTATCATTATTTTCTAAAAGCGTGGAAACAGTGCAAATAATGTTAGTGAATGTTGGAGTCAAGCTCCCGATTTATTGGCTATCTTAGTACAAAATTGTTATTCCGTGTGAGTGAAAATACACCAAAGGTTTTTTTTTGCCTATGCTGTGGAAAAAGTTTCTCTTCAAACTTATGTGCTATGTCTTGATCTAATAATTGTTGAGTGTCTCTCCTTTTGCTATGATTTAAATGTATAGACCATTCTAAATTTAAATTCAACTTTGATACTCCGTTACTTTCTGCACAAAATGTACAATATTTTGATTTATGATCAGTATTCGTGTTGATTACTATACAATAGGAATATATATATATATATATATATATATATATATATATATATATATATATATATATATATATATATATATATATATATATATATATATATATATATATATATATATATATATATGTATATATATATATATATATATATATATATATATATATATATATATATATATATATATATATATATATATATCTAACAAAAAACAAGGTACGAAAGGACATGACACGACACTATATAACACATCAATGAAACACCATTTCATACAATGCAAAATACTAAAATACAATACATTAAAATATAGAAGTAATAGAAAGTCCGAAAACAAACCCTGCAAAACTATATGGTATATATAGTGACTTGAGTGGTAGTTATACGGATCTTTGCTGACTTACACACATAGACTTTTCACAGAAAGAACATCCTGTAGTTTATTACTAAAAACTACAAAGTACTGGGGTTATCGCAAATGTATGCCCCTGTGATTATGGTTTTATTTCACTTTTTTGGTCCCCAAAATGTATACTTATGTACATTTGGTCCCTGAGTCAAGAGCCCGGAAACACATCCCCTCCCCACACACACGAAATTGATAATTGTACATTATTATGCAAACACCTTGTGCTGCAGATTATCTGCAGTAAATTAAATTTGGTTAGGATTTGTGAATACACCCCATACATTTTATCATCGTTAACATAACCTGACAAGGATCTTAATTTTTTGAATTTAAAAAAAATCATTTTCTCTTACATTAGATACTGATATTACCGAACCGCCAGCTGAATACCATCAATGTGCGGCTGTTTCCAGTTTCAATCTGAGTGCTACATTACTTTATCCAAGAATGATGGTCAATCTCTCTAAACCAGTATAATGCAATATAAACGATATCTGGCATATAAGGTGCTAAGATGATGTTAGAAAGGAAAGGATGCAAAGCAGCTTCCAGCAATGACGTAACATTCTCAAATTAGTGAAAATCATTACTGTCTAGTAAAACAAGAATACCACGCCGATTATTGAAACTGGTGGCTTTCTCATTTCTGCAACGATGATAACTATTTTTGCTTTTGTAGTGGTAATATTGCTGTGTAGGTAAGAATGTTTTCTAGATTATTATTTTTTTTTGTTTTGAAAATGCACTTTTAAAACTTGTAATTATGTCCAAATTTGTAAAAGAATATGAAGCAAAAGCGATGTATATGCTGTGTTAATATTTGGTTAGGAGTTTATCTAAGGTTTTTTTTTTTTTTTTTATGGTAAAAATAGCAGGCTATTACTTCATGTAATATTAGCTTTGAAAAGTTAAAACTCTTATTTTAGCATTTAACGACTTGCAGTAGGGTACAGCAGTAGAAAGTAGTCCCCTGTAGGTCCCAAAGTAAGTGCCGATATGCCGCTATTCATTAATAACAATATATGCCTGTAGTAAAAACGAAGTACTGACATTCTGAGGAATCTCATTTTGAACATTAATATTAACAATACATATACTAAATGCTGATTTACTTTTAGAAAGGA
>JAIGNY010000378.1:0-2500 GCA_020152595.1 Chiridota heheva | reverse complement strand
GAATTTTCTACCAAAGGCAACTATGACTATGTACACTATAAACTTCGGTGGGGGATTAAAACATGCAGTCGTTTGCGACATAAATTGTGGCTTAATATTAAGATCTTACAAAATTGTTTTTCTTTTTGTTGGTATCACGAAAGTATCAAATCTTTTTTAGCTTCCCTCTTCGGCTGTTCAGAGAATGAAAAAGAGTGACATGTATTAACTAACGCCAATTGTTAGGACCATCTCCATGTCACGAAGAGGTCACCAAAGAGGTAAGTGGAGGAGAGGGAGGGGGTCAATTTGCAAAATAATTTCATAGTTTGCATCAAAATGATACAATATGCTTGAATTATACGTATAATGAAAGGGATGTAACTTGGTGTCCCAGAAGTATATTTTGTCTCTTCCAACGATGTATACCTATTCATTTCAAACCAATATCAACCCCATATTTGTAGGAACAATAACCTTCCGGACCAATCAAAAAGCTTATTGAAATAACAACAGTTTAGCTGGTGAAACATTTCATGTTTACTATTAGTCTATTGCAATCAGCATGTTGGTGTATGAGGTATATTTGTTTTGTTATTATAGTTGTTTGTTAAAGCCTTTCAAACCAGAAACATTAATTGTATTCTTAGCAACGAAATGCACAATATTTCAGAAAGTTTTAATTCTTTAATGCAATGAAGTGCATTGAATATCAGACCTTTCACTTGTACTAAATTTAGGATAGTAATCTTGTTTTCCTCACAACGTCTTTCTTGCATTGCAATTGACGAATTAAACGTGAAATTATATAACAATGAGTATTTCACCTTTACTACTTCGGTATCCTAAACTTCCATTGGCAGTGTCTACACTTTTTTAAATAAAACAAAATACCGTTTACATATGATATATGCTTTTTAAATAAAATTGCGGCGTTTGTTGTAACATTTTAATATAAAGGCAAAATATAAATTACAATAAACATGTTTATAAATGAGGTGCAATTTGTTTTCCATCGAGATGATATCTATATGGTGCCTTGACATAATATGGCGATCCTCACAATTTCTAGTTTTAAGTATTTGAAATATAATGGAGACAATATATGAAATGAGCGACAAGTAAAATGCTAATTGAGTTTTGTTCCACTGACTGTTTATATATTCAATGTTAGTTGAACAGGTAATTGAAGTGGAGGAATGGGAAATGCATAATAAATATTGGGGGAAAGTAGCGCCGTAAAAGTAGTTGGGGGTAAGTCTCGTTCCTACCAAAACCCGTTAGTCGCTGTTCATTTTTAAGAACATTTCGATTTGTAATAAAATCAAAGAAAACAACATTTAGCATGCAAAGTCAGAGAAATGAATTTAATTGCGACATTCTTTTATATTTCCCAAATCAAAACACTTTATTTCGCAACTATTATCCCGTCAACAAATATTTTGTTTGCTTAGCTTTGTTTTCATAATTTTTCATATATAGAGGTCATGAAACTTGTTGTATGAATTAGTGATGTATTACCATAGTAGACATATACAGGAATTATACAAATTGTTTTCCATTGCATATCAAACCTAAAAACATATTCTAGTTTCCATTAATAAGTTCATGATAAACTTATTATCATTGATTTATTTATGCACTTGAAGATTGATATATTAAGAAACCCTGATGTCTATTTAGATAACATGATAGACATTCCACTAGGGATTTTAACCCAATTATTAAATTTAAATGAACAACATTGCTTTAGAATATGTTAGAAAGCCATGAAAGAAGCAAACTTTCACAAAGTGGAGTAAAAGGACCATTTTACATTTTTGAAAAAGAAAAAATAATAATTAGTTTGGCCATCATTATGCAACTGTTTATAGTACCTTTTTCTTTTCTTTTGTAAAACTTGAATATAATGAATATAATATGTATATATATATATATATATATATATATATATATATATATATATATATATATATATATATATATATATATATATATATATATATATATATATATATATATATATATATATATATATATATATATATATATATATATATATATATATATATATATATATATATACACACAATATATACACATATATATATATATATATATATATATATATATATATATATATATATATATATATATATATATATATATATATATATATATATATACATAATATATATATATATATATATATATATATATATATATATATATATATATATATATATATATATATATATATATATATATATATATATATATATATATATATATATATATATATATATATATATATATATATATATATATATATATATATATATATATATATATATATATATATATATATATATATATATATATATATATATATATATATATATATATATATATATATAAAAATAATAAAATTTATTTTTTTATTTAATAAAATATTAAAATTAATTTAAAATAATAAATATTTTTATTTAAAAAAATTATCTTTAATATTAATAAATAAAAT
>JAIGNY010000377.1:0-48495 GCA_020152595.1 Chiridota heheva | reverse complement strand
ATCGGATTTATTCAAGTGACTCAGTCAGCCGTTTTGCTACCCTCTAATTAGCTGTATCCGTAAGGCAATAATTATGTGCACGCTAAGTCAATGAGACTTAAAAACGTTAAAAAGGGAGAAGGGTGGCATCAAATGGGTTCAAAACCATTTTCTCCGTGACAGTTTTGTTCAATAGGGGTTACCAGGCTTTTCAAAATGTCAAAAATTTGGGATCGGATCTATTCAAATAGACTCAATCAGCCGTTTTTGCAGAGGAACAAAATCTGAGAATTTGAAATGATTTACGTAAAGTGGGGCGCAATTTGGTTGAATTACGCCTTATAACAACACATTTTTCGAAAATGTTATGGGCTCGGGAGACAGAGGACTAGTAGACCTTTCGTTTGATATGCGAAAATGTATGTTAATTGTAATTGGCTACCTGTAATTAGCTGTATCCGTAAGGCAATAATTATGTGCACACTAAGTCAATGAGACTTAAAACGTCAAAAAGGGAGAGGTGGCATCCAATGGGTTCAAAACCATTTTCTCCGTGACGGTTTTGTTCAATAGGGGGTGACCAGGCTTTTCAAAAATGTCAAAAAAATTCAGGATCGGATTTATTCAAGTATCAGTCAGCCGTTTTGCTACCTCTAATTAGCTGTATCCGTAAGGCAATAATTATGTGCACGCTAAGTCAATGAGACTTAAAAACGTTAAAAAGGAGAGGGGTGGCATCAAATGGGTTCAAAACCATTTTCGTGACGGTTTTGTCAATAGGGGTTACCAGGCTTTTCAAAAAATGTCAAAAAATTCAGGATCGATTTATTCAAGTAGACTCAGTCAGCCGTTTTGCTACTCTAATTAGCTGTATCCGTAAGGCAATAATTATGTGCACGCTAAGTCAATGAGACTTAAAAACGTCAAAAAGGGAGAAGGGTGGCATCCAATGGGTTCAAAACCATTTTCCTCCGTGACAGTTTTGTTTCAATAGGGGGTTACCAGGCTTTTCAAAAATGTCAAAAAATTTGGGATCGGATCTATTCAAATAGACTCAATCAGCCGTTTTTGCAGAGGAACAAAATCTGAGAATTTCGAAATGATTTACGTAAAGTGGGGCGCAATTTGATTGAATCACGCCTTATAACAACACATTTTTCGAAAATTGTATGTGCTCGGGAGACAGAGGACTAGTAGACCTTTCGTTTGATATGCGAAAATGTATGTTAATTGTAATTAGCTACCTGTAATTAGCTGTATCCGTAAGGCAATAATTATGTGCACACTAAGTCAATGAGACTTAAAACGTCAAAAAGGGAGAGGGGGTGGCATCCAATGGGTTCAAACCATTTTCCTCCGTGACGGTTTTGTTCAATAGGGGTGACCAGGCTTTTCAAAAATGTCAAAAAATTCAGGATCGGATTTATTCAAGTAGACTCAGTCAGCCGTTTTGCTACCTCTAATTAGCTGTATCCGTAAGGCAATAATTATGTGCACGCTAAGTCAATGAGACTTAAAAACGTTAAAAAGGGAGAAGGGTGGCATCAAATGGGTTCAAAACCATTTTCCTCCGTGACGGTTTTGTTCAATAGGGGGGTGACCAGGCTTTTCAAAAATGTCAAAAAATTTGGGATCGGATCTATTCAAATAGACTCAATCAGCCGTTTTTGCAGAGGAACAAAATCTGAGAATTTCGAAATGATTTACGTAAAGTGGGGCGCAATTTGGTTGAATCACGCCTTATAACAACACATTTTTCGAAAATTTTATGTGCTCGGGAGACAGAGGACTAGTAGACCTTTCGTTTGATATGCGAAAATGTATGTTAATTGTAATTGGCTACCTGTAATTAGCTGTATCCGTAAGGCAATAATTATGTGCACACTAAGTCAATGAGACTTAAAACGTCAAAAAGGGAGAGGGGTGGCATCCAATGGGTTCAAAACCATTTTCCTCCGTGACGGTTTTGTTCAATAGGGGTGACCAGGTTTTCAAAAATGTCAAAAAATTCAGGATCGGATTTATTCAAGTAGACTCAGTCAGCCGTTTTGCTACTCTCTAATTAGCTGTATCCGTAAGCCAATAATTATGTGCACGCTAAGTCAATGAGACTTAAAAACGTCAAAAAGGGAGAAGGGTGGCATCCAAAGGGTTCAAAACCATTTTCCTCCGTGACAGCTTTGCTCAATAGGGGTTACCAGGCTTTTCAAAAATGTCAAAAATTTGGGATCGGATATATTCAAATAGACTCAATCAGCCGTTTTTGCAGAGGAACAAAATCTGAGAATTTCGAAATGATTTACGTAAAGTGGGGTGCAATTTGGTTGAATCACGCCTTATAACAACACATTTTTCGAAAATGTTATGGCTCGGGAGACAGAGGACTAGTAGACCTTTCGTTTGATATGCGAAAATGTATGTTTTGTAATTAGCTACCTGTAATTAGCTGTATCCGTAAGGCAATAATTATGTGCACACTAAGTCAATGAGACTTAAAAACGTCAAAAAGGGAGAGGGGTGGCATCCAATGGGTTCAAAACCATTTTCCTCCGTGACGGTTTTGTTCAATAGGGGTGACCAGGCTTTCAAAAATGTCAAAAATTCAGGATCGGATTTATTCAAGTAGACTCAGTCAGCCGTTTTGCTACCTCTAATTAGCTGTATCCGTAAGGCAATAATTATGTGCACGCTAAGTCAATGAGACTTAAAAACGTTAAAAAGGGAGAAGGGTGGCATCAAATGGGTTTAAAACCATTTTCCTCCGTGACAGTTTTGTTCAATAGGGGGGTTACCAGGCTTTTCAAAAATGTCAAAAAATTTGGGATCGGATCTATTCAAATAGACTCAATCAGCCGTTTTTGCAGAGGAACAAAATCTGAGAATTTCGAAATGATTTACGTAAAGTGGGGCGCAATTTGGTTGAATCACGCCTTATAACAACACATTTTTCGAAAATGTTATGTGCTCGGGAGACAGAGGACTAGTAGACCTTTCGTTTGATATGCGAAAATGTATGTTAATTGTAATTAGCTACCTGTAATTAGCTGTATCCGTAAGGCAATAATTATGTGCACACTAAGTCAATGAGACTTAAAACGTCAAAAGGGAGAGGGGTGGCATCCAATGGGTTCAAAACCATTTTCCTCCGTGACGGTTTTGTTCAATAGGGGTGACCAGGCTTTTCAAAATGTCAAAAAATTCAGGATCGGATTTATTCAAGTAGACTCAGTCAGCCGTTTTGCTACCTCTAATTAGCTGTATCCGTAAGGCAATAATTATGTGTACGCTAAGTCAATGAGACTTAAAACGTCAAAAAGGAAGAAGGGTGGCATCCAATGGGTTCAAAACCATTTTCCTCCGTGACAGTTTTGTTCAATAGGGGGGTTACCAGGCTTTTTAAAAAATGTCAAAAAATTTGGGATCGGATATATTCAAATAGACTCAATCAGCTGTTTTTGCAGAGGAACAAAATCTGAGATTTTCGAAATGATTTACGTAAAGTGGGGCGCAATTTGGTTGAATCACGCCTTATAACAACACATTTTTCGAAAATTGTATGTGCTCGGAAGACAGAGGACTAGTAGACCTTTCTGTTTGATATGCGAAAATGTATGTTTATTGTAATTAGCTACCTGTAATTAGCTGTATCCGTAAGGCAATAATTATGTGCACACTAAGTCAATGAGACTTAAAAACGTCAAAAAGGGAGAGGGGGTGGCATCCAATGGGTTCACAACCATTTTCCTCACGTGACGGTTTTGTTCAATAGGGGTGACCAGGCTTTTCAAAAAATGTCAAAAAATTCAGGATCGGATTTATTCAAGAGACTCAGTCAGCCGTTTTGCTACCTCTAATTAGCTGTATCCGTAAGGCAATAATTATGTGCACGCTAAGTCAATGAGACTTAAAAACGTCAAAAGGGAGAAGGGGTGGCATCCAATGGGTTCAAAACCATTTTCCTCCGTGACAGTTTTGTTTAATAGGGGATGACCAGGCTTTACAAAAATGAAAAATGCGATCGCCCGAGTAGACTCAGTCAGCCGTTTTTGCAACTTATCCGCGGACTCAGTCACCGGTTTTGCCACCTCTAATTAGAAGCATCCAAGCAACACTGAGGCACGCTGTCAATGAGACTTAAAAAAACAAAAGAATACGTGGTATCCATGGGTTCAAAACCATTTTCCTCCGTGACGGTTTTGTCAGGGGTGACCAGGCTTTTCAAAAATGCCAAAAATTCAGGATCGGATTTATTCAAGAGACTCAGTCAGCCGTTTTGCTACCTAATTAGCTGTATCCGTAAGGCAATAATTATGTGCACGCTAAGTCAATGACTAAAACGTCAAAAGGGAAGAAGGGTGGCA
Organism: Chiridota heheva; assembly: GCA_020152595.1. Taxonomy (NCBI): domain Eukaryota; kingdom Metazoa; phylum Echinodermata; class Holothuroidea; order Apodida; family Chiridotidae; genus Chiridota; species Chiridota heheva. Next base: position 44,155 of record JAIGNY010000377.1, on the reverse strand, counting down.
TCCAATGGGTTTAAAACCATTTTCCCGTGATAGTTTTGTTCAATAGGGGTGACCAGGCTTTTAAAAATGTCAAAAAATTTGGATCGATATATTCAAATAGACTCAATCAGCCCGTTTTTGCAGAGGAACAAAATCTGAGATTTTCGAAATGATTTACGTAAAGTGGGGCGCAATTTGGTTGAATCACGCCTTATAACAACACATTTTTCGAAAATGTTGTGCTCGAGACAGAGGACTAGTAGACCTTTCGTTTGATATGCGAAAATGTATGTTTATTGTAATTAGCTACCTGTAATTAGGCTGTATCCGTAAGGCAATAATTATGTGCACACTAAGTCAATGAGACTTAAAAAACGTCAAAAAGGGAGAGGGTGGCATCCAATGGGTTCAAAACCATTTTCCTCCGTGACGGTTTTGTTCAATAGGGGGGTGACCAGGCTTTTCAAAATGTCAAAAATTCAGGATCGGATTTATTCAAGTAGACTCAGTCAGCTGTTTTGCTACCTCTAATTAGCTGTATCCGTAAGGCAATAATTATGTGCACGCTAAGTCAATGAGACTTAAAAACGTCAAAAAGGAAGAAGGTGGCATCAATGGGTTGGAAACCATTTTCCTCCGTGACGTTTTGTTCAATAGGGGTGACCAGGCTTTTCAAAAATGTCAAAAAATTTGGGATCGGATTACTTCAAATAGACTCAATCAGCCGTTTTTGCAGAGGAACAAAATCTGAGATTTCGGAATGATTTACGTAAAGTTGAAGTAATTTGGTTGAATCACGCCTTATAACAACACATTTTTGGAAAATTTTATGTGCTCAGGAGACAGAGGACTAGTAGACCTTTCGTTTGATATGCGAAAATGTATGTTAAGTTGTAATTAGCTACCTCTAATTAGCTGTATCCGTAAGGCAATAATTATGTGCACACTAAGTCAAAGGACTTAAAAAACGTCAAAAGGGAGAGGGGTGGCATCCAATGGGTTCAAAACCATTTCCTACGTAATAGTTTTGTTCAATAGGTGGGGGTGACCAGGCTTTTGTTCAAAATGTCAAAAATTCAGGATCGGATTTATTCAAGTAGACTCAGTCAGCCGTTTTGCTACCTCTAATTAGCTGTATCCGTAAGGCAATAATTATGTGCACGCTAAGTCAATGAGACTTAAAACGTCAAAAAAAAAGAAGGATTGGCATCAATGGGTTCAAAACCATTTTCCTCCGTGAGGTTTTGTTCAATAGGGGTGACCAGGCTTTTCAAAATGTCAAAAAATTTGGGATCGAATCTATTCAAATAGACTCAATCAGCCGTTCTTGCAGAGGAACAAAATCTGAGAATTTCGGAATGATTTACGTAAAGTGGGGCGCAATTTGGTTGAATCACGCCTTATAACAACACATTTTTTCAAAATTTTATGTGCTCGAGAGACAGAGGACTAGTAGACCTTTCGTTTGATATGCGAAAATGTATGTTAAGTTGTAATTAGCTACCTCTAATTAGCTGTATCCGTAAGGCAATAATTATGTGCACACTAAGTCAAAGAGACTTAAAAACGTCAAAAAGGAGAGGGTGGCATCCAATGGGTTCAAAACCATTTTCCTACGTGATGGTTTTGTTCAATAGGGGTGACCAGGCTTTTCAAAAATGTCAAAAAATTCAGGATCGGATTTATTCAAGTAGACTCAGTCAGCCGTTTTGCTACCTCTAATTAGCTGTATCCGTAAGGCAATAATTATGTGCACGCTAAGTCAAAGAGACTTAAAAACGTCAAAAAGGGAGAAGGGTGGCATCCAATGGGTTCAAAACCATTTTCCTACGTGACGTTTTGTTCAATAGAAGTGACCAGGCTTTTCCAAAATGTCAAAAAATTCAGGATCGGATTTATTCAAGTAGACTCAGTCAGCCGTTTTGCTACCTCTAATTAGCTGTATCCGTAAGGCAATAATTATGTGCACGCTAAGTCAATGAGACTTAAAAACGTCAAAAAGGAGAGAAGGGTGGCATCAATGGGTTCAAAACCATTTTCCTCCGTGACGGTTTTGTTCAATAGGGGTGACCAGGCTTTTCAAAAATGTCAAAAAATTTGGGATCGGATCTATTCAAATAGACTCAATCAGCCGTTCTTGCAGAGGAACAAAATCTGAGAATTTCGGAATGATTTACGTAAAGTGGGGCGCAATTTGGTTGAATCACGCCTTATAACAACACATTTTTCAAAATTTTATGTGCTCAAAAAGGAGACAGAGGACTAGTAGACCTTTCGTTTGATATGCGAAAATGTATGTTAAGTTGTAATTAGCTACCTCTAATTAGCTGTATCCGTAAGGCAATAATTATGTGCACACTAAGTCAAAGAGACTTAAAAACGTCAAAATGGGTTCAGGGAGAGGGGTGGCATCAATGGGTTCAAAACCATTTTCCTCCGTGATGGTTTTGTTCAATAGGGGGGTGACCAGGCTTTTCGAAAATGTCAAAAAATTCAGGATCGGATTTATTCAAGTAGACTCAGTCAGCCGTTTTGCTACCTCTAATTAGCTGTATCCGTAAGGCAATAATTATGTGCACGCTAAGTCAATGAGACTTAAAAACGTCAAAAAGGAGGAAGGGTGTCATCCAATGGGTTCAAAACCATTTTCCTCCGTGACGTATTTGTTTAATAGGGGGGTGACCAGGCTTTTCAAAAATGTCAAAAAATTTGGGATCGGATCTATTCAAATAGACTCAATCAGCCGTTCTTGCAGAGGAACAAAATCTGAGAATTTCGGAATGATTTACGTAAAGTGGGGCGCAATTTGGTTGAATCACGCCTTATAACAACACATTTTTCGAAAATTTTATGTGCTCGGGAGACAGAGGACTAGTAGACCTTTCGTTTGATATGCGAAAATGTATGTTAAGTTGTAATTAGCTACCTCTAATTAGCTGTATCCGTAAGGCAATAATTATGTGCACACTAAGTCAAAGAGACTTAAAAACGTCAAAAAGGGAGAAGGGTGGCATCCAATGGGTTCAAAACCATTTTCCTCCGTGATGGTTTTGTTCAATAGGGGTGACCAGGCTTTTCAAAAATGTCAAAAAATTCAGGATCGGATTTATTCAAGTAGACTCAGTCAGCCGTTTTGCTACCTCTAATTAGCTGTATCCGTAAGGCAATAATTATGTGCACGCTAAGTCAATGAGACTTAAAAACGTCAAAAAGGGAGAAGGGTGGCATCCAATGGGTTCAAAACCATTTTCCTCCGTGACGTTTTGTTCAATAGGGGTGACCAGGCTTTTCAAAAATGTCAAAAAATTTGGGATCGGATCTATTCAAATAGACTCAATCAGCCGTTCTTGCAGAGGAAAAATCTGAGAATTTCGGAATGATTTACGTAAAGTGGGCGCAATTTGGTTGAATCACGCCTTATAACAACACATTTTTCGAAAATTTTATGTGCTCGGGAGACAGAGGACTAGTAGACCTTTCGTTTGATATGCGAAAATGTATGTTAAGTTGTAATTAGCTACCTCTAATTAGCTGTATCCGTAAGGCAATAATTATGTGCACACTAAGTCAATGAGACTTAAAAACGTCAAAAAGGGAGAGGGGTGGCATCAAATGGGTTCAAAACCATTTTCCTCCGTGATAGTTTTGTTCAATAGGGGGGTGACCAGGCTTTTCAAAAATGTCAAAAAATTCAGGATCGGATTTATTCAAGTAGACTCAGTCAGCCGTTTTGCTACCTCTAATTAGCTGTATCCGTAAGGCAATAATTATGTGCACGCTAAGTCAATGAGACTTAAAAAGGTCAAAAAGGGAGAAGGGTGGCATCCAATGGGTTCAAAACCATTTTCTTCCGTGACGGTTTTGTTCAATAGGGGGGTGACCAGGCTTTTCAAAAATGTCAAAAAATTTGGGATCGGATCTACTCAAATAGACTCAATCAGCCGTTCTTGCAGAGAAACAAAATCTTAGAATTTCGGAATGATTTACGTAAAGTGGGGCGCAATTTGGTTGAATCACGCCTTATAACAACACATTTTTCGAAAATGTTATGTGCTCGGGAGACAGAGGACTAGTAGACCTTTCGTTTGATATGCGAAAATGTATGTTAAGTTGTAATTAGCTACCTCTAATTAGCTGTATCCGTAAGGCAATAATTATGTGCACACTAAGTCAAAGAGACTTAAAAACGTCAAAAAGGGAGAGGGGTGGCATCCAATGGGTTCAAAACCATTTTCCTCCGTGATGGTTTTGTTCAATAGGGGTGACCAGGCTTTTCAAAAATATCAAAAATTCAGGATCGGATTTATTCAAGTAGACTCAGTCAGCCGTTTTGCTACCTCTAATTAGCTGTATCCGTAAGGCAATAATTATGTGCACGCTAAGTCAATGAGACTTAAAAACGTCAAAAAGGAGAAATCAATGGGTTCAAAACCATTTTCCTCCGTGACGGTTTTGTTCAATAGGGGGTGACCAGGCTTTTCAAAATATCAAAAAATTCAGGATCGGAATTACTCAAGTAGACTCAGTCAGCCGTTTTGCTACCTCTAATTAGCTGTATCCGTAAGGCAATAATTAATTAGTGTACGCTAAGTCAATGAGACTTAAAAACGTCAAAAAGGAGAAGGGTGGCATCCAATGGGTTCAAAACCATTTTCCTCCGTGAAAATAGGGGTGACCAGGCTTTTCAAAAATGTCAAAAAATTTGGGATCGGATTATTCAAATAGACTCAATCAGCCGTTTTGCAGAGGAACAAAATCTGAGAATTTCAAGGAATGATTTACGTAAAGTGGGGCAATTTTTTGCTACCTCTAATTAGCTGTATCCGTAAGGCAATAATTATGTGCACACTAAGTCAAAGAGACTTAAAAACGTCAAAAAGGGAGAGGGTGGCATCCAATGGGTTCAAAACCATTTTCCTCTGTGATTTTTTGTTCAATAGGGGTGACCAGGCTTTTTAAAAATGTCAAAAAATTCAGGATCGGATTTATTCAAGTAGACTCAGTCAGCCGTTTTGCTACCTCTAATTAGCTGTATCCGTAAGGCAATAATTATGTGCACGCTAAGTCAATGAGACTTAAAAACGTCAAAAAGGGAGAAGGGTGGCATCAATGGGTTCAAAACCATTTTCCTCCGTGAGGTTTTGTTCAATAGGGGGGTGACCAGGCTTTTCAAAAATGTCAAAAAATTTGGGATCGGATCTATTCAAATAGACTCAATCAGCCGTTCTTGCAGAGGAACAAAATCTGAGAATTTCGGAATGATTTACGTAAAGTGGGGCGCAATTTGGTTGAATCACGCCTTATAACATCACATTTTTTCAAAATTTTATGTGCTCGAGAGACAGAGGACTAGTAGACCTTTCGTTTGATATGCGAAAATGTATGTTAAGTTGTAATTAGCTACCTCTAATTAGCTGTATCCGTAAGGCAATAATTATGTGCACACTAAGTCAAAGAGACTTAAAAACGTCAAATAGGGAGAGGGGTGGCATCCAATGGGTTCAAAACCATTTTCCTACGTGATGGTTTTGTTCAATAGGGGGGTGACCAGGCTTTTCAAAAATGTCAACAAATTCAGCATCGGATTTATTCAAGTAGACTCAGTCAGCCGTTTTGCTACCTCTAATTAGCTGTATCCGTAAGGCAATAATTATGTGCACGCTAAGTCAATGAGACTTCAAAACGTCAAAAAGGAGGAAGGGTGTCATCCAATGGGTTCAAAACCATTTTCCTCCGTGACGTATTTGTTTAATAGGGGGGTGACCAGGCTTTTCAAAAATGTCAAAAAATTTGGAATTGGATCTATTCAAATAGACTCAATCAGCCGTTCTTGCAGAGGAACAAAATCTGAGAATTTCGGAATGATTTACGTAAAGTGGGGCGCAATTTGGTTGAATCACGCATTATAACAACACATTTTTCCAAAAATGTATGTGCTCGGGAGACAGAAGACTAGTAGACCTTTCGTTTGATATGCGAAAATTTATGTTAAGTTGTAATTAGCTACCTCTAATTAGCTGTATCCGTAAGGCAATAATTATGTGCACACTAAGTCAAAGAGACTTAAAAACGTCAAAAAGGGAGAGGGGTGGCATCCAATGGGTTCAAAACCATTTTCCTACGTGATGGTTTTGTTCAATAAGGGGGTGACCAGGCTTTTCAAAAATGTCAAAAAATTCAGGATCGGATTTATTCAAGTAGACTCAGTCAGCCGTTTTGCTACCTCTAATTAGCTGTATCTGTAAGGCAATAATTATGTGCACGCTAAGTCAATGAGACTTAAAAACGTCAAAAAGGGAGAGGGGTGGCATCCAATGGGTTCAAATCCATTTTCCTCTGTGACGGTTTTGTTCAATAGGGGGGTGATCAGGCTTTTCGAAAATGTCAAAAAATTCAGGATCGGAATTATTCAAGTAGACTCAGTCAGCGGTTTTGCTACCTTAATTGTATCCGTAAGGCAATAATTATGTGCACGCTAAGTCAATGAGACTTAAAAACGTCAAAAACGGAGAAGGGTGGCATCCAATGGGTTCAAAACCATTTTCCTCCGTGAGGGTTTTGTTTAATAGGGGGGTGACCAGGCTTTTCAAAAATGTCAAAAAATTTGGGATCGGATCTATTCAAATAGACTCAATCAGCCGTTCTTGCAGAGGAACAAAATCTGAGAATTTCGGAATGATTTACGTAAAGTGGGGCGCAATTTGGTTGAATCACGCCTTATAACAACACATTTTTCGAAAATTGTATGTGCTCGGGAGACAGAGGACTAGTAGACCTTTCGTTTGATATGCGAAAATGTATGTTAAGTTGTAATTAGCTACCTCTAATAAGCTGTATCCGTAAGGCAATAATTATGTGCACGCTAAGTCAATGAGACTTAAAAACGTCAAAAAGGAAGAAGGGTGGCATCCAATGGGTTCAAAACTATTTTCCTCCGTGACGGTTTTGTTCAATAGGGGGGTGACTAGGATTTTCAAAAATGTCAAAAAATTCAGGATCGGATTTATTCAAGTAGACTCAGTCAGCCGTTTTGCTACCTCTAATTAGCTGTATCCGTAAGGCAATAATTATGTGCACGCTAAGTCAATGAGACTTAAAAACGTCAAAAAGGAGAAGGGTGGCATCAATGGGTTCAAAACCATTTTCCTCCGTGACGATTTTGTTCAATAGGGGTGACCAGGCTTTTCAAAAATGTCAAAAATTTGGGATCGGATCTACTCAAATAGACTCAATCAGCCGTTCTTGCAGAGAAACAAAATCTTAGAATTTCGGAATGATTTACGTAAAGTGGGGCGCAATTTGGTTGAATCACGCCTTATAACAACACATTTTTCGAAAATTTATGTGCTCGGGAGACAGAGGACTAGTAGACCTTTCGTTTGATATGCGAAAATGTATGTTAAGTTGTAATTAGCTACCTCTAATTAGCTGTATCCGTAAGGCAATAATTATGTGCACAATAAGTCAAAGAGACTTAAAAACGTCAAAAAGGGAGAGGGGTGGCATCCAATGGGTTCAAAACCATTTTCCTACATGATGGTTTTGTTCAATAGGGGTGACCAGGCTTTTCAAAAAATTCAAAAAATTCAGGATCGGATTTATTCAAGTAGACTCAGTCAGCCGTTTTGCTACCTCTAATTAGCTGTATCCGTAAGGCAATAATTATGTGCACGCTAAGTCAATGAGACTTAAAAACGTCAAAAGGAAGAAGGGTGGCATCAATGGGTTCAAAACCATTTCCCTCCGTGACGTTTTGTTCAATAGGGGTGACCAGGCTTTTCAAAAATGTCAAAAAATTCAGGATCGGATTTATTCAAATAGACTCAGTCAGCCGTTTTGCTACCTCTAATTAGCTGTATCTGTAAGACAATAATTATGTGCACGCTAATTATGTCAATAAGTCAATGAGACTTAAAAACGTCAAAAAGGGAGAGGGGTGGCATCAATGGGTTCAAATCCATTTTCCTCTGTGACGGTTTTGTTCAATAGGGGGGTGACCAGGCTTTTCAAAAATGTCAAAAAATTCAGGATCGGATTTATTCAAGTAGACTCAGTCAGCCGTTTTGCTACCTCTAATTAGCTGTATCCGTAAGGCAATAATTATGTGCACGCTAAGTCAATGAGACTTAAAAACGTCAAAAACGGAGAAGGGTGGCATCAATGGGTTCAAAACCATTTTCCTCCGTGATGGTTTTGTTCAATAGGGGTGACCAGGCTTTTCAAAAATGTCAAAAATTTGGGATCGGATTTATTCAAATAGACTCAATCAGCCGTTCTTGCAGAGGAACAAAATCTGAGAATTTCGGAATGATTTACGTAAAGTGGGGCGCAATTTGGTTGAATCACGCCTTATAACAACACATTTTTCAAAAATTTATGTGCTCGGAGACAGAAGACTAGTAGACCTTTCGTTTGATATGCGAAAATGTATGTTAAGTTGTAATTAGCTACCTCTAATTAGCTGTATCCGTAAGGCAATAATTATGTGCACACTAAGTCAAAGAGACTTAAAAACGTCAAAAAGGGAGAGGGGTGGCATCCAATGGGTTCAAAACCATTTTCCTACGTGATGGTTTTGTTCAATAGGGGGTGACCAGGCTTTTCAAAAATGTCAAAAAATTCAGGATCGGATTTATTCAAGTAGACTCAGTCAGCCGTTTTGCTACCTCTAATTAGCTGTATCCGTAAGGCAATAATTATGTGCACGCTAAGTCAATGAGACTTAAAACGTCAAAAAGGGAGAAGGGTGGCATGGCATCCTCCGTGAATTTTGTTCAATAGGTTCAAAACCATTTCGGAATTATTCCTCCGTGACCGGTTTATGTTCAAAGTCAATGAGACTTAAAAACGGGAAGAAGGGTGGCCAGGGTTCAAAACTTTTTCCTCCGTGAATGTTCAATAAAAAAATGTCAAAAAATTCAGGATCGGATTTATTCAAGTAGACTCAGTCAGCCGTTTTGCTACCTCTAATTAGCTGTATCCGTAAGGCAATAATTATGTGCACGCTAAGTCAATGAGACTTAAAAACGTCAAAAAGGAGAAGGGTGGCATCCAATGGGTTCAAAACCATTTCCCTCCGTGACGGTTTTGTTCAATAGGGGGGTGACCAGGCTTTTCAAAAATGTCAAAAAATTTGGGATCGGATCTATTCAAATAGACTCAATCAGCCGTTCTTGCAGAGAAACAAAATCTTAGAATTTCGGAATGATTTACGTAAAGTGGGGCGCAATTTGGTTGAATCACGCCTTATAACAACACATTTTTCGCAAATTTTATGTGCTCGGGAGACAGAAGACTAGTAGACCTTTCGTTTGATATGCGAAAATGTATGTTAAGTTGTAATTAGCTACCTCTAATTAGCTGTATCCGTAAGGCAATAATTATGTGCACACTAAGTCAAAGAGACTTAAAAACGTCAAAAAGGGAGAGGGGTGGCATCCAATGGGTTCAAAACCATTTTCCTACGTGTTGGTTTTGTTCAATAGGGGGGTGACCAGGCTTTTCAAAAATGTCAAAAAATTCAGGATCGGATTTATTCAAGTAGACTCAGTCAGCCGTTTTGCTACCTCTAATTAGCTGTATCTGTAAGGCAATAATTATGTGCACGCTAAGTCAATGAGACTTAAAAACGTCAAAAAGGGAGAAGGGTGGCATCCAATGGGTTCAAAACCATTTTCCTCCGTGACAGTTTTGTTCAATAGGGGTGACCAGGCTTTATTAGCTGTATCCGTAAGGCAATAATTATGTGCACGCTAAGTCAATGAGACTTAAAAACGTCAAAAAGGGAGAAGGGTGGCATCCAATGGGTTCAAAAACCATTTTCCTCTGTGACGGTTTTGTTCAATAGGGGGGTGATCTGGCTTTTCGAAAATGTCAAAAAATTCAGGATCGGAATTATTCAAGTAGACTCAGTCAGCGGTTTTGCTACCTCTAATTAGCTGTATCCGTAAGGCAATAATTATGTGCACGCTAAGTCAATGAGACTTAAAAACGTCAAAAACGGAGAAGGGTGGCATCCAATGGGTTCAAAACCATTTTCCTCCGTGAGGGTTTTGTTTAATAGGGGGGTGACCAGGCTTTTCAAAAATGTCAAAAAATTTGGGATCGGATCTATTCAAATAGACTCAATCAGCCGTTCTTGCAGAGGAACAAAATCTGAGAATTTCGGAATGATTTACGTAAAGTGGGGCGCAATTTGGTTGAATCACGCCTTATAACAACACATTTTTCCAAAATATTATGTGCTCGAGAGACAGAGGACTAGTAGACCTTTCGTTTGATTTGCGAAAATGTATGTTAAGTTGTAATTAGCTACCTCTAATTAGCTGTATCCGTAAGGCAATAATTATGTGCACAATAAGTCAAAGAGACTTAAAAACGTCAAAAGGGAGAGGGTGGCATCCAATGGGTTCAAAACCATTTTCCTACATGATGGTTTTGTTCAATAGGGGTGACCAGGCTTTTCAAAAAATTCAAAAAATTCAGGATCGGATTTATTCAAGTAGACTCAGTCAGCCGTTTTGCTACCTCTAATTAGCTGTATCCGTAAGGCAATAATTATGTGCACGCTAAGTCAATGAGACTTAAAAACGTCAAAAAGGGAGAAGGGTGGCATCAATGGGTTCAAAACCATTTTCCTCCGTGACGGTTTTGTTCAATAGGGGGGTGACCAGGCTTTTCGAAAATATCAAAAAATTCAGGATCGGAATTATTCAAGTAGACTCAGTCAGCCGTTTTGCTACCTCTAATTAGCTGTATCCGTAAGGCAATAATTATGTGCACGCTAAGTCAATGAGACTTAAAAACGTCAAAAAGGAAGAAGGGTGGCATCAATGGGTTCAAAACCATTTCCCTCCGTGACGGTTTTGTTCAATAGGGGTGACCAGGCTTTTCAAAAATGTCAAAAAATTTGGGATCGGAAAAATAGACTCAATCAGCCGTTCTTGCAGAGAAACAAAATCTGAGAATTTCGGAATGATTTACGTAAAGTGGGGCGCAATTTGGTTGAATCACGCCTTATAACAACACATTTTTCGCAAATTTTATGTCTCGGGAGACAGAGACTAGTAGACCTTTCGTTTGATATGCGAAAATGTATGTTAAGTTGTAATTAGCTACCTCTAATTAGCTGTATCCGTAAGGCAATAATTATGTGCACACTAAGTCAATGAGACTTAAAAACGTCAAAAAAACCATTTTCCTACGGGAGAGGGGGCATCAATGGGTTCAAAACCATTTTCCTCTGTGACGGTTTTGTTCAATAGGGGGTGATCCAGGCTTTTCAAAAATGTCAAAAATTCAGGATCGGAATTATTCAAGTAGACTCAGTCAGCCGTTTTGCTACCTCTAATTAGCTGTATCCGTAAGGCAATAATTATGTGCACGCTAAGTCAATGAGACTTAAAAACGTCAAAAACGGAGAAGGGTGGCATCAATGGGTTCAAAACCATTTTCCTCCGTGAGGTTTTGTTTAATAGGGGTGACCAGGCTTTTCAAAAATGTCAAAAAATTTGGGATCGGATCTATTCAAATAGACTCAATCAGCCGTTCTTGCAGAGGAACAAAATCTGAGAATTTCGGAATGATTTACGTAAAGTGGGGCGCAATTTGGTTGAATCACGCCTTATAACAACACATTTTTCCGAAATATTATGTGCTCGAGAGACAGAGGAGTAGTAGACCTTTCGTTTGATTTGCGAAAATGTATGTTAAGTTGTAATTAGCTACCTCTAATTAGCTGTATCCGTAAGGCAATAATTATGTGCACAATAAGTCAAAGAGACTTAAAAACGTCAAAAAGGGAGAGGGGTGGCATCCAATGGGTTCAAAACCATTTTCCTACATGATGGTTTTGTTCAATAGGGGTGACCAGGCTTTTCAAAAAATTCAAAAAATTCAGGATCGGATTTATTCAAGTAGACTCAGTCAGCCGTTTTGCTACCTCTAATTAGCTGTATCCGTAAGGCAATAATTATGTGCACGCTAAGTCAATGAGACTTAAAAACGTCAAAAAGGAGAGGGGGTGGCATCAATGGGTTCAAAACCATTTTCCTCCGTGACGGTTTTGTTCAATAGGGGGTGACCAGGCTTTTCAAAAATGTCAAAAAATTCAGGATCGGATTTATTCAAGTAGACTCAGTCAGCCGTTTTGCTACCTCTAATTAGCTGTATCCGTAAGGCAATAATTATGTGCACGCTAAGTCAATGAGACTTAAAAACGTCAAAAAGGGAGAAGGGTGGCATCAATGGGTTCAAAACCATTTTCCTCCGTGACGGTTTTGTTCAATAGGGGTGACCAGGCTTTTCAAAAATGTCAAAAAATTTGGGATCGGATCTATTCAAATAGACTCAATCAGCCGTTCTTGCAGAGAACAAAATCTGAGAATTTCGGAATGATTTACGTAAAGTGGGGCGCAATTTGGTTGAATCACGCCTTATAACAACACATTTTTCGAAAATTTTATGTGCTCGGAGACAGAGGACTAGTAGACCTTTCGTTTGATATGCGAAAATGTATGTTAAGTTGTAATTAGCTACCTCTAATTAGCTGTATCCGTAAGGCAATAATTATGTGCACACTAAGTCAAAGAGACTTAAAAACGTCAAAAAGGGAGAGGGTGGCATCCAATGGGTTCAAAACCATTTTCCTCCGTGACGGTTTTGTTCAATAGGGGTGACCAGGCTTTTCAAAAATGTCAAAAAATTCAGGATCGGATTTATTCAAGTAGACTCAGTCAGCCGTTTTGCTACCTCTAATTAGCTGTATCTGTAAGGCAATAATTATGTGCACGCTAAGTCAATGAGACTTAAAAACGTCAAAAAGGGAGAGGGGTGGCATCCAATGGGTTCAAAACCATTTTCCTCTGTGACGGTTTTGTTCAATAGGGGGGTGATCAGGCTTTTCGAAAATGTCAAAAAATTCAGGATCGGAATTATTCAAGTAGACTCAGTCAGCCGTTTTGCTACCTCTAATTAGCTGTATCCGTAAGGCAATAATTATGTGCACGCTAAGTCAATGAGACTTAAAAACGTCAAAAACGGAGAAGGGTGGCATCAATGGGTTCAAAACCATTTTCCTCCGTGAGGTTTTGTTTAATAGGGGTGACCAGGCTTTTCAAAAATGTCAAAAAATTTGGGATCGGATCTATTCAAATAGACTCAATCAGCCGTTCTTGCAGAGGAACAAAATCTGAGAATTTCGGAATGATTTACGTAAAGTGGGGCGCAATTTGGTTGAATCACGCCTTATAACAACACATTTTTCCAAAATATTATGTGCTCGAGAGACAGAGGACTAGTAGACCTTTCGTTTGATATGCGAAAATGTATGTTAAGTTGTAATTAGCTACCTCTAATTAGCTGTATCCGTAAGGCAATAATTATGTGCACAATAAGTCAAAGAGACTTAAAAACGTCAAAAAGGGAGAGGGGTGGCATCAAATGGGTTCAAAACCATTTTCCTACATGATGGTTTTGTTCAATAGGGGTGACCAGGCTTTTCAAAAATGTCAAAAAATTCAGGATCGGATTTATTCAAGTAGACTCAGTCAGCCGTTTTGCTACCTCTAATTAGCTGTATCCGTAAGGCAATAATTATGTGCACGCTAAGTCAATGAGACTTAAAAACGTCAAAAAGGGAGAAGGGTGGCATCAATGGGTTCAAAACCATTTTCCTCCGTGACGGTTTTGTTCAATAGGGGTGACCAGGCTTTTCAAAAATATCAAAAAATTCAGGATCGGATTTATTCAAGTAGACTCAGTCAGCCGTTTTGCTACCTCTAATTAAGCTGTATCCGTAAGGCAATAATTATGTGCACGCTAAGTCAATGAGACTTAAACACGTCAAAAAGGAAGAAGGGTGGCATCAATGGGTTCAAAACCATTTTCTTCCGTGACGGTTTTGTTCAATAGGGGGGTGACCAGGCTTTTCAAAAATGTCAAAAAATTTGGGATCGGATCTATTCAAATAGACTCAATCAGCCGTTCTTGCAGAGAAACAAAATCTGAGAATTTCGGAATGATTTACGTAAAGTGGGGCGCAATTTGGTTGAATCACGCCTTATAACAACACATTTTTCGCAAATTTTATGTGCTCGGGAGACAGAAGACTAGTAGACCTTTCGTTTGATATGCGAAAATGTATGTTAAGTTGTAATTAGCTACCTCTAATTAGCTGTATCCGTAAGGCAATAATTATGTGCACACTAAGTCAAAGAGACTTAAAAACGTCAAAAGGGAGAGGGGTGGCATCAATGGGTTCAAAACCATTTTCCTACGTGTTGGTTTTGTTCAATAGGGGGGTGACCAGGCTTTTCAAAAATGTCAAAAAATTCAGGATCGGATTTATTCAAGTAGACTCAGTCAGCCGTTTTGCTACCTCTAATTAGCTGTATCTGTAAGGCAATAATTATGTGCACGCTAAGTCAATGAGACTTAAAAACGTCAAAAAGGGAGAGGGGTGGCATCCAATGGGTTCAAATCCATTTTCCTCTGTGACGGTTTTGTTCAATAGGGGGGTGATCAGGCTTTTCGAAAATGTCAAAAAATTCAGGATCGGAATTATTCAAGTAGACTCAGTCAGCGGTTTTGCTACCTCTAATTAGCTGTATCCGTAAGGCAATAATTATGTGCACGCTAAGTCAATGAGACTTAAAAACGTCAAAAACGGAGAAGGGTGGCATCCAATGGGTTCAAAACCATTTTCCTCCGTGAGGGTTTTGTTTAATAGGGGGGTGACCAGGCTTTTCAAAAATGTCAAAAAATTTGGGATCGGATCTATTCAAATAGACTCAATCAGCCGTTCTTGCAGAGGAACAAAATCTGAGAATTTCGGAATGATTTACGTAAAGTGGGGCGCAATTTGGTTGAATCACGCCTTATAACAACACATTTTTCCAAAATATTATGTGCTCGAGAGACAGAGGACTAGTAGACCTTTCGTTTGATTTGCGAAAATGTATGTTAAGTTGTAATTAGCTACCTCTAATTAGCTGTATCCGTAAGGCAATAATTATGTGCACAATAAGTCAAAGAGACTTAAAAACGTCAAAAAGGGAGAGGGTGGCATCAATGGGTTCAAAACCATTTTCCTACATGATGGTTTTGTTCAATAGGGGTGACCAGGCTTTTCAAAAAATTCAAAAAATTCAGGATCGGATTTATTCAAGTAGACTCAGTCAGCCGTTTTGCTACCTCTAATTAGCTGTATCCGTAAGGCAATAATTATGTGCACGCTAAGTCAATGAGACTTAAAAACGTCAAAAAGGGAGAAGGGTGGCATCCAATGGGTTCAAAACCATTTTCCTCCGTGACGGTTTTGTTCAATAGGGGGGTGACCAGGCTTTTCGAAAATATCAAAAAATTCAGGATCGGAATTACTCAAGTAGACTCAGTCAGCCGTTTTGCTACCTCTAATTAGCTGTATCCGTAAGGCAATAATTATGTGCACGCTAAGTCAATGAGACTTAAAAACGTCAAAAAGGAAGAAGGGTGGCATCCAATGGGTTCAAAACCATTTCCCTCCGTGACGGTTTTGTTCAATAGGGGGGTGACCAGGCTTTTCAAAAATGTCAAAAAATTTGGGATCGGATCTATTCAAATAGACTCAATCAGCCGTTCTTGCAGAGAAACAAAATCTGAGAATTTCGGAATGATTTACGTAAAGTGGGGCGCAATTTGGTTGAATCACGCCTTATAACAACACATTTTTCGCAAATTTTATGTGCTCGGGAGACAGAGGACTAGTAGACCTTTCGTTTGATATGCGAAAATGTATGTTAAGTTGTAATTAGCTACCTCTAATTAGCTGTATCCGTAAGGCAATAATTATGTGCCAATACCTTTTCAAAAATAATTAGCTGTATCAGTCAGTTTTGCTAAGGCAATAATTATGTGCACGCTAAGTCAATGAGACTTAAAAACGTCAAAAAGGGAGAGGGGTGGCATCAATGGGTTCAAAACCATTTTCCTCTGTGACGGTTTTGTTCAATAGGGGTGATCAGGCTTTTCGAAAATGTCAAAAAATTCAGGATCGGAATTATTCAAGTAGACTCAGTCAGCCGTTTTGCTACCTCTAATTAGCTGTATCCGTAAGGCAATAATTATGTGCACGCTAAGTCAATGAGACTTAAAAACGTCAAAAACGGAGAAGGGTGGCATCAATGGGTTCAAAACCATTTTCCTCCGTGACGGTTTTGTTTAATAGGGGGGTGACCAGGCTTTTCAAAAATGTCAAAAAATTTGGGATCGGATCTATTCAAATAGACTCAATCAGCCGTTCTTGCAGAGGAACAAAATCTGAGAATTTCGGAATGATTTACGTAAAGTGGGGCGCAATTTGGTTGAATCACGCCTTATAACAACACATTTTTCCGAAATATTATGTGCTCGAGAGACAGAGGAGTAGTAGACCTTTCGTTTGATTTGCGAAAATGTATGTTAAGTTGTAATTAGCTACCTCTAATTAGCTGTATCCGTAAGGCAATAATTATGTGCACAATAAGTCAAAGAGACTTAAAAACGTCAAAAAGGGAGAGGGGTGGCATCAATGGGTTCAAAACCATTTTCCTACATGATGGTTTTGTTCAATAGGGGTGACCAGGCTTTTCAAAAATTCAAAAAATTCAGGATCGGATTTATTCAAGTAGACTCAGTCAGCCGTTTTGCTACCTCTAATTAGCTGTATCCGTAAGGCAATAATTATGTGCACGCTAAGTCAATGAGACTTAAAAACGTCAAAAAGGGAGAAGGGTGGCATCCAATGGGTTCAAAACCATTTTCCTCCGTGACGGTTTTGTTCAATAGGGGGGTGACCAGGCTTTTCAAAAATGTCAAAAAATTCAGGATCGGAATTATTCAAGTAGACTCAGTCAGCCGTTTTGCTACCTCTAATTAGCTGTATCCGTAAGGCAATAATTATGTGCACGCTAAGTCAATGAGACTTAAAAACGTCAAAAAGGGAGAAGGGTGGCATCCAATGGGTTCAAAACCATTTTCCTCCGTGACGGTTTTGTTCAATAGGGGGGTGACCAGGCTTTTCAAAAATGTCAAAAAATTTGGGATCGGATCTATTCAAATAGACTCAATCAGCCGTTCTTGCAGAGGAACAAAATCTGAGAATTTCGGAATGATTTACGTAAAGTGGGGCGCAATTTGGTTGAATCACGCCTTATAACAACACATTTTTCGAAATTTTATGTGCTCGAGAGACAGAGACTAGTAGACCTTTCGTTTGATATGCGAAAATGTATGTTAAGTTGTAATTAGCTACCTCTAATTAGCTGTATCCGTAAGGCAATAATTATGTGCACACTAAGTCAAAGAGAGACTTAAAAACGTCAAAAAGGAGAGGGGTGGCATCCAATGGGTTCAAAACCATTTTCCTACATGTGATGGTTTTGTTCAATAGGGGTGACCAGGCTTTTCAAAAATGTCAAAAAATTCAGGATCGGATTTATTCAAGTAGACTCAGTCAGCCGTTTTGCTACCTCTAATTAGCTGTATCCGTAAGGCAATAATTATGTGCACGCTAAGTCAATGAGACTTAAAAACGTCAAAAAGGGAGAAGGGTGGCATCAATGGGTTCAAAACCATTTTCCTCCGTGACGGTTTTGTTCAATAGGGGGTGACCAGGCTTTTCAAAATGTCAAAAAATTTGGGATCGGATCTATTCAAATAGACTCAATCAGCCGTTCTTGCAGAGGAACAAAATCTGAGAATTTCGGAATGATTTACGTAAAGTGGGGCGCAATTTGGTTGAATCACGCCTTATAACAACACATTTTTCCGAAATTTTATGTGCTCGGGAGACAGAGACTAGTAGACCTTTCGTTTGATATGCGAAAATGTATGTTAAGTTGTAATTACCTCTAATTAGCTGTATCCGTAAGGCAATAATTATGTGCACAATAAGTCAATTGGGTTCAAAACCATTTTCCTACGTGATGGTTTTGTTCAATAGGGGTGACCAGGCTTTTCAAAAATGTGGATCTATTTATTCAAGCTGTATCCGTAAGGCATTAATTATGTGCACGCTAAGTCAATGAGACTTAAAAACGTCAAAAAGGGAGAAGGGTGGCATCCAATGGGTTCAAAACCATTTTCCTCTGTGGCGGTTTTGTTCAATAGGTGGTGACCAGGCTTTTCGAAAATGTCAAAAAATTCAGGATCGGAATTATTCAAGTAGACTCAGTCAGCCGTTTTGCTACCTCTAATTAGCTGTATCCGTAAGGCAATAATTATGTGCACGCTAAGTCAATGAGACTTAAAAACGTCAAAAACGGAGAAGGGTGGCATCCAATGGGTTCAAAACCATTTTCCTCCGTGAGGGTTTTGTTTAATAGGGGGGTGACCAGGCTTTTCAAAAATGTCAAAAAATTTGGGATCGGATCTATTCAAATAGACTCAATCAGCCGTTCTTGCAGAGGAACAAAATCTGAGAATTTCGGAATGATTTACGTAAAGTGGGGCGCAATTTGGTTGAATCACGCCTTATAACAACACATTTTTCCAAAATATTATGTGCTCGAGAGACAGAGGAGTAGTAGACCTTTCGTTTGATTTGCGAAAATGTATGTTAAGTTGTAATTAGCTACCTCTAATTAGCTGTATCCGTAAGGCAATAATTATGTGCACAATAAGTCAAAGAGACTTAAAAACGTCAAAAAGGGAGAGGGGTGGCATCAATGGGTTCAAAACCATTTTCCTACATGATGGTTTTGTTCAATAGGGGTGACCAGGCTTTTCAAAAATTCAAAAAATTCAGGATCGGATTTATTCAAGTAGACTCAGTCAGCCGTTTTGCTACCTCTAATTAGCTGTATCCGTAAGGCAATAATTATGTGCACGCTAAGTCAATGAGACTTAAAAACGTCAAAAAGGGAGAAGGGTGGCATCAATGGGTTCAAAACCATTTTCCTCCGTGACGGTTTTGTTCAATAGGGGTGACCAGGCTTTTCGAAAATATCAAAAAATTCAGGATCGGAATTATTCAAGTAGACTCAGTCAGCCGTTTTGCTACCTCTAATTAGCTGTATCCGTAAGGCAATAATTATGTGCACGCTAAGTCAATGAGACTTAAAAACGTCAAAAAGGAAGAAGGGTGGCATCCAATGGGTTCAAAACCATTTTCCTCCGTGACGGTTTTGTTCAATAGGGGGGTGACCAGGCTTTTCAAAAATGTCAAAAAATTTGGGATCGGATTTATTCAAATAGACTCAATCAGCCGTTCTTGCAGAGGAACAAAATCTGAGAATTTCGGAATGATTTACGTAAAGTGGGGCGCAATTTGGTTGAATCACGCATTATAACAACACATTTTTCGAAAAATTTATGTGCTCGGGAGACAGAAGACTAGTAGACCTTTCGTTTGATATGCGAAAATGTATGTTAAGTTGTAATTAGCTACCTCTAATTAGCTGTATCCGTAAGGCAATAATTATGTGCACACTAAGTCAAAGAGACTTAAAAACGTCAAAAAGGAGAGGGGTGGCATCCAATGGGTTCAAAACCATTTTCCTACGTGATGGTTTTGTTCAATAGGGGGTGACCAGGCTTTTCAAAAATGTCAAAAAATTCAGGATCGGATTTATTCGAGTAGACTCAGTCAGCCGTTTTGCTACCTCAAATTAGCTGTATCCGTAAGGCAATAATTATGTGCACGCTAAGTCAATGAGACTTAAAACGTCAAAAAGGGAGAAGGGTGGCATCAATGGGTTCAAAACCATTTTCCTCCGTGACGGTTTTGTTCAATAGGGGTGACCAGGCTTTTCAAAATGTCAAAAAATTTGGGATCGGAATTATTCAAATAGACTCAATCAGCCGTTCTTGCAGAGGAACAAAATCTGAGAATTTCGGAATGATTTACGTAAAGTGGGGCGCAATTTGGTTGAATCACGCCTTATAACAACACATTTTTCGAAAATTTATGTGCTCGGGAGACAGAAGACTAGTAGACTTTTCGTTTGATATGCGAAAATGTATGTTAAGTTGTAATTAGCTACCTCTAATTAGCTGTATCCGTAAGGCAATAATTATGTGCACACTAAGTCAAAGAGACTTAAAAACGTCAAAAAGGGAGAGGGGTGGCATCCAATGGGTTCAAAACCATTTCCCTACGTGATGGTTTTGTTCAATAGGGGAGTGACCAGGCTTTTCAAAAATGTCAAAAAATTTGGGATCGGATCTATTCAAATAGACTCAATCAGCCGTTCTTGCAGAGGAACAAAATCTGAGAATTTTGGAATGATTTACGTAAAGTGGGGCGCAATTTGGTTGAATCATGCCTTATAACAACACATTTTTCTGAAAATTGTATGTGCTCGGAAGACAGAGGACTAGTAGACCTTTCGTTTGATATGCGAAAATGTATGTTAAGTTGTAATTAGCTACCTCTAATTAGCTGTATCCCTAAGGCAATAATTATGTGCACACTAAGTCAAAGAGACTTAAAAACGTCAAAAAGGGAGAGGGGTGGCATCAATGGGTTCAAAACCATTTTCTACGTGAATGGTTTTGTTCAATAGGGGTGACCAGGCTTTTCAAAAATGTCAAAAAATTCAGGATCGGATTTATTCAAGTAGACTCAGTCAGCCGTTTTGCTACCTCTAATTAGCTGTATCCGTAAGGCAATAATTATGTGCACGCTAAGTCAATGAGACTTCAAAACGTCAAAAAGGGAGAAGGGTGGCATCCAATGGGTTCAAAACCATTTTCCTCCGTGACGATTTTGTTCAATAGGGGGGTGACCAGGCTTTTCAAAAATGTCAACAAATTTGGGATCGGATCTATTCAAATAGACTCAATCAGCCGTTCTTGCAGAGGAACAAAATCTGAGAATTTCGGAATGATTTACGTAAAGTGGGGCGCAATTTGGTTGAATCACGCCTTATAACAACACATTTTTCGAAAATTTTATGTGCTCGGGAGACAGAGGACTAGTAGACCTTTCGTTTGATATGCGAAAATGTATGTTAAGTTGTAATTAGCTACCTCTAATTAGCTGTATCCGTAAGGCAATAATTATGTGCACACTAAGTCAAAGAGACTTAAAAACGTCAAAAAGGGAGAGGGGTGGCATCAATGGGTTCAAAACCATTTTCCTACATGATGGTTTTGTTCAATAGGGGTGACCAGGCTTTTCAAAAATGTCAAAAAATTCAGGATCGGATTTATTCAAGTAGACTCAGTCAGCCGTTTTGCTACCTCTAATTAGCTGTATCCGTAAGGCAATAATTATGTGCACGCTAAGTCAATGAGACTTAAAAACGTCAAAAAGGGAGAAGGATGGCATCAAATGGGTTCAAAACCATTTTCCTCCGTGACGTTTTTGTTCAATAGGGGTGACCAGGCTTTTCAAAAATGTCAAAAATTTGGGATCGGATCTATTCAAATAGACTCAATCAGCCGTTCTTGCAGAGGAACAAAATCTGAGAATTTCGGAATGATTTACGTAAAGTGGGGCGCAATTTGGTTGAATCACGCCTTATAACAACACATTTTTCGAAAATTGTATGTGCTCGGGAGACAGAGGACTAGTAGACCTTTCGTTTGATATGCGAAAATGTATGTTAAGTTGTAATTAGCTACCTCTAATTAGCTGTATCCGTAAGGCAATAATTATGTGCACACTAAGTCAATGAGACTTAAAAACGTCAAAAAGGGAGAGGGGTGGCATCCAATGGGTTCAAAACCATTTTCCTCCGTGATAGTTTTGTTCAATAGGGGGGTGACCAGGCTTTTCAAAAATGTCAAAAAATTCAGGATCGGATTTATTCAAGTAGACTCAGTCAGCCGTTTTGCTACCTCTAATTAGCTGTATCCGTAAGGCAATAATTATGTGCACGCTAAGTCAATGAGACTTAAAAACGTCAAAAAGGGAGAAGGGTGGCATCCAATGGGTTCAAAACCATTTTCCTCCGTGATGGTTTTGTTCAATAGGGGGGTTACCAGGCTTTTCAAAATGTCAAAAAATTTGGGATCGGAATTCATTCAATTAGACTCAATCAGCCGTTCTTGCAGAGGAACAAAATCTGAGAATTTTGGAATGATTTACGTAAAGTGGGGCGCAATTTGGTTGAATCACGCCTTATAACAACACATTTTTCGAGAATTGTATGTGCTCGGGAGACAGAAGACTAGTAGACTTTTCGTTTGATATGCGAAAATGTATGTTAAGTTGTAATTAGCTACCTCTAATTAGCTGTATCCGTAAGGCAATAATTATGTGCACACTAAGTCAAAGAGACTTAAAAACGTCAAAAAGGGAGAGGGGTGGCATCCAATGGGTTCAAAACCATTTTCCTACGTGATGGTTTTGTTCAATAGGGGAGTGACCAGGCTTTTCAAAAATGTCAAAAAATTTGGGATCGGATCTATTCAAATAGACTCAATCAGCCGTTCTTGCAGAGGAACAAAATCTGAGAATTTTGGAATGATTTACGTAAAGTGGGGCGCAATTTGGTTGAATCACGCCTTATAACAAGACATTTTTCGGAAATTTTATGTGCTCGGAGACAGAGGACTAGTAGACCTTTCGTTTGATATGCGAAAATGTATGTTAAGTTGTAATTAGCTACCTCTAATTAGCTGTATCCGTAAGGCAATAATTATGTGCACACTAAGTCAAAGAGACTTAAAAACGTCAAAAAGGGAGAGGGGTGGCATCAATGGGTTCAAAACCATTTTCCTACGTGATGGTTTTGTTCAATAGGGGGGTGACCAGGCTTTTCAAAAATTTCAAAAAATTCAGGATCGGATTTATTCAAGTAGACTCAGTCAGCCGTTTTGCTACCTCTAATTATCTGTATCCGTAAGGCAATAATTATGTGCACGCTAAGTCAATGAGACTTAAAAACGTCAAAAAGGGAGAAGGGTGGCATCCAATGGGTTCAAAACCATTTTCCTCCGTGACGTTTTTGTTCAATAGGGGTGACCAGGCTTTTCAAAAATGTCAAAAATTTGGGATCGGATCTATTCAAATAGACTCAATCAGCCGTTCTTGCAGAGGAACAAAATCTGAGAATTTTGGAATGATTTACGTAAAGTGGGGCGCAATTTGGTTGAATCACGCCTTATAACAACACATTTTTCGAAAATTTTATGTGCTCGGGAGACAGAGGACTAGTAGACCTTTCGTTTGATATGCGAAAATGTATGTTAAGTTGTAATTAGCTACCTCTAATTAGCTGTATCCGTAAGGCAATAATTATGTGCACACTAAGTCAAAGAGACTTAAAAACGTCAAAAAGGGAGAGAGGGGTGGCATCAATGGGTTCAAAACCATTTTCCTCCGTGATGGTTTTGTTCAATAGGGGTGACCAGGCTTTTCAAAAATGTCAAAAAATTCAGGATCGGATTTATTCAAGTAGACTCAGTCAGCCGTTTTGCTACCTCTAATTAGCTGTATCCGTAAGGCAATAATTATGTGCACGCTAAGTCAATGAGACTTAAAAACGTCAAAAAGGGAGAAGGGTGGCATCCAATGGGTTCAAAACCATTTTCCTCCGTGACGTTTTTGTTCAATAGGGGGGTGACCAGGCTTTTCAAAAATGTCAACAAATTTGGGATCGGATCTATTCAAATAGACTCAATCAGCCGTTCTTGCAGAGGAACAAAATCTGAGAATTTTGGAATGATTTACGTAAAGTGGGGCGCAATTTGGTTGAATCACGCCTTATAACAACACATTTTTCGAAAATTGTATGTGCTCGGGAGACAGAGGACTAGTAGACCTTTCGTTTGATATGCGAAAATGTATGTTAAGTTGTAATTAGCTACCTCTAATTAGCTGTATCCGTAAGGCAATAATTATGTGCACACTAAGTCAAAGAGACTTAAAAACGTCAAAAGGGAGAGGGGTGGCATCAATGGGTTCAAAACCATTTCCCTACGTGATGGTTTTGTTCAATAGGGGGGTGACCAGGCTTTTCAAAAATTTCAAAAAATTCAGGATCGGATTTATTCAAGTAGACTCAGTCAGCCGTTTTGCTACCTCTAATTAGCTGTATCCGTAAGGCAATAATTATGTGCACACTAAGTCAATGAGACTTAAAAACGTCAAAAAGGGAGAGGGGTGGCATCCAATGGGTTCAAAACCATTTTCCTACGTGATAGTTTTGTTCAATAGGGGGGTGACCAGGCTTTTCAAAAATGTCAAAAAATTCAGGATCGGATTTATTCAAGTAGACTCAGTCAGCCGTTTTGCTACCTCTAATTAGCTGTATCCGTAAGGCAATAATTATGTGCACGCTAAGTCAATGAGACTTAAAAACGTTAAAAAGGGAGAAGGGTGGCATCAAATGGGTTCAAAACCATTTTCCTCCGTGATGGTTTTGTTCAATAGAGGGTAACCAGGCTTTTCAAAATCGTCAAAAAATTTGGGATCGGAATTATTCAATTAGACTCAATCAGCCGTTCTTGCAGAGGAACAAAATCTGAGAATTTTGGAATGATTTACGTAAAGTGGGGCGCAATTTGGTTGAATCACGCCTTATAACAACACATTTTTCGAAAATTGTATGTGCTCGGGAGACAGAAGACTAGTAGACTTTTCGTTTGATATGCGAAAATGTATGTTAAGTTGTAATTAGCTACCTCTAATTAGCTGTATCCGTAAGGCAATAATTATGTGCACACTAAGTCAAAGAGACTTAAAAACGTCAAAAAGGGAGAGGGGTGGCATCCAATGGGTTCAAAACCATTTTCCTACGTGATGGTTTTGTTCAATAGGGGAGTGACCAGGCTTTTCAAAAATGTCAAAAAATTTGGGATCGGATCTATTCAAATAGACTCAATCAGCCGTTCTTGCAGAGGAACAAAATCTGAGAATTTTGGAATGATTTACGTAAAAATTTGGTTGAATCACGCCTTATAACAAGACATTTTTCGGAAATTTTATGTGCTCGGGAGACAGAGGACTAGTAGACCTTTCGTTTGATATGCGAAAATGTATGTTAAGTTGTAATTAGCTACCTCTAATTAGCTGTATCCGTAAGGCAATAATTATGTGCACACTAAGTCAAAGAGACTTAAAAACGTCAAAAAGGGAGAGGGGTGGCATCCAATGGGTTCAAAACCATTTTCCTCCGTGACGGTTTTGTTCAATAGGGGGGTGACCAGGCTTTTCAAAAATGTCAAAAAATTCAGGATCGGATTTATTCAAGTAGACTCAGTCAGCCGTTTTGCTACCTCTAATTAGCTGTATCCGTAAGGCAATAATTATGTGCACGCTAAGTCAATGAGACTTAAAAACGTCAAAAAGGAGAAGGATGGCATCAATGGGTTCAAAACCATTTTCCTCCGTGACGTTTTTGTTCAATAGGGGTGACCAGGCTTTTCAAAAATGTCAAAAATTTGGGATCGGATCTATTCAAATAGACTCAATCAGCCGTTCTTGCAGAGGAACAAAATCTGAGAATTTTGGAATGATTTACGTAAAGTGGGGCGCAATTTGGTTGAATCACGCCTTATAACAACACATTTTTCGAAAATTTTATGTGCTCGGGAGACAGAGGACTAGTAGACCTTTCGTTTGATATGCGAAAATGTATGTTAAGTTGTAATTAGCTACCTCTAATTAGCTGTATCCGTAAGGCAATAATTATGTGCACACTAAGTCAAAGAGACTTAAAAACGTCAAAAAGGGGAGAGGGGTGGCATCAATGGGTTCAAAACCATTTTCCTACGTGATGGTTTTGTTCAATAGGGGTGACCAGGCTTTTCAAAAATGTCAAAAAATTCAGGATCGGATTTATTCAAGTAGACTCAGTCAGCCGTTTTGCTACCTCTAATTAGCTGTATCCGTAAGGCAATAATTATGTGCACGCTAAGTCAATGAGACTTAAAAACGTCAAAAAGGAGAAGGGTGGCATCAATGGGTTCAAAACCATTTTCCTCCGTGACGGTTTTGTTCAATAGGGGGAATTATTCAAGTGACCAGGCTTTTCAAAAATGTCAAAAATTTGGGATCGGATCTATTCAAATAGACTCAATCAGCCGTTCTTGCAGAGGAACAAAATCTGAGAATTTTGGAATGATTTACGTAAAGTGGGGCGCAATTTGGTTGAATCACGCCTTATAACAACACATTTTTCGAAAATTTATGTGCTCGGGAGACAGAGGACTAGTAGACCTTTCGTTTGATATGCGAAAATGTATGTTAAGTTGTAATTAGCTACCTCTAATTAGCTGTATCCGTAAGGCAATAATTATGTGCACACTAAGTCAAAGAGACTTAAAAACGTCAAAAAGGGAGAGGGGTGGCATCAATGGGTTCAAAACCATTTTCCTACGTGATGGTTTTGTTCAATAGGGGTGACCAGGCTTTTCAAAAATGTCAAAAAATTCAGGATCGGATTTATTCAAGTAGACTCAGTCAGCCGTTTTGCTACCTCTAATTAGCTGTATCCGTAAGGCAATAATTATGTGCACGCTAAGTCAATGAGACTTAAAACGTCAAAAAGGGAGAGGGTGGCATCCAATGGGTTCAAAACCATTTTCCTCCGTGACGGTTTTGTTCAATAGGGGTGACCAGGCTTTTCAAAAATGTCAAAAATTCAGGATCGGATTTATTCAAGTAGACTCAGTCAGCCGTTTTGCTACCTCTAATTAGCTGTATCCGTAAGGCAATAATTATGTGCACGCTAAGTCAATGAGACTTAAAAACGTCAAAAAGGAGAAGGGGATGGCATCCAATGGGTTCAAAACCATTTTCCTCCGTGACGGTTTTGTTCAATAGGGGTGACCAGGCTTTTCAAAAATGTCAAAAAATTTGGGATCGGATCTATTCAAATAGACTCAATCAGCCGTTCTTGCAGAGGAACAAAATCTGAGAATTTTGGAATGATTTACGTAAAGTGGGGCGCAATTTGGTTGAATCACGCCTTATAACAACACATTTTTCGAAAATTGTATGTGCTCGGAGACAGAGGACTAGTAGACCTTTCGTTTGATATGCGAAAATGTATGTTAAGTTGTAATTAGCTACCTCTAATTAGCTGTATCCGTAAGGCAATAATTATGTGCACACTAAGTCAAAGAGACTTAAAAACGTCAAAAAGGGAGAGGGGTGGCATCAATGGGTTCAAAACCATTTCCTACGTGATGGTTTTGTTCAATAGGGGTGACCAGGCTTTTCAAAAATGTCAAAAAATTCAGGATCGGATTTATTCAAGTAGACTCAGTCAGCCGTTTTGCTACCTCTAATTAGCTGTATCCGTAAGGCAATAATTATGTGCACGCTAAGTCAATGAGACTTAAAAACGTCAAAAATTTGGGATCGGGAGAAGGGTGGCATCAATGGGTTCAAAACCATTTTTCAAAACTTTTCGTGACGGTTTTGTTCAATAGGGGTGACCAGGCTTTTCAAAAATGTCAAAAAATTTGGGATCGGATCTATTCAAATAGACTCAATCAGCCGTTCTTGCAGAGGAACAAAATCTGAGAATTTTGGAATGATTTACGTAAAGTGGGGCGCAATTTGGTTGAATCACGCCTTATAACAACACATTTTTCGAAATTTTATGTGCTCGGGAGACAGAGGACTAGTAGACCTTTCGTTTGATATGCGAAAATGTATGTTAAGTTGTAATTAGCTACCTCTAATTAGCTGTATCCGTAAGGCAATAATTATGTGCACACTAAGTCAAAGAGACTTAAAAACGTCAAAAAGGGAGAGGGGTGGCATCAATGGGTTCAAAACCATTTTCCTACGTGATGGTTTTGTTCAATAGGGGTGACCAGGCTTTTCAAAAATGTCAAAAAATTCAGGATCGGATTTATTCAAGTAGACTCAGTCAGCCGTTTTGCTACCTCTAATTAGCTGTATCCGTAAGGCAATAATTATGTGCACGCTAAGTCAATGAGACTTAAAAACGTCAAAAAGGAGAAGGGTGGCATCCAATGGGTTCAAAACCATTTTCCTCCGTGACGGTTTTGTTCAATAGGGGGGTGACCAGGCTTTTCAAAAATGTCAAAAAATTTGGGATCGAATCTATTCAAATAGACTCAATCAGCCGTTCTTGCAGAGGAACAAAATCTGAGAATTTTGGAATGATTTACGTAAAGTGGGGCGCAATTTGGTTGAATCACGCCTTATAACAACACATTTTTCGAAAATTGTATGTGCTCGGGAGACAGAGGACTAGTAGACCTTTCGTTTGATATGCGAAAATGTATGTTAAGTTGTAATTAGCTACCTCTAATTAGCTGTATCCGTAAGGCAATAATTATGTGCACACTAAGTCAAAGAGACTTAAAAACGTCAAAAAGGGAGAGGGGTGGCATCCAATGGGTTCAAAACCATTTCCCTACGTGATGGTTTTGTTTAATAGGGGGGTGACCAGGCTTTTCAAAAATGTCAAAAATTCAGGATCGGATTTATTCAAGTCGACTCAGTCAGCCGTTTTGCATCCTCTAATTAGCTGTATCCGTAAGGCAATAATTATGTGCACGCTAAGTCAAAGAGACTTAAAAACGTCAAAAAGGGAAGACTTAAAAACGTCAAAAAAGGGAGGGTGGCATCAATGGGTTCAAAACCATTTTCCTACGTGATGGTTTTGTTCAATAGGGGGTGACCAGGCTTTTCAAAAATGTCAAAAAATTCAGGATCGGATTTATTCAAGTAGACTCAGTCAGCCGTTTTGCTACCTCTAATTAGCTGTATCCGTAAGGCAATAATTATGTGCACGCTAAGTCAATGAGACTTAAAAACGTCAAAAAGGGAGAAGGGTGGCATCAATGGGTTCAAAACCATTTTCCTCCGTGATGGTTTTGTTCAATAGGGGTTGACCAGGCTTTTCAAAAATGTCAAAAAATTTGGGATCGGATCTATTCAAATAGACTCAATCAGCCGTTCTTGCAGAGGAACAAAATCTGAGAATTTTGGAATGATTTACGTAAAGTGGGGCGCAATTTGGTTGAATCACGCCTTATAACAACACATTTTTCGAAAATTGTATGTGCTCGGGAGACAGAGGACTAGTAGACCTTTCGTTTGATATGCGAAAATGTATGTTAAGTTGTAATTAGCTACCTCTAATTAGCTGTATCCGTAAGGCAATAATTATGTGCACACTAAGTCAAAGAGACTAAAAACGTCAAAAAGGGAGAGGGGTGGCATCCAATGGGTTCAAAACCATTTCCTACGTGATGGTTTTGTTTAATAGGGGTGACCAGGCTTTTCAAAAAAAAAAATTCAGGATCGGATTTATTCAAGTCGACTCAGTCAGCCGTTTTGCAACCTTTCTAATTAGCTGTATCCGTAAGGCAATAATTATGTGCACGCTAAGTCAATGAGACTTAAAAACGTCAAAAAGGGAGAATTGGGCATCCAATGGGTTCAAAACCATTTTCCTACGTGATGGTTTTGTTCAATAGGGGTGACCAGGCTTTTCAAAAATGTCAAAAAATTCAGGATCGGATTTATTCAAGTAGACTCAGTCAGCCGTTTTGCTACCTCTAATTAGCTGTATCCGTAAGGCAATAATTATGTGCACGCTAAGTCAATGAGACTTAAAAACGTTAAAAAGGAGAAGGGTGGCATCAATGGGTTCAAAACCATTTTCTCCGTGATGGTTTTGTTCAATAGGGGTTAACCAGGCTTTTCAAAATCGTCAAAAAATTTGGGATCGGATTATTCAAATAGACTCAATCAGCCGTTCTTGCAGAGGAACAAAATCTGAGAATTTTGGAATGATTTACGTAAAGTGGGGCGCAATTTGGTTGAATCACGCCTTATAACAACACATTTTTCGAAAATTGTATGTGCTCGGGAGACAGAGGACTAGTAGACCTTTCGTTTGATATGCGAAAATGTATGTTAAGTTGTAATTAGCTACCTCTAATTAGCTGTATCCGTAAGGCAATAATTATGTGCACACTAAGTCAAAGAGACTTAAAAACGTCAAAAAGGGAGAGAGGGGTGGCATCAATGGGTTCAAAACCATTTCCTACGTGATGGTTTCAATGGGTTTTCAAAAAATTTCCATTTTATTAAGTAGACTCAGTCAGCCGTTTTGCAACCTCTAATTAGTGTATCCGTTTTGTTCAATAGTCAAAAGGAGGGTGACCAGGCTTTTTTCAAAAATGTCAAAAAATTCAGGATCGGATTTATTCAAGTAGACTCAGTCAGCCGTTTTGCTACCTCTAATTAGCTGTATCCGTAAGGCAATAATTATGTGCACGCTAAGTCAATGAGACTTAAAAACGTCAAAAAGGGAGAAGGGTGGCATCCAATGGGTTCAAAACCATTTTCCTCCGTGATGGTTTTGTTCAATAGGGGTTAACCAGGCTTTTCAAAATGTCAAAAAATTTGGGATCGGAATTATTCAATTAGACTCAATCAGCCGTTCTTGCAGAGGAACAAAATCTGAGAATTTTGGAATGATTTACGTAAAGTGGGGCGCAATTTGGTTGAATCACGCCTTATAACAACACATTTTTCGAAAATTGTATGTGCTCGGGAGACAGAAGACTAGTAGACTTTTCGTTTTGATATGCGAAAATGTATGTTAAGTTGTAATTAGCTACCTCTAATTAGCTGTATCCGTAAGGCAATAATTATGTGCACACTAAGTCAAAGAGACTTAAAAACGTCAAAAGGGAGAGGGAGAGGGTGTGGCATCCAATGGGTTTAAAACCATGTTCCTACATGATGGTTTTGTTCAATAGGGGGGTGACCAGGCTTTTCAAAAATGTCAAAAAATTTGGGATCGGATCTATTCAAATAGACTCGATCAGCCGTTCTTGCAGAGGAACAAAATCTGAGAATTTTGGAATGATTTACGTAAAGTGGGGCGCAATTTGGTTGAATCACGCCTTATAACAAGACATTTTTCGAAATTTTATGTGCTCGAGAGACAGAGGACTAGTAGACCTTTCGTTTGATATGCGAAAATGTATGTTAAGTTGTAATTAGCTACCTCTAATTAGCTGTATCCGTAAGGCAATAATTATGTGCACACTAAGTCAAAGAGACTTAAAAACGTCAAAAAGGGAGAGGGGTGGCATCAATGGGTTCAAAACCATTTTCCTCCGTGATGGTTTTGTTCAATAGGGGTGACCAGGCTTTTCAAAAATGTCAAAAAATTCAGGATCGGATTTATTCAAGTAGACTCAGTCAGCCGTTTTGCTACCTCTAATTAGCTGTATCCGTAAGGCAATAATTATGTGCACGCTAAGTCAATGAGACTTAAAAACGTCAAAAAGGGAGAAGGATGGCATCCAATGGGTTCAAAACCATTTTCCTCCGTGACGTTTTTGTTCAATAGGGGGGTGACCAGGCTTTTCAAAAATGTCAACAAATTTGGGATCGGATCTATTCAAATAGACTCAATCAGCCGTTCTTGCAGAGGAACAAAATCTGAGAATTTTGGAATGATTTACGTAAAGTGGGGCGCAATTTGGTTGAATCACGCCTTATAACAACACATTTTTCGAAATTTGTATGAGCTCGGGAGACAGAAGACTAGTAAGACTTTTCGTTTGATATGCGAAAATGTATGTTAAGTTGTAATTAGCTACCTCTAATTAGCTGTATCCGTAAGGCAATAATTATGTGCACACTAAGTCAAAGAGACTTAAAAACGTCAAAAAGGGAGAGGAGTGGCATCCAATGGGTTCAAAACCATTTCCCTATGTGATAGTTTTGTTCAATAGGGGGGTGACCAGGCTTTTCAAAAATGTCAAAAAATTCAGGATCGGATTTATTCAAGTAGACTCAGTCAGCCGTTTTGCTACCTCTAATTAGCTGTATCCGTAAGGCAATAATTATGTGCACGCTAAGTCAATGAGACTTAAAAACGTTAAAAAGGAGAAAGGGTGGCATCAATGGGTTCAAAACCATTTTCCTCCGTGATGGTTTTGTTCAATAGGGGTTGACCAGGCTTTTCAAAATGTCAAAAATTTGGGATCGGATTATTCAAATAGACTCAATCAGCCGTTCTTGCAGAGGAACAAAATCTGAGAATTTTGGAATGATTTACGTAAAGTGGGGCGCAATTTGGTTGAATCACGCCTTATAACAACACATTTTTCGAAAATTGTATGTGCTCGGGAGACAGAAGACTAGTAGACTTTTCGTTTGATATGCGAAAATGTATGTTAAGTTGTAATTAGCTACCTCTAATTAGCTGTATCCGTAAGGCAATAATTATGTGCACACTAAGTCAAAGAGACTTAAAAACGTCAAAAAGGAGAGGGGTGGCATCCAATGGGTTCAAAACCATTTTCCTACGTGATGGTTTTGTTCAATAGGTGATGGTTTTTGTTCAATAGGGGTGACCAGGCTTTTCAAAAATGTCAAAAAATTTGGGATCGGATCTATTCAAATAGACTCAATCAGCCGTTCTTGCAGAGGAACAAAATCTGAGAATTTTGGAATGATTTACGTAAAGTGGGGCGCAAGTTGGTTGAATCACGCCTTATAACAAGACATTTTTCGGAAATTTTATGTGCTCGGGAGACAGAGGACTAGTAGACCTTTCGTTTGATATGCGAAAATGTATGTTAAGTTGTAATTAGCTACCTCTAATTAGCTGTATCCGTAAGGCATTAATTATGTGCACACTAAGTCAAAGAGACTTAAAAACGTCAAAAAGGGAGAGGGGTGGCATCCAATGGGTTCAAAACCATTTTCCTCCGTGACGGTTTTGTTCAATAGGGGGGTGACCAGGCTTTTCAAAAATGTCAAAAAATTTAGGATCGGATTTATTCAAGTAGACTCAGTCAGCCGTTTTGCTACCTCTAATTAGCTGTATCCGTAAGGCAATAATTATGTGCACGCTAAGTCAATGAGACTTAAAAACGTCAAAAAGGAGAAGGATGGCATCAATGGGTTCAAAACCATTTTCCTCCGTGACGTTTTTGTTCAATAGGGGGGTGACCAGGCTTTTCAAAAATGTCAACAAATTTGGGATCGGATCTATTCAAATAGACTCAATCAGCCGTTCTTGCAGAGGAACAAAATCTGAGAATTTTGGAATGATTTACGTAAAGTGGGGCGCAATTTGGTTGAATCACGCCTTATAACAACACATTTTTCGAAATTTGTATGAGCTCGGGAGACAGAAGACTAGTAAGACTTTTCGTTTGATATGCGAAAATGTATGTTAAGTTGTAATTAGCTACCTCTAATTAGCTGTATCCGTAAGGCAATAATTATGTGCACACTAAGTCAAAGAGACTTAAAAACGTCAAAAAGGGGAGAGGGTGGCATCCAATGGGTTCAAAACCATTTCCCTATGTGATAGTTTTGTTCAATAGGGGGGTGACCAGGCTTTTCAAAAATGTCAAAAAATTTGGGATCGGATTTATTCAAGTAGACTCAGTCAGCCGTTTTGCTACCTCTAATTAGCTGTATCCGTAAGGCAATAATTATGTGCACGCTAAGTCAATGAGACTTAAAAACGTTAAAAAGGGAGAAGGGTGGCATCCAATGGGTTCAAAACCATTTTCCTCCGTGATGGTTTTGTTCAATAGGGGGTTAACCAGGCTTTTCAAAATCGTCAAAAAATTTGGGATCGGAATTATTTAATTAGACTCAATCAGCCGTTCTTGCAGAGGAACAAAATCTGAGAATTTTGGAATGATTTACGTAAAGTGGGGCGCAATTTGGTTGAATCACGCCTTATAACAACACATTTTTCGAAAATTGTATGTGCTCGGGAGACAGAGGACTAGTAGACCTTTCGTTTGATATGCGAAAATGTATGTTAAGTTGTAATTAGCTACCTCTAATTAGCTGTATCCCTAAGGCAATAATTATGTGCACACTAAGTCAAAGAGACATAAAAACGTCAAAAAGGGAGAGGGGTGGCATCAATGGGTTCAAAACCATTTCTCCTACGTGATGGTTTTGTTTAATAAAAAATTCAGGTGACCAGGCTTTTCAAAAATTTCAAAATTCAGGATCGGATTTATTCAAGTCGACTCAGTCAGCCGTTTTGCAACCTCTAATTAGCTGTATCCGTAAGGCAATAATTATGTGCACACTAAGTCAAAGAGACTTAAAAACGTCAAAAAGGGAGAGGGTGGCATCAATGGGTTCAAAACCATTTTCCTACGTAATTTTTGTTCAATAACCAGGCTTTTCAAAAATGTCAAAAAATTCAGGATCGGATTTATTCAAGTAGACTCAGTCAGCCGTTTTGCTACCTCTAATTAGCTGTATCCGTAAGGCAATAATTATGTGCACACTAAGTCAATGAGACTTAAAAACGTCAAAAAGGGAGAGGGGTGGCATCCAATGGGTTCAAAACTATTTTCCTCCGTGATGGTTTTGTTCAATAGGGGGTTAACCAGGCTTTTCAAAATCGTCAAAAAATTTGGGATCGGAATTATTTAATTAGACTCAATCAGCCGTTCTTGCAGAGGAACAAAATCTGAGAATTTTGGAATGATTTACGTAAAGTGGGGCGCAATTTGGTTGAATCACGCCTTATAACAACACATTTTTCGAAAATTGTATGTGCTCGGGAGACAGAGGACTAGTAGACCTTTCGTTTGATATGCGAAAATGTATGTTAAGTTGTAATTAGCTACCTCTAATTAGCTGTATCCCTAAGGCAATAATTATGTGCACACTAAGTCAAAGAGACATAAAAACGTCAAAAAGGGAGAGGGGTGGCATCCAATGGGTTCAAAACCATTTCCCTACGTGATGGTTTTGTTTAATAGGGGGGTGACCAGGCTTTTCAAAAATTCAAAAATTCAGGATCGGATTTATTCAAGTCGACTCAGTCAGCCGTTTTGCAACCTCTAATTAGCTGTATCCGTAAGGCAATAATTATGTGCACGACTCAATCAGCTATTCTTGCAAAACAAAATCTGAGAATTTCAATGATTTACGTAAAGTTCACGGAAAATTGTATGTGCTCGGTAGACCTTTCGTTTGATATGCGAAAATGTATGTTTAGTGTAATTAGCTACCTCTAATTAGCTGTATCCGTAAGGCAATAATTATGTGCACACTAAGTCAAAGAGACTTAAAAACGTCAAAAAGGGAGAGGGGTGGCATCCAATGGGTTCAAAACCATTTTCCTACGTAATAGTTTTGTTCAATAGGGGGGTGACCAGGCTTTTTAAAAATGTCAAAAAATTCAGGATCGGATTTATTCAAGTAGACTCAGTCAGCCGTTTTGCTACCTCTAATTAGCTGTATCCGTAAGGCAATAATTATGTGCACGCTAAGTCAATGAGACTTAAAAACGTTAAAAAGGGAGAAGGGTGGCATCCAATGGGTTCAAAACTATTTTCCTCCGTGATGGTTTTGTTCAATAGGGGTTAACCAGGCTTTTCAAAATCGTCAAAAATTTGGGATCGGATCTATTCAATTAGACTCAATCAGCCGTTCTTGCAGAGGAACAAAATCTGAGAATTTTGGAATGATTTACGTAAAGTGGGGCGCAATTTGGTTGAATCACGCCTTATAACAACACATTTTTCGAAAATTGTATGTGCTCGGGAGACAGAAGACTAGTAGACTTTTCGTTTGATATGCGAAAATGTATGTTAAGTTGTAATTAGCTACCTCTAATTAGCTGTATCCGTAAGGCAATAATTATGTGCACACTAAGTCAAAGAGACTTAAAAACGTCAAAAAGGGAGAGGGGTGGCATCCAATGGGTTCAAAACCATTTTCCTACGTGATGGTTTTGTTCAATAGGGGAGTGACCAGGCTTTTCAAAAATGTCAAAAAATTTGGGATCGGATCTATTCAAATAGACTCAATCAGCCGTTCTTGCAGAGGAACAAAATCTGAGAATTTTGGAATGATTTACGTAAAGTGGGGCGCAAGTTGGTTGAATCACGCCTTATAACAAGACATTTTTCGGAAATTTTATGTGCTCGGGAGACAGAGGACTAGTAGACCTTTCGTTTGATATGCGAAAATGTATGTTAAGTTGTAATTAGCTACCTCTAATTAGCTGTATCCGTAAGGCATTAATTATGTGCACACTAAGTCAAAGAGACTTAAAAACGTCAAAAAGGGAGAGGGTGGCATCAATGGGTTCAAAACCATTTTCCTCCGTGACGGTTTTGTTCAATAGGGGGGTGACCAGGCTTTTCAAAAATGTCAAAAAATTTAGGATCGGATTTATTCAAGTAGACTCAGTCAGCCGTTTTGCTACCTCTAATTAGCTGTATCCGTAAGGCAATAATTATGTGCACGCTAAGTCAATGAGACTTAAAAACGTCAAAAAGGGAGAAGGATGGCATCCAATGGGTTCAAAACCATTTTCCTCCGTGACGTTTTTGTTCAATAGGGGGGTGACCAGGCTTTTCAAAAATGTCAACAAATTTGGGATCGGATCTATTCAAATAGACTCAATCAGCCGTTCTTGCAGAGGAACAAAATCTGAGAATTTTGGAATGATTTACGTAAAGTGGGGCGCAATTTGGTTGAATCACGCCTTATAACAACACATTTTTCGAAAATTGTATGTGCTCGGGAGACAGAGGACTAGTAGACCTTTCGTTTGATATGCGAAAATGTATGTTAAGTTGTAATTAGCTACCTCTAATTAGCTGTATCCCTAAGGCAATAATTATGTGCACACTAAGTCAAAGAGACTTAAAAACGTCAAAAAGGGAGAGGGGTGGCATCAATGGGTTCAAAACCATTTCCTACGTGATGGTTTTGTTCAATAGGGGTGACCAGGCTTTTCAAAAATGTCAAAAATTCAGGATCGGATTTATTCAAGTAGACTCAGTCAGCCGTTTTGCTACCTCTAATTAGCTGTATCCGTAAGGCAAAAATTATGTGCACGCTAAGTCAATGAGACTTAAAAACGTTAAAAAGGAGAGAGGGTGGCATCCAATGGGTTCAAAACCATTTTCCTCCGTGATGGTTTTGTTCAATAGGGGGTTAACCAGGCTTTTCAAAATCGTCAAAAAATTTGGGATCGGAATTATTCAATTAGACTCAATCAGCCGTTCTTGCAGAGGAACAAAATCTGAGAATTTTGGAATGATTTACGTAAAGTGGGGCGCAATTTGGTTGAATCACGCCTTATAACAACACATTTTTCGAAAATTGTATGTGCTCGGGAGACAGAAGACTAGTAGACTTTTCGTTTGATATGCGAAAATGTATGTTAAGTTGTAATTAGCTACCTCTAATTAGCTGTATCCGTAAGGCAATAATTATGTGCACACTAAGTCAAAGAGACTTAAAAACGTCAAAAAGGAGAGAGGGTGGCATCCAATGGGTTCAAAACCATTTTCCTACGTGATGGTTTTGTTCAATAGGGAGTGACCAGGCTTTTCA
Organism: Chiridota heheva; assembly: GCA_020152595.1. Lineage (NCBI taxonomy): Eukaryota > Metazoa > Echinodermata > Holothuroidea > Apodida > Chiridotidae > Chiridota > Chiridota heheva. The sequence goes on along the minus strand of JAIGNY010000377.1, from coordinate 6,912 downwards.
AAAATGTCAAAAAATTTGGGATCGGATCTATTCAAATAGACTCAATCAGCCGTTCTTGCAGAGGAACAAAATCTGAGAATTTTGGAATGATTTACGTAAAGTGGGGCGCAATTTGGTTGAATCACGCCTTATAACAAGACATTTTTCGGAAATTTTATGTGCTCGGAGACAGAGGACTAGTAGACCTTTCGTTTGATATGCGAAAATGTATGTTAAGTTGTAATTAGCTACCTCTAATTAGCTGTATCCGTAAGGCAATAATTATGTGCACACTAAGTCAAAGAGACTTAAAAACGTCAAAAAGGGAGAGGGGTGGCATCCAATGGGTTCAAAACCATTTTCCTCCGTGACGGTTTTGTTCAATAGGGGGGTGACCAGGCTTTTCAAAAATGTCAAAAAATTTAGGATCGGATTTATTCAAGTAGACTCAGTCAGCCGTTTTGCTACCTCTAATTAGCTGTATCCGTAAGGCAATAATTATGTGCACGCTAAGTCAATGAGACTTAAAAACGTCAAAAAGGGAGAAGGGTGGCATCCAATGGGTTCAAAACCATTTTCCTCCGTGACGTTTTTGTTCAATAGGGGGGTGACCAGGCTTTTCAAAAATGTCAACAAATTTGGGATCGGATCTATTCAAATAGACTCAATCAGCCGTTCTTGCAGAGGAACAAAATCTGAGAATTTTGGAATGATTTACGTAAAGTGGGGCGCAATTTGGTTGAATCACGCCTTATAACAACACATTTTTCGAAATTTTATGTGCTCGGGAGACAGAGGACTAGTAGACCTTTCGTTTGATATGCGAAAATGTATGTTAAGTTGTAATTAGCTACCTCTAATTAGCTGTATCCGTAAGGCAATAATTATGTGCACACTAAGTCAAAGAGACTTAAAAACGTCAAAAAGGGAGAGGAGTGGCATCCAATGGGTTCAAAACCATTTCCCTACGTGATAGTTTTGTTCAATAGGGGGGTGACCAGGCTTTTCAAAAATGTCAAAAAATTTGGGATCGGATTTATTCAAGTAGACTCAGTCAGCCGTTTTGCTACCTCTAATTAGCTGTATCCGTAAGGCAATAATTATGTGCACGCTAAGTCAATGAGACTTAAAAACGTCAAAAAGGGAGAAGGGTGGCATCCAATGGGTTCAAAACCATTTTCCTCCGTGATGGTTTTGTTCAATAGGGGGTTTACCAGGCTTTTCAAAAATGTCAAAAATTTGGGATCGGATTATTTTCAAATAGACTCAATCAGCCGTTCTTGCAGAGGAACAAAATCTGAGAATTTTGGAATGATTTACGTAAAGTGGGGCGCAATTTGGTTGAATCACGCCTTATAACAACACATTTTTCGAAAATTGTATGTGCTCGGGAGACAGAGGACTAGTAGACCTTTCGTTTGATATGCGAAAATGTATGTTAAGTTGTAATTAGCTACCTAATTAGCTGTATCCCTAAGGCAATAATTATGTGCACACTAAGTCAAAGAGACATAAAAACGTCAAAAAGGAGAGGGGTGGCATCCATGGGTTCAAAACCATTTCCCTACGTGATGGTTTTGTTTAATAGGGGGGTGACCAGGCTTTTCAAAAATTTCAAAAAATTCAGGATCGGATTTATTCAAGTCGACTCAGTCAGCCGTTTTGCAACCTCTAATTAGCTGTATCCGTAAGGCAATAATTATGTGCACGCTAAGTCAAAGAGACTTAAAAACGTCAAAAAGGGAGAGGGGTGGTATCCAATGGGTTCAAAACTATTTTCCTACGTAATGGTTTTGTTCAATAGGGGGGTGACCAGGCTTTTCAAAAATGTCAAAAAATTCAGGATCGGATTTATTCAAGTAGACTCAGTCAGCCGTTTTGCTACCTCTAATTAGCTGTATCCGTAAGGCAATAATTATGTGCACGCTAAGTCAATGAGACTTAAAAACGTTAAAAAAGAAGGGTGGCATCAATGGGTTCAAAACTATTTTCCTCCGTGATGGTTTTGTTCAATAGGGGGTTAACCAGGCTTTTCAAAATCGTCAAAAAATTTGGGATCGGATTTATTCAATTAGACTCAATCAGCCGTTCTTGCAGAGGAACAAAATCTGAGAATTTTGGAATGATTTACGTAAAGTGGGGCGCAATTTGGTTGAATCACGCCTTATAACAACACATTTTTCGAAAATTGTATGTGCTCGGGAGACAGAGGACTAGTAGACCTTTCGTTTGATATGCGAAAATGTATGTTAAGTTGTAATTAGCTACCTCTAATTAGCTGTATCCCTAAGGCAATAATTATGTGCACACTAAGTCAAAGAGACTTAAAAACGTCAAAAAGGGAGAGGGGTGGCATCCAATGGGTTCAAAACCATTTCCCTACGTGATGGTTTTGTTTAATAGGGGGGTGACCAGGCTTTTCAAAAATTTCAAAAAATTCAGGATCGGATTTATTCAAGTCGACTCAGTCAGCCGTTTTGCAACCTCTAATTAGCTGTATCCGTAAGGCAATAATTATGTGCACACTAAGTCAAAGAGACTTAAAAACGTCAAAAAGGGAGAGGGGTGGCATCCAATGGGTTCAAAACCATTTTCCTACGTAATAGTTTTGTTCAATAGGGGGGTGACCAGGCTTTTCAAAAATGTCAAAAAATTCAGGATCGGATTTATTCAAGTAGACTCAGTCAGCCGTTTTGCTACCTCTAATTAGCTGTATCCGTAAGGCAATAATTATGTGCACGCTAAGTCAATGAGACTTAAAAACGTTAAAAAGGGAGAAGGGTGGCATCCAATGGGTTCAAAACCATTTTCCTCCGTGATGGTTTTGTTCAATAGGGGGTTAACCAGGCTTTTCAAAATCGTCAAAAAATTTGGGATCGGAATTATTCAATTAGACTCAATCAGCCGTTCTTGCAGAGGAACAAAATCTGAGAATTTTGGAATGATTTACGTAAAGTGGGGCGCAATTTGGTTGAATCACGCCTTATAACAACACATTTTTCGAAAATTGTATGTGCTCGGGAGACAGAAGACTAGTAGACTTTTCGTTTGATATGCGAAAATGTATGTTAAGTTGTAATTAGCTACCTCTAATTAGCTGTATCCGTAAGGCAATAATTATGTGCACACTAAGTCAAAGAGACTTAAAAACGTCAAAAAGGGAGAGGGGTGGCATCAATGGGTTCAAAACCATTTTCCTACGTGATGGTTTTGTTCAATAGGGGTGACCAGGCTTTTCAAAATGTCAAAAAATTTGGGATCGGATTTATTCAAATAGACTCAATCAGCCGTTCTTGCAGAGGAACAAAATCTGAGAATTTTGGAATGATTTACGTTAAAGTGGGGCGCAAGTTGGTTGAATCACGCCTTATAACAAGACATTTTTCGAAATTTTATGTGCTCGGGAGACAGAGGACTAGTAGACCTTTCGTTTGATATGCGAAAATGTATGTTGTTGTAATTAGCTACCTCTAATTAGCTGTATCCGTAAGGCAATAATTATGTGCACGCTAAGTCAAAGAGACTTAAAACGTCAAAAAGGGAGAGGGGTGGCATCCAATGGGTTCAAAACCATTTTCCTCCGTGACGGTTTTGTTCAATAGGGGTGACCAGGCTTTTCAAAAATGTCAAAAAATTCAGGATCGGATTTATTCAAGTAGACTCAGTCAGCCGTTTTGCTACCTCTAATTAGCTGTATCCGTAAGGCAATAATTATGTGCACGCTAAGTCAATGAGACTTAAAAACGTCAAAAAGGAGAAGGGTGGCATCAATGGGTTCAAAACCATTTTCCTCCGTGACGTTTTTGTTCAATAGGGGTGACCAGGCTTTTCAAAAATGTCAAAAATTTGGGATCGGATCTATTCAAATAGACTCAATCAGCCGTTCTTGCAGAGGAACAAAATCTGAGAATTTTGGAATGATTTACGTAAAGTGGGGCGCAATTTGGTTGAATCACGCCTTATAACAACACATTTTTCGAAAATTGTATGAGCTCGGGAGACAGAAGACTAGTAAGACCTTTCGTTTGATATGCGAAAATGTATGTTAAGTTGTAATTAGCTACCTCTAATTAGCTGTATCCGTAAGGCAATAATTATGTGCACACTAAGTCAAAGAGACTTAAAAACGTCAAAAAGGGAGAGGGGCATGGCATCCAATGGGTTCAAAACCATTTTCCCTATGTGATGGTTTTGTTTAATAGGGGTGACCAGGCTTTTCAAAAATGTCAAAAAACATTCAGGATCGGATTTATTCAAGTAGACTCAGTCAGCCGTTTTGCTACCTCTAATTAGCTGTATCCGTAAGGCAATAATTATGTGCACGCTAAGTCAATGAGACTTAAAAACGTCAAAAAGGAGAAGGGTGGCATCAATGGGTTCAAAACCATTTTCCTCCGTGATGGTTTTGTTCAATAGGGGTTACCAGGCTTTTCAAAATCGTCAAAAAATTTGGGATCGGATTTATTCAATTAGACTCAATCAGCCGTTCTTGCAGAGGAACAAAATCTGAGAATTTTGAATGATTTACGTAAAGTGGGGTTGCAATTTGGTTGAATCACGCCTTATAACAACACATTTTTCGAAAATTGTATGTGCTCGGGAGACAGAAGACTAGTAGACTTTTCGTTTGATATGCGAAAATGTCCTATGTATGTTGTCAAAAATTCAGGAGTTATTCAAGTAGACTGTCATTAGCTACCTCTAATTAGCTGTATCCGTAAGGCAATAATTATGTGCACACTAAGTCAAAGAGACTTAAAAACGTCAAAAAGGGAGAGGGTGGCATCCAATGGGTTCAAAACCATTTTCCTCCGTGATGGTTTTGTTCAATAGGGGTGACCAGGCTTTTCAAAAATGTCAAAAATTTGGGATCGGATCTATTCAAATAGACTCAATCAGCCGTTCTTGCAGAGGAACAAAATCTGAGAATTTTGGAATGATTTACGTAAAGTGGGGCGCAATTTGGTTGAATCACGCCTTATAACAACACATTTTTCGAAAATTTTATGTGCTCGGGAGACAGAGGACTAGTAGACCTTTCGTTTGATATGCGAAAATGTATGTTTAGTTGTAATTAGCTACCTCTAATTAGCTGTATCCGTAAGGCAATAATTATGTGCACACTAAGTCAAAGAGACTTAAAAACGTCAAAAAGGGAGAGGGGTGGCATCAATGGGTTCAAAACCATTTTCCTCCGTGACGGTTTTGTTCAATAGGGGTGACCAGGCTTTTCAAAAATGTCAAAAAATTCAGGATCGGATTTATTCAAGTAGACTCAGTCAGCCGTTTTGCTACCTCTAATTAGCTGTATCCGTAAGGCAATAATTATGTGCACGCTAAGTCAATGAGACTTAAAAACGTCAAAAAGGGAGAAGGGTGGCATCCAATGGGTTCAAAACCATTTTCCTCCGTGACGTTTTGTTCAATAGGGGTGACCAGGCTTTTCAAAAATGTCAAAAAATTTGGGATCGGATCTATTCAAATAGACTCAATCAGCCGTTCTTGCAGAGGAACAAAATCTGAGAATTTTGGAATGATTTACGTAAAGTGGGGCGCAATTTGGTTGAATCACGCCTTATAACAACACATTTTTCGAAATTTGTATGTGCTCGGGAGACAGAGGACTAGTAGACCTTTCGTTTGATATGCGAAAATGTATGTTTATTGTAATTAGCTACCTCTAATTAGCTGTATCCGTAAGGCAATAATTATGTGCACACTAAGTCAAAGAGACTTAAAAACGTCAAAAAGGGAGAGGGGTGGCATCCAATGGGTTCAAAACCATTTTCCTACGTGATGGTTTTGTTCAATAGGGGGGTGACCAGGCTTTTCAAAAATGTCAAAAAATTCAGGATCGGATTTATTCAAGTAGACTCAGTCAGCCGTTTTGCTACCTCTAATTAGCTGTATCCGTAAGGCAATAATTATGTGCACGCTAAGTCAATGAGACTTAAAAACGTTAAAAAGGGAGAAGGGTGGCATCCAATGGGTTCAAAACCATTTTCCTCCGTGATGGTTTTGTTCAATAGGGGTTACCAGGCTTTTCAAAATGTCAAAAATTTGGGATCGGATTTATTCAAATTAGACTCAATCAGCCGTTCTTGCAGAGGAACAAAATCTGAGAATTTTGAATGATTTACGTAAAGTGGGCGCAATTTGGTTGAATCACGCCTTATAACAACACATTTTTCGAAAATGTATGTGCCGGGAGACAGAGGACTAGTAGACCTTTCGTTTGATATGCGAAAATGTATGTTTATTGTAATTAGCTACGCTGTATCCGTAAGGCAATAATTATGAGACACTAAGTCAAAGAGACTTAAAACGTCAAAAAGGGAGAGGGGTGGTATCCAATGGGTTCAAAACTATTTTCCTACGTAATGGTTTTGTTCAATAGGGGGGTGACCAGGCTTTTCAAAAATGTCAAAAAATTCAGGATTGGATTTATTCAAGTAGACTCAGTCAGCCGTTTTGCTACCTCTAATTAGCTGTATCCGTAAGGCAATAATTATGTGCACGCTAAGTCAATGAGACTTAAAAACGTTAAAAAAGGAGAGGGGTGGCATCCAATGGGTTCAAAACCATTTTCCTCCGTGATGGTTTTGTTCAATAGGGGGTTAAGCAGGCTTTTCAAAATCGTCAAAAAAATTGGGATCGGATTTATTCAATTAGACTCAATCAGCCGTTCTTGCAGAGGAACACAATCTGAGAATTTTGGAATGATTTACGTAAAGTGGGGCGCAATTTGGTTGAATCACGCCTTATAACAACACATTTTTCGAAATTTGTATGAGCTCGGGAGACAGAAGACTAGTAAGACTTTTCGTTTGATATGCGAAAATGTATGTTAAGTTGTAATTAGCTACCTCTAATTAGCTGTATCCGTAAGGCAATAATTATGTGCACACTAAGTCAAAGAGACTTAAAACGTCA
>JAIGNY010000376.1:72500-78615 GCA_020152595.1 Chiridota heheva | reverse complement strand
CATATTTACGCCTTTGACCTGACACCAGATGCTAGCCATTGGCAGGGTCATTACAACGAGGATAAGGTGGGGGTACTTAACTTTAAGCTTACGTATGGTACTGCTCTACCCGAGGGTTATAAATTGATCATACTTGCCGAGATTAATTCAGTCTTGCTTATCTATGATAACCGACACCAAATAAAAAATAGTCGAATAAGTATATAAAGGAGCAATGTCTATGCTGACCACATACCAATTGCATGACCTGATTAAGCAGGACCCTAAATTAAACAGATTTAGCTTGTATAGTACATAATGGAGTCCACGGAGCCGATGAAGTGTTCAACCACATGTACACGACTCCTAGCATTATTATTTCCAACACGGAAGCTAGGCACAAAGTGGGCAGCATTGGGTGTGTTATTTTATTAATGATGCACACTGTTGAGTACTTTGTTTCGTTCGGTGAAAAGGGTCCCGATTTCATCGAAGAGTTCATAAATAAATTTAGCAATAGTAGACGATCTGTTATACAAGTACAGCCTGATTTGTTTTTATTATGTGGCTTGGACTGTATGTTTTTCCTTCGTATGAGAATTAGCGGTTTGGATTTTATTGAGATTATGGACATCTTTGATAAAGAAAACTTAGAAGAGAAGAATAGACTTGTTTTAGCAGCATATGGAATGTGTGAAAGTTGAGGCTTCATTTTCTGTAGGCCTATTTATTAACGCAAATAGCTCCGTGCAGTATAGCACAGAATTGTTTCATAGTATATTATCCAATTAGTGACATTTGATAACTTATATATTATTGTGTTAATATGAATTATATTATCTCATAACTTGACATCCTTCAGTCATTATTATTAATGAAAGAAAATAATACTTGTACTCTTTTCCTGTCTTTTAATTATAATCTTTAAGTCACAGGAAACATTAATTTCATATTGCAAGAAATAAAGTTTCACTTTGTAATTGTTGAGGTACTTCCCCATTCAACTTGTAAATATTTTTGTTTTAAATCTTTTAGAACCAATGTAATAGACTAATTAAAAGAACCATTGTAATAAAGATTTTGCACCAAATTGTATGAAGAATTGTAACATACTTTTGGTAATGAAAAATACAACAAAAAACTGAGGCTAACGTGACAACACCCAAAAAACGTGACAACTTTGGAAATAACGGGGATGAATTGTAAATCGCGAAGCGAAGCGAGCGATTTACAATCCATCCCCGTTATTTAGAAAGTTGTCATGTTTTCGGATGTTGTAACGTTATACTACTCTCATATTCTCCAAACTCTGTATAATCTTTCTTCATGGCTGTCATTCTGCTGGGTATATCACTACAATTCGGTTTCACAGCCTTTATCTGCATGCTTAATCATAACAATACAATCAAGTTTTGCCAGGGAGTCTATCTTCAAGGTTATCCAATTGTCAAGATTAATTCCAGCTAATGAAGTCAAAAATACATTTTTCGTAAGTTGTAATGTACTCACATTGTTGGAATTCCTATCGTTAAAGCGTTTTTAGGCGATATTTAGGAAGGCTATTGAATTTTGTATTAAAAAACTGCCTAAACCTAATGAGTAATGTGTAAAAACACCTCGGAAATTTCTTAAGGTTTAGCTTATCGGTGAGATATGTACACCATGACATGTATAGTTCAAATCAATAAGGAACACAAAAATGAATATCATAATCACAGGCATGATTTGTGGGGAAGGGGGAGTACTTCCCCTACTTTAAAAAATATAATTTGTATCTTTTGTACAATGGTGATATTTTGCATCTTAGCATGATTTTGTGATTTTGCAAAACCCCCACCCACCCCCATCCCCATCACTTTTTACTTCCCCCCTCCCACTTCCGGTAGACAAATTACGCCCATGAACATCAGATCATAATACATCAAATGATTTGTTAATATTAGAATATTTTGTGTAAGATGATTGGTGTGGGACTTAGCCCAACCCTGCAGACGCATGTGTAGTACTTCCTTGGCCAGAGTGAATACTTTTCATCCCTGAGTAAAAGAATATAACGACACAAATATTCATAAGTGAATTGCGATACATTGCAATATATTGATCTAAAAATAAGTCTAAAGTTTAGAACAACAAGGTGTGTTATGACGCTACAAAACTCGGCACTTTCAATATATATATAATGGTATATCTATATACAATAACACATTGCAATGTAAATTTATAACAAAAATGATGATACTAATTTACTTACTGGGTTCTAATAAAGATGTCAATATTTCTTCTGACTTTATATTTACATGACGTTCGATCTAAGACTACAATAACTTGGAAAATCCAAGGTTATAGACCATTGACCGATAATTTTCCAACTTGGGTGTTAAATTCAGAAACCTTCTTTGAATTTGCTCTGCCAATTGAATTTTGGAAATACAATTAAAAAACCAAAAGAGAACTTCTTCTGTTTTCACCTACAGTATCAAATGTGGTAAAGATTTAAGAGGGGATATCACAGTATGATAACCATTTTTTCAATCTTGATACACTCAAAGACGTCTAATATAATCAATTAAACTACTCAAAAATGTATCAAATTTCATACCGAGTTACTGATGCTTTATCACATGGCTTATCACATACGGTAGCCCATTCGCCCTTTTGTTTTGGACTCGGGGCGTTGGTGATATTATCGACCAACATGCCTGTACATTCTTAAAGAAACAAATGTATCCGCCATGCAGATTATATTCTCTGAGTTTAAAGTGTATTTCCTTTAAAAAGGAGTGAATGAATACTATTCTACAACACATTACGAATTATAATTTTAACAGATGAATAGTAACGAACCTTTAAACTGTTAAATATCGAGCACGGGTACGACACGTGTACATTAAGGTAACTGTATATATGGGCCTAATACCATCACGTAATTCTTCAACTAAAATAGTGGTATCCTCGTAAAACTAAAAATGCTGATATTACTCATGTGCTGACTTTGGTTTACGAAACAATAGAGACATAACAACCACAAGGCTTGTAACAACTACCACGAGCGATGATGACACTAGACCAGATATAAGTCCTGTCGTGACGGCATTCTTGGGATTCTCGGAACTACTTGAACTTTCTATGGCTTCGAAGAGTAAATCGGTTTCCCGCCTTTTTCTCTTTGTAATTGGTGCTGTAAGAATGAAATTTAAATATTAGAAGAGAGCGTTGCATTGACAAATTCGCTAAACTTTGGCTAAATATAAACAAATTGTGAATATAGTATAATTATTTTCGTATACAATGTTCATGTCATAGAAAAATATTCTGTCGTATATCAGTATAACATTTTCTCAAAATAAATATGCTTTTAACTATTTTGTTGTGTTTTGTTTTGGGTGAAACTATATGTAATGAAACAAGTCTACAGTACTATCAACATTTTCAAAAATGTGTTTCACATTGCTCAGTACAGACACTGCTTAAAAACTTGTGTAAATTTCAGACTTCATATTATGCATCATTCCACAAGATTAACTTTGCTTCAAAGGACATTTCATACTCCTTGGGAGATGCTGCTGCCCTTAATAAAAACTCCTTTGTGTTGGGTGAAAATCAAACACATGGTTCATTGAACAGCTTGTATGGAAATGACCAAATCACAGTTTGTGGTTTGGGGAAAGAAAGAAAAAGATAACTTTTACTTCGACCGGCCATGCTCTTTATGAGGGCCGGTCAAAGTGTTCCTGGTTTTAAGCAAAGCCATTTGAATAAAGAACAACATGGTATTGGGGAACTAGTGATTGATTGTGTGCAAAATTTTCAGATTGAATAATATTGTGAAAGTGTTACACACGTTGATATATTCTTCGCTCAAAATTAAAATGATCATACCCTCTTATGAAGCCTATATGGAATAATGTACTACCTAAAATTTGTTGAATGTACACTCTAAGAAAAAAGGTTCCAACTTGTCACTTATTTGGATCTTTCTCGGGTTCTTCAAGGATTATTCTAAGAGTTACTTAGAACAAAAAGGTTCCAACTTGTCACGTATTTGGAACCTTCTCGGATTCTTCAAGGATTATTTCTAAGAGTTACTAAGAACAAAAAGGTTCCAACTTGTCACGTATTTGAAACCTTCTCGGGTTCTCCAAGGATTATTTCTAAGAGTTACTTAGAACAAAAAGGTTTCAATTTGTCATGCATTTGGAACCTTCTCGGGTTCTTCAAGGATTATTTTTAAGAGTTACTTAGAACAAAAAGGTTACAACTTGTCACGTATTTGGAACCTTCTCGGGTTCTTCAAGGATTATTTCTAAGAGTTACTAAGAACAAAAAGGTTCCAACTTGTCACGTATTTGGAACCTTCTCGGGTTCTTCAAGGATTATTTCTAAGAGTTACTTAGAACAAAAAGGTTCCAACTTGTCACGTATTTGGAACCTTCTCGGGTTCTTCAAGGATTATTTCTAAGAGTTACTAAGAACAAAAAGGTTCCAACTTGTCACGTATTTGGAACCTTCTCGGGTTCTTCAAGGATTATTTCTAAGAGTTACTTAGAACAAAAAGGTTCCAACTTGTCACGTATTTGGAACCTTCTCCAGGTTCTTCAAGGATTATTTCTAAGAGTTACTTAGAACAAAGAAGATTCCAACTTGTCACGTATTTGAAACCTTCTCGGATTCTTTAAGGATTATTTTTAAGAGTTACTTAGAACAAAAAGGTTACAACTTGTCACGTATTTGGAACCTTCTCGGGCTCTTCAAGGATTATTTCTAAGAGTTACTTAGAACAAAAAGGTTCCAACTTGTCACGTATTTGAAACCTTCTCGGGTTCTTCAAGGATTATTTCTAAGAGTTACTAAGAACAAAAAGGTTCCAACTTGTCACGTATTTGGAACCTTCTCGGATTCTTCAAGGAGTACTTCTAAGAGTTACTTAGAACAAAAAGGTTCCAACTTGTCACGTATTTGGAAGCTTCTCGGGTTCTTCAAGGATTATTTCTAAGAGTTACTTAGAACAAGAAGATTCCAACTTGTCACGTATTTGAAACCTTCTCGGATTCTTTAAGGATTATTTTTAAGAGTTACTTAGAACAAAAAGGTTACAACTTGTCACGTATTTGGAACCTTCTCGGGTTCTTCAAGGATTATTTCTAAGAGTTACTAAGAACAAAAAGGTTCCAACTTGTCACGTATTTGAAACCTTCTCGGGTTCTTCAAGGATTATTTCTAAGAGTTACTAAGAACAAAAAGGTCCAACTTGTCACGTATTTGGAACCTTCTCGGGTTTTCAAGGATTAGTTCTAAGAGTTACTTAAAACAAAATGGTTCCAACTTTTCACGTATTTGGAACCTTCTCGTCTTAAGAACATTTTTCTCAGAATGTAAAGGACAGAAACACGGAAAGTAAACACAATTTGCGTCTCACATACTTCTCATACTGTTGTTCAATAATTAAACAAACTTATTTCATCTCGTTTTTGTTTATTTATCCCCTATTAGTTAATATAACATTTCAACCACTCTAATGAACATGACCTTTAGGAAAAGAAAATGGAGAAACTTACTTCCGTCGTTAACTTCTATTAGAAGAGTGTTCATGTGACCGATATCACCGGAAGATACATATGCTATACTAAGAACGCCATATTCCACGCCCTCGTCACCGTTAGCATCTGGTAAGGCGTGAAAGGATATCATCTCCTCATTACTGTTGTCAAACACCAGCTTCTTTTTGTCAACGGTGTAATCAAGTCCATATTCAAGCTCCCACGAGGAAAATCCAAGTACTAAATCGAAATATCGAAGATGTCAGGTTAAAAAATCTGAATATACATTCTAAAATGACTTACAACAGAGACTACATTTCCTTAATTGTCGTAAGCTCTATGAAAAATTATGGAAGTAGCTCATAAATCTGCTGTAAAGTTTACAGCGAAACAAATGTACACATTTTTTTCAATATTTGATTCATTAATGAATTTGTTTTTTCCCCAATATTTTAATGAAAAAAGCTGTTAAAAAAGATTATTTTCTAATCTTGAGCCTTCTCCCAGCCATGCCAGCAAAGACTTAGTTTATTAGTTGATGAAATTCTGAAAGCAATCCATTATTTAGCATGAAGAACAAAACGTACAAGATTATGAGC
>JAIGNY010000376.1:55000-67500 GCA_020152595.1 Chiridota heheva | reverse complement strand
CAAGACTGGCAGACCTTTTTTCAGCAGCTATGGAACTTTTTCGTGTGTATTTTTTGCCACAACTCGATTTGTGGTAGGATTATGATTTATGATTGGGAGGTTTGGGACCATTTTTACTAAATAATTGATTGGATTCCTTGTGCCAAGTAAGAGCATGTTTTGACACTGTGTTGATATTTGTTACATTCCGCAGTTATAATAAAAGTAGATCATATGGCGGCCATTTTAGACGCCATCTTGGTTTTGGTAATTTGGGATGTTATAAACTCTTAAGTGATGCATTCAGTGGATTACTTGTTCCTTCTAACATACGTTTAGATACTTATGTTTTATTTAAAATCTCTCCGAATGCAAAGTTATGATACAAATTGAAAATGGTGGCCATATTGGACACCATCTTGGATTTCCAGGAAAACTCAAGGAGAATTTTCGGGGACTTTTATTATGTTATCTTACACCTAATTCTGGACCTATCCTGAAATAATCAGCTTGTTACTAACTATTTCCAGGTTTGGGCCTTTTTGATCTAAAAATTCTTGGCCTAATATTGTATACCAGCTATAGTAAAGAGACTTAAACATTTTGAAAATATTTGTAAAAAGCCTGGAGGGTTGTTAAAATTTCCACACCTCTATTTCAATCAACTTTTATTATTTATTAGAATACATTCATACAATAGAAGTTTTAGATAAACTGAACGCAGTCTACAGTGTCCTTTCGTAACAAGATATATTTATAATCTATGTTAGTATGTTTTCGAATGAAACTTAACTCGGTTATTCTAATCTGAACTCCCTATGATAACATTTAACATACAATTCGATACTTTCAGTTCAAATTTCTTCATTGCTCATAAGTACAAATGTATATTTGTGTAAAATGAATATACGTAATCCCTCTTTTTGTACTTTTTGTAGTTCTGATTTTGAAATTCTTAATCACTTGTTCTGGAACTGCCGTTTTTTTCGACCCTTTTGGTCCGATTTGATTATTGCTTTGCGTCTGGATGATGGCTTCGTTGACTACTATGTTATTTGTTTTAGCATTATTGATGAGTTTTATTCATACAAAAATATTATAATCTTCCAGCCAAATATTTTATTTCCAGTTGTAAATATAATAATCAGCATCTGACCATAAATTACTTTATCAAACGTCTATCTTATTTGATTAAAGTTGAAAAAAATGATTTTTATGAAAAACAATAAACTGGATGTATGTAATATAAAAGCAATATATAGACTTGCTTCCTACTTAAAAAGCTGGTGTATATAATTTAGCAATAAGTTCTATCTTGTTCCAATTTTCTAATAATAATGTTTTTTATATATTTTTGCTTAAACATGTATACTTCTTACTGCTAAATCGAAATGACGTTTTCATGTTTTATGTGGAGATGGCGTCGAAGAGAAAGCCTGGTATAAACGAAGTTGAAGGTGGTAGGAAAGACCAAAAGCAATTCTGCACTATTATTTAAGAATCTTTTGAAATTCAAAGATGAAAGTTTTACTTTAAGACTCTAAGAATATGTTTGTTCCTTTTTTATTTGAGATATGAACTTCAGAGCTGTCTTGAGGAGAGAAAAAATCAAATAATGTTAATTATCATATTTTTTTTGTAATGAACACAATAGAATGTACATAAAATGCACGATTAGCGACATCAATACTTTAAGTTTATAAACTTAGATTTTTCCAATTCGAGAAAATAAACTATCAACTGCAGACTGTGACTTGTATTTTCGTCTTTGTTCTATATGCCATGCAACCGACGTAGATACGTTAATACTAATAGTAAATTTGGAAAGAATTGTGACAGGGGAGGACATTTACCATTCTTGCATTTTCTTTACCTAATTTGGTAATTATCCAAGTGCAGACTTAAACTTGTCAGTGGGGAGAAGTGGATACTAATTTGACATCTAAAAGGGATTCCCACTAGTAACGCGAAAGATTGGAAGGAAAATCAGGTTTACCCAGCCTTGACTTGAGGGCACCATAACGAATCTATTGGTCCCATTGCGTCCCCAATATGTGTAAACCAAATACAACAAAATTATTACTATGATACTAATTGCGTTTTATTTTTTTTGTAATAAATTCGTATACAACGTATGTGACAAGGAATTGAAGGTTTGTATAGTATTTAATACAGTATATAAAAATATCAATTTACTAATAATGCTGACTCACCCACTTCGGCAGTCGTCAATTCCGATGCTGTTACGGTAATATTGATGATCTCGCAGTCACCCTCGGTGATGCTCACTTTCTGGTCAACAAAATTAAAGAAAGTCTTCACCTCCGGCATAGGAGTTGTCGGCGCTGGTGGTCCTGAAGAATAACCAAATTGCAGCATATTATTTTCTCCGTTATTTACAGTCGATAGGTATCTGGTGTATTAGGGTATGATATAAGAAATATACATAAATTTCATTAAAGCACTTGTTTGTTCATATAAGCTGTTCAATTACCTGACGAAAAAGATACAAATTGCACACATAGTACTTTATGTTTACTATGTACGAAGTTCTAGAAGGGACATAGTAAAAAAAAATTCATTACGTATGTACGTGCTAATAATAATTACGTAGGTAATAATATCACGTACGTACGCAATGAAGTATCACGTACGTACGTGATAATAATACGTACGTACGTAATAATATCACGTACGTACGTAATAATAATATGTACGTACGTAATAATAATAATATCACGCACGTACGCAATGAGGTATTACGTACGTATACCAATTGCACACATTTTACCATGCCCCCCCCTATCGTAACTATGTTATGTGTACTAGAAACGTTAAATCGGAAACAAGGCATATGTTATTCTTATTACAAGCTTCCAATGTGTTCTTTAATATATTTCCAGTTCTTCAGATTATTATATGCAGGAATATTTTTGTATATAATATGTTGAAACGTTTTGACTGATATCACGACGTCACTCTTATACTACTTCCATGGCTGGAAAAACGATTGACATAATACGGGATTTATTAAGTATTAAGAATGTAATTCATGTTAGTTTCTCCAACTTATATATACATGATGCTTTTACCTGTTTCTACATAGTCACGTGTTTATGTGATTTTATGTGTATAGTTTCTAAAAAAAACAGTTGAGGTGCCAGTCACAACGTTTATCCAATCACATTTCTCGGCACTCGCATTTACATTCTTTGCTATGACGTCTTCCTGATATTTAGTTTATAATGCAAAGATGTATTTTGCATTCAAGAAATAATAATATGAATCTTGTAATTACCACTGCACGAATATTCATCGTCATCATCAGTAACGCTGATCACAACCTCGTAGTTTGATTGGTCTGTTTCTCCAATTGAAACAAAGGACATGTTTATGGTGAGGAACTCCGTGTTCTCCATTTCACAATCATCAATGATGGTAAAATTGATAAACTTTGAGGTCATCTTGTCGAAATGAAATATATTTTTCTTGATAGTATCATTGAAGAAGGTTGTGTAATCACGATATTCCATAAGTCCGCCATACTCCGATGAGATGAAATCAAGCTCTGTGAAATAAAAAGTGGCATACAATACATTGATATCAATGTTTATGAAGAGGGGTACCATTAGGTAATTTGTTTCAAAATGTATCTTCAAAATCATGTAAATAACAAATAAAACTGCCAAAATCGAGTTACATTGATCATTTCGCAGCTTTTTTTTCGGAATGATTTGCTCATTCTACATATCATAAAAAATTTAAATGTTAAAATAAATTTCATAGAATCGGTTCGGATTGTAACAATACAGTATTGCCTTGAATATCCGGGATAGGGCCCGAAATGTAAAGATCTTAAAGCTTTATGGAAATACACATTTTGAAATATTTTCCACGATTCTTAAATTGGATTGACACCTCTCCTAAGTTTTAGGAAAATAAGCAATGCTAATAAAAGACTGAAAGAAACAATGCCAAGGATGTCAGACATACCAATTTAGAATTGAAACAAACAGAGGAATAGGAATAGCTCAATTGAAATTTAATGACAAAAACACAGGTCTGTGTTTATAACTGAAGATATTTCCCCCATACATATTGTTCCTTCCATGTGTCCGCATTTGTTTGCACAGATGTTTGTCATCAAATTTCATAATTCATGAGACTAAATCAAATGGGTTAGTTAAATAGCTTTTAAATGTTTTCAATTCATTCTTGATCAGGTGATACAATAGCTGTTGAAAATTAGGCAACTGAAATGGGACAATGTCAATAATATCCAACCAAACTTGCCAGGATCCTGAGAAATCGTTATCTGTTACCAGGATAGAGACAATATTCAATTTTGAATACATTTGTTTTTAAATTTCATAAAAAGTTCTCGGATTCTATGAAAAAGAACAAGAACTACGTCAACCATTCCATAATTGCACAAAAAGTGGAAAAGACATTCTAATTTTCAATTACATTAATTTATTTTTAAAATGGAAAAAGATATTTTCAACTTTACATTGACCTGCCATAGCTTAGAAACTAAGAACCTATATTGAAAATTGCATTTCAATTCAAAACTGCACGTACATTCAAAATACCACATCATTTCAAAATAGCACATTTTCAAAATTGCACATCAATTCAAAATTGTACACCAATTCAAAATTGTACATCAATTCAAAATTTTACATCAATTACAAATTGCACATCAATTCAAAATACCACATCAATTCAATATCGCATACTAATTTGAAATTGCCGATCAATTAGAAAATAGCGCATTAATTTGAAAGATATTTGGATAGCCATGGACCTTTGATAAATATCGGTCTACTTACGCATCCAAGCTTCACTTTTGAGGTTCCCGATTATACCAATAGTATAGGTTGACGCATCAACTTCAGCTGCGTCAATAGACGCCACATCAAATGAGAAAACAAGGGGTGTCCTGGCTGTTGAGTGAAGATATAATCATCAAATTCAGTATTAATAGTACCAGTACCAGGAGTACCAGAACCAGGAGGACCAGTACCAGGAGGACCAGTACCAGGAGGACCAGTACCAGGAGTACCAGTGCCAGGAGGACCAGTACCAGGAGTAAAAGTACCAGGAGTACAAGTACCAGGAGTACCAGTACCAGGAGTACCAGTACCAGGAGTACCAGCACCAGGAGTACCAGTACCAGGATTACCAATACCAGGAGTACCAGTACCAGGAGTACCAGTGCCAGAAGTACCAGTACCAGGAGTACCAGTACCAGGAGTACCAGTACCAGGAGTACCAGTACCAGGAGTACCAGTACCAGGAGTACCAGTACCAGGAGTACCAGTACCAGGAGTACCAGTACCAGGAGTACCAGTACCAGGAGTACCAGTACCAGGAGTACCAGTACTAGGAGTACCAGTACCAGGAGTACCAGTGCCAGGAGTACCAGTACCAGGAGTAACAGGATGCAGGACGGCGGAAAATTCCAGATCAAATCCAGATCTGAATTTGATACCAATCCATTTCTGTGCCAGATATAAGATCCAGATGTGGGACAGATAAGTTCCAGATCTAGAAATTCCAAATCAATTTTTATCTGAACCAGATCAAGTTTGATCTGGCACAAATTCATATCAAGTATAATGTGCCCAATCCTTGATCTGCCCAAATCTGGGAATTACATCCAGATCCAAATCCACATCCAAATCCAGATATAAATTATATCTGAGCCAGATCTGGAATTTTTGTAAGGAAAACTGTGTTATGAGTGCCTCGGGTTGACCGCTTGCCCATTGCTATATGGGCGCAGATACATTTTATACAGGCCAGAGTTTAGTAAACATGGTTTATACAATTCAGATTTAAGTGAGTAAATACTACATAGAAATGCAGCCATGAATTCCGACTGTGCGTAGAATTATTATAGATAATCAAACTTAACACTAAACACCTTCGGGAGTTACATAAACATGCTGTATAACTGTATATTTTGTCAAGGCCAGTGAGAATTAATGAAATATTCTAAAAATTCAGCTCACAATAAGAGTTGAATGAGCATCGTAAAAATGCAATCATGATGCTCAGCACAGACTGTAGAATATCAACTTAAACCTTACCCATACCACACCCATATCAGACTAACAGACCTGGTAACCATGTCAAACGATGTATAATACCTGTTTCGTCATCTATAATCCCTACTGATCCATAATTCATTTGTTCACCATCGTTGTCTCCCAGATCGTATCTCAGCTCCAACAGAAATCGCTCCAAACCTTCGGCTAGGTCGTCATCGATGAGGGTCACGCTGACGGCAGTCATATTTGTATGTGCGGGAAGAACGACCACTTTGTTTACAGGAACATAATCTTCTCCTGCCGTTGCTCCTTCGCTGTCATAATAATTGTCACGTGATGTCACATCTGTATATGATTAGAGGCAAGCATTTTAAATCATAAAAATTTATAATGGCATGCAGTAGTAACATGACCGGAATTGCTTAGAAAATTAAGAGGCCTGAAGAACACAAATGTAGCAAAAATATTCCTATTACAAATCGCTGAATATTGACCATTGTTTAAGGCATTAACATCTAAATTTGATTATGTATAATCAGGCATAATCTCTCAAAAATCTTTTTGCACAGGCACGTGGTCAGGGGGCGATGGGGGCGGTCGCCCCAAAAGAAAACTCCATAAGAAATAAAGGACCGACCTTTTCAAATAAGTAGGATTTTTTTTTGTTTTGTATTATTTTCAATACAATTTTACATTTTTAATAAGCTGATATATCGGGCGATTGAATACAATATTATACATTTTAGGCACCCTCTATTCCACCAAAACGCATAGCTCGGGCTGGCGCTTAGACCTTACGGCGAATGCGCAAAGCATATACAGCAGGCAGATCCTCCAAATAAAATAATAATAATAACAATAATACTAATAATAATAACAATAATACTAATAATAATAACAATAATAATAACAATAATAATAACAATAATAATAACAATAATAATAACAATAATAATAACCATAATAATAACAATAATAATAACAATAATAATAACAATAATAATAACAATAATAATAACAATAATAATAACAATAATAATAACAATAATAATAACAATAATAATAACAATAATAATAACAACAACAACAACAACAACAACAACAACAACAACAACAACAACAACAACAACAACAATGATAACGACGACGATGATGACGATGACGACGATGACGACGACGATGACGACGACGATGACGACGACGACGATGACGACGATGACGACGATGATGACGATGATGACGATGATGATGATGACGACGATGATGATGACGACGACGATGACGACGATGACGACGACGATGACGACGATGACGACGACGACGACGACGATGACGACGACGACGACGACGATGACGCCGATGACGATGATGATGACGACGACGACGACGACGATGATGACGACGACGATGATGATGACGACGATGATGATGACGACGACGACGACGATGATGATGATGACGATGATGACGACGACGACGACGACGACGATGACGACGATGACGATGACGACGACGACGACGATGACGACGATGACGACGATGACGACGATGACGACGATGACGACGATGACGACGATGACGACGACGACGACGACGATGATGATGATGACGACGACGACGACGATGACGACGACGACGACGATGATGACGATGATGACGATGATGACGATGATGACGATGATGACGATGATGATCACAGTGGCCTAGTGGTTAAGGCGTCGGGCTCTGGTGTGGAAGGCACTGGGTTCGATTCCCGGCCAGGCCAGTGTGTTGTGTCCTTGAGCAAGACACTTTATCTTCATTGCTTCAGTCCACCCAGCTGTAATG
Organism: Chiridota heheva; assembly: GCA_020152595.1. Taxonomy (NCBI): domain Eukaryota; kingdom Metazoa; phylum Echinodermata; class Holothuroidea; order Apodida; family Chiridotidae; genus Chiridota; species Chiridota heheva. The sequence continues at coordinate 59,638 of JAIGNY010000376.1, read as the reverse complement.
GGTACCTGTGAGGGCAGTGACAGTTCTATGTGTTTGGAGCCCGGCGCCTGTATATGGCTGCTGATAAAACGGGCTTGTGACTCCCCAGGGAGTGAGAACGTTTTCAGGAGAGTTAAGGCCCAGTGACCAGGGTAATAATTGTAAAGCGCTTTGATACAGTCTATGACAGTCTAAAGCGCTATATAAGCAATACGATTATTATGACGATGATGACGATGATGACGATGATGACGATGATGACGATGATGACGATGATGACGATGATGACGATGATGACGATGATGACGATGATGACGATGATGACGATGATGACGATGATGATGATGACGATGATGATGATGATGATGATGATGATGATGATGATGATGATGATGATGATGATGATGATGATGATGATGATGATGATGATGATGATGAAGATAATAAAGATAATGACGATGACCATGACGAGGACGATGACGACAACCACGACGACGACGACGAGGACGATGACCACGACGACGACGACAGGACGACGACGACGACGACGAGGACGATGACGACAACCACGACGACGACGACGAGGACGAGGACGTTCGAACGTACTGCTTAATACTATAGATATGTTGTACTGTAAGCGTAAGATACGGTAGTCTGGGCTATAGCGTATAACATAGTATAATACGATTGGCTGTGTATCCTGCATAGGTTTACATTTAATCAAATTTCGAACGAAGAAAATTCAATCATTTTAGTATTTTAATGACTATAATCCTTTGTACAGCTGTTGCATTTAGCTTGTGGATATGTTTTGTATGAAACTGATGATCATCAAAACAACCGTTTTTATCTGAAATAAATTTTTAAATGACTTTTTTCGCGTATGATTTATTGTGAAGGTTTATCCGTTGTGTATTACTTGTTGCAATGCGAATAATTGTAAGTGACATTTGTTGATGAAAGTAATCCTGTAATAAACATTAATCTTTTTAAAATAAGATTTCCTTGTTAGATTGTTTAAAATGCATACAAAAAGAACTAACAAGAATGAAAAGCGAGAAAAGTCTGCAAGTCATATGTTTTTTCGCTATGATAAGAAATTCGCCTGTTGTATATATGGAATAAACCAAATATTTACGGTAGTGCATTACTGGGATTTAATGCACTGGTCATGACAATGCACATACTCAAAACATTTTTTTGTAATTAAAAGTTAACCCATAATTCATCGTGCGTTGTCACGGATTAACCATATAAGCTAGGGTACCGTATTGAGGGATGTATGAGGCAAATTATGGGTTAAATTATATTTGTATTTTAAATAATTAAACCGACTAAGTATGGAATTGAAAGTTTTATTAACTAATTTATTTTCTTTTTTTGAACAAATATTACAGGATTACTTTCATCAACAAATGCCACTACAATCATTCGCATTGCAACAAGTAATACACAATGGTGATAAACCTGAACAATAAATCATACGTGGAAAAAAGTAACTCATTAACAAATTTATTTCAGATAAAACGGTTGGTTTGATGATTGTCACTTTTATACAAAATATATTCACAAGTTGAATGCAACAGCTGTACGAAAAATTATAGTCATTTGAATACTGAAATAACTAAATTTTCTTCTTCGAAATTTGATTAAATATAAACCTATGCAGGATGCACAACCAATCGTACTATACTATATTATACGCTATAGCCCAGACTACCGTATCGTACGCTTACAGTACAACATACCCATAGTACTAAGCAGTACGTTCTAACGTACGTACGAATGCCGCGCCGTAAGCACCGCATGTCGATTACGAATTTACGATAAAGTTAAACATTAAACTTTCGAAAGAATGCAAATTTGAAACATTAAAATCTAACAATAACATCATGACACTACTGATCAGTTTTAAACAGTACATTCACAGAGCCGTTGAAAGTGCAGTTTTGAAAAATGTCAGTTGGTGATATTTTCGCTTTGAACTTGTGGGATAATCTGCGTTAGGCTGGTGTTGTTTGTTGCATGATATGTTGGGACTAAGCCTTTCATTTTGTGTATTGACATTTGGTGTCGCGTGGATTTGTTGTGTCGACGCACGAGCAGCCAAGAAAAGTTGTTTCAATGCATTGGATACGTCTTGGCAGTAAGTATGTTTGTACATCCCTATTTTGGACAATGAATTTTTCCAAACCTACCGTCTTTATGGGATTTTCCGTGACTACTTTTATTTTCAGAACTGAAAGCCATGCAGTTTTGTGGCGGATTAACCATGGTCAGCTGACAGCTATTGACCAATCGAATTCTAGAATTCTTACCATATATAAATCAAATTATGTTAATCTTAAATTTAGCCACACACTCAATCAATATCACGGCGGAAAAGACGATCTCATCATTTTCAAAAGACCAGTATTAAAAAATAATTACATACAAAAGCTTCAAGCACACTTAAATCCACAAATTTAACAAGTGTACAAAATCCTCATTGTCATTTTCAAATTGTCATAACATATTGTCATAAAAATGAACCTCCCGCCCGACACCTCGCCCGACCCACCGCCCTCACATACATTACCACCACACAAAGTTTGTGATATTTGCTGCGCCATTGGCCTTGGTAAAAGTCACCTGAAAAACATCGGCTCTCTTAGACTAGTACTTACTGAAAATGATGTCTGTGTTGAACAAGGTCTCTGACAATATGAAAACGTCAACTACACCTGCATCCTCATCAAAAGCCAAACCATATCCTGACTCGTCTTGTTGAATATAAATACGCGCTATAAAGAGGGAACAATAAAAATACACAGATTGAATCATGCAGGCTAAACATATGTTGGGGGAACTCCCTTTTCCCGATCGTTTTCACCTTCTGATTGATTTATCTGGTCGGATTTCCAAACAATTTTTGATTTTCTTTTAAAAGAGCGGGACACTTGTCTTGCTGCCATTATCTGTCATGTTTGTTCCAACCCGTGAATTTCCGAATTTCAGATACTACCCTGTCGAAGTCTATCCTGAAACCTTTTCACGATTCATTGTTCAAAAAGTTGGAAATGAAATTTTAACTTAGGCCTATGGTCTGATGGTCGAAAATCAACCCTATTGGTGCGCAATATCTTCGCATTCAACTAAAAACAGAGCTACAAATTCTTAAATATGAAAAATTTATGGCACTTTGTGAAACTTGAAAATCATTTAAGAATCTGTTATTAGTTTATACTGGGGATGTTTAAAGGAAGCACAATTTAAAACACTTGAATTTATAAGCCTGGAGAATTTAATATACGAACAAAGTCACAACAGGAATCATTTCTGTAATGTTTGATGCTATATATTTTATCAACGTTGTTGCATCATATTGTTTGAAATGTTTCAGTGTTATTCAATCAATGACATCACTGTTATGTACTTATTTCAATATTTTCAATGAGGAGGGAAAACTGCAGGGCCGCTCAATAATTTGCAAGACATTGTTTTTCAAAGCATTTGTATTTTCTCATGCCACAAGAAAGACGTTATACTTGTTAAGATTGTTTAGTGACTTTGGTCCAGCACCCCTTCTCCGGGGCCCGGCCTCCCCATAACAAAACCGTATCGGAGGCTCTGAAGCCATAGGCATTACAGAAGACCAATAAACACAATAAAGCTTTTAAGGCATTACAAATTAAATTTTGGGAAGTATATACACAAGCAGAGGCGTTTTTTTCCCCTTCAAATTAATGCACAAGTACAAGGTCACGGTGTATTAAACTATACTGCAAATTAATGCACAAGTATAAGGTCACGGTGTATTAAACTATACTGCAAATTAATTAACAAGACCTCTACCGTTACATAATTCTAAAAGAGGTATGAAATTGTACTTATATAAAGGTTGCAATATATTCTCTGGATGGTAATCACCACAGATGTACAAGGCAATGATGCCATATTGACCGCCTTTCAGGACTTTGTGGATGTCTAATGTTAACGCTAAGAGCAAAAATGGATTATAGCAACACAATGACCTATATGTACAAAATATCATTATAGCTGCCTTGAGGATCTATAAATACGGCCTCTTAAACATGGCGGCTGCCATTTAGGAAGCCATCTTGGATATCTCAACACGCTCCAAGGTCACCGCGCGTTCATAACGCATATTCTTAATGCAAATAAAGCGGTACTAGGTCAATGGGTGGAGTTTTCCGCAAACCTGAGGTACTTTATCGTGCAGGCATGCGCATGTACCGAGTAACATCACGATCTTGGAACGAGAAGAACTAGCAACAGAACATGCAGTTAGTAACAGTTTACATCAGAAAGAGTTTTACTAAGGAAGTGACACGTTAGAATGTGTCACTGATCCCGGGTGTCACTGTAAACTAGAGAAAGAGGCTAAAGTGGTAAATATTATGCGGTACTCTAGTGGCTCACTTTTCGGACAAGCGATCTGTTTAATATTGTTGAAAAGTGAAAAGAGATAAAACGTCAAGAGAAAACGGTTAAGATTAAAAATCAAATATTGTGTGCGTGCTAGACACCTTCATGAAAAATGGTTTTTAACGATTTTAGATTCATTTCTTCTTAAGATCCTCAAAAGAATACGATTTCTTCAATAACAAACATTAAAATTAAACTCCACAGAAAATGAACAATACTGTAATTTAAACA
>JAIGNY010000376.1:45000-50000 GCA_020152595.1 Chiridota heheva | reverse complement strand
ATGTTTATAATTTCCCAATTTTACCTGCCAACTGTGAAAACCGGGAAGGTGGAATCCTGTTACTTAAGGCAATACTTATTTCTTTTTTTTTTGGACAGCTAAAAAGTGGGAGTGCCCTGTCTCCGCGGTCCTTGATAATTCGAGCGCCGCCGCGGAATAAAAGCACCTCCAAACCAGACGCGTAGAACGGGTCCCCTCTGGGGCGGATCTAGAAAAACCGCAAGGAGGGGGTTCTACTTATAACTGAAGTAATCATGGAAAATGTTAGAACTGTTTCAGAGATGTGGTTTCAACCCCCAAACCCCTCTCAAGATACACCACTGGCAGGGGCGGATATAGGATAACAACAAGGAGGTGTTATTGTAGTTATTATTGGAGTAATGAGAGATGTTGCAATTGTTTCGAAGGATGGGGTTTCAGCACCCAGAACCACCCCCTACTCACAGAAGAGCCCCCTATAGATACGCCACTGGCAGACGCGGATTTAGGAACACCACAAGAAGGGGGGTTCAGTATTATTGGAGTAATGAACAATGTTGGAACGTTTTAGGAGGAGGTTTCAACCCACAAAACCTCCCCTCTAGATCCGACACTGCCCCTCTTAGGGTAACCTCCACCCAAAACAAATCGGTTATAAGAGGAACAATGCACTTATAAATTCATATGATGAAACGTTACTGTTCATCTAGTTGCCTTCTAAAATATCGATTGTGCCGAGTATTTCTTCAATTTTACTACTTTGTAAAATGTTTATTTTACAAATTCCCCAATGTTACCTCCTAGGCGAGAGGAAAGCATACAAGAGAGAAAATCATATCCTCTTAAATGGGATTGACCCCAGCTTCCTCTGTTCCTCGTTCGTGCCAACTAAGACCTAATGAGATTTTAAGCCAACACTTGTGTGAATGCAGTTAAGTGAAATGAAACTTACATATATTAATGTTGCTGGGTGCAGCCGAGGATGCAACAACTTTGATAGTTTCGGATCCTATCGTATTGAATGTGAGGGCAGCAAACTCAAACGCCACTGATGGATCTACGAGAGAAAATATATGATTGCAAAACAATGAACAACTTGTCTTTTTAAACAAATCAAATCAATTTGGTGCAAAATCATGTTGATAATCATTTCACGTTTAAGAGTTATTGTATTTTAAAGATTGTGTGAGTGTGCTGAAAAGTGGCTTCACAGTGTATAGAATGATGTCATAAAGGCAAAACCAAGGCAAGTTCTGTTGACTTTTTTGAAAATTAATTGACTTCTCCTGATTACTGGAAAAAATTTCTGTATTTATTGTGATGGGGTATAACATGCACTTTTTAAGAATGTGTTATGCCCATCTGCCCACGAACCTTAAACACTAAGTAAACGAAAAGACGTGTTTTTGTTTTATAGAAATATATTAAAAAAATGTCTTGGAACATGATAATATCACGTTATACACTGCGAAGTCACTTTTCAACACATGCACTTGTGAAATCTCTGACATGCAATAACTCCTGAACGTAAAAAATATCAACATGACTTTTGTAGGAGTAGATTGCTCATTTGGTAGAGAGCACGACTGAGATGCTGGAGGTACCGGGTCCAAGCCTCGGTCAGTCTGGACCGTTCGTCCACAGCTATGCAGACAGATACGCTTAACATCAAAGCGGAAGTTGCCGCTCCTGCTCCATATTCAAGTGTTGTGAGAGAAGTTGTAATGGTCAAATGGCTTTCGCTGTCCTTTGAAGTTCCCGTCAAGTCACCGTTAGTCCCAATGGTATAACAACAACACCCTGCCTGATTATCTGAACACTTATGGTCATGTAGTATGATTAGAACATATGAAAGAAATCCAGGTTTTTAAAAATCCTAACAAATCAGCCATCATAATTTTATAACACACCCACCAATAAATTAAAACTCGCTTTTTACAGCGCCCTCTGTGAAGATCTAGTCACGTTGTTCATTGAACATTTCAATTGGCTAGTAAAAATCATTTGAAATTATGATTAAGGTTTTAGTGCAGCATTAACACTTCAAAGAGATTTAAAAACTTCATCTGAAATGTTCTACGATCAAATTGATTGTAAACAGGGCTCTAAAATAATACCTAAGGTTTTGGGGGAAATTGAAAATGGTTTAAAGATAGGTTCAGATGCATTTAATGTATCATTAGACCATATGAGAGAAATATAATTTTGTAATTCCATACAAATTAACCATCATAACTCTGTTAAAAAAACCTTATGAATTTAAAAATTGTTTTTTTCACACCTTTATCTAAAGAACAATTTCAAACGCTCTATTGTAGTGCCTTTTATTTAGGCCCAGTCACGATGTTCGTAGAACATTTTAATTGACATTAATACTCCAAAGAAATTTAAAAACTTAAATCTGAAATAATCTATGATCAAGTTGATTTCATAAACAGCTCTAAAAAAAGCCTAGTTGTTTTTGAGGTGAATTTTAATAGCGTTTGAAGATAGGTTTAGAATGCAATAAATCTGCTTTCAAATCTGAGAGCTAAAGAATTATGATCATTGTTAATTTGGTATTAATTGATTAAAACAATGTTTATCAAAAATGTTTATCTTCCACATGACGAAAAGATAAATGTCCTTGCCATATGTGTTTTGCAGTTCCCTATAACAACTTTACAATGACAAATTAGGTTTCCCCAAGGGTTAGATGGAACAGATATATCAGCATTTAAATTACAACGATCTACATAATGACAGATAAGTGTAAATAATGTTATGCAGGAGCACTCTATCAAAATTGCGCAACAATCAAATGAGAATGGTGAATACGAAGCAATCACCTAAAAACATTGATTAGCGTTTAAATGATATGGGCACTGAGAGGAATCTCACCTTTGCCATCTCTGAATCCGCCTTTGCTTCACAAAGAGAGGATTAAAAAACTGCCATTTTTCCACCCAGTAAATTGGATTGTGCTTCACCAAAAGCTGGATAATATTTGTTTAAAAGAATATATGGAAAATATGACTACTTCACATCTATAATATCACAATGTTTTAACACTCAGTGTTCGTACATTTATGCTATGATCATCTTCATCCTCACTATCTGAAGCATCTGATTAAGTATCCACCTCTAAATCCTGGTTAGTGCACGTTATCAGTTTAAACAGATGAGTACACTTATTCCATACTGTAAGCATGTGCAGCTAGGCATTTCACATTTTCTTTCAGAGTGTATCCTGGCATGGCGGGAACTGATAACGGCAATTTTGCCCTTTGTTGATGAAAACAGGTCAAAATCTAAACCTATATATTGACATTTGAATCTGTTTTTATCTTGTAGAACATGATGAATTCAAAGAGAGATTATCTGATCCAAATTGTCTGAAATTCTATGACCCTCTCAAAAGTTGCAGCTTAAAGACATTTAGGCACATTGCTAAAACTGCAACCATCAAAGTCAACTGAGTCTGCAGAGACGATAATATGGGCAAACAAAAACCTCTTCGCAATGGAACTGATGGCCGAGAACAGAAAACTTCAAATGGAGGTGGTACTACAACATCCACTTGACCCACTTTCTTGGTCTCTTGCTACAATTGATGGCATAATGAGAAAGACCAACAAAGTTGCCCTTGGTAACCAAATTGTGGCAAATGTTACTGGCTGTGAAAGCATCCCACAACCCCATGCAGCTACCATTGATGGAATGACCCTTCTTCAAAAAATGAATTGTCAAAACATTTAAAGAGATATCCACAATAGTACTTGGGCAGGTTCTTAAAGTAGGAGCTACAAGTGAAAGGATCGATGTTGTCTTTGATGTCTACATTAACGACTCAATCAAAAGTCCTGAAGAACACAATGTTGTATAAAACATGTGGTGAACTGTGCTTCAAGATTATAAAAGACTCTGTCGAAGCTGTAAATGAATTGAAATCAAACCAAGAGGAGGCAGACAAGGCTTTTCCTACTGAACCCACCGAACATACTTCTCGTCCAACTTTAAAAAAAAACCGCTTCCAAGGAAACAGGGACAGATTTGATGAAGCTTACGTAAAACAACAAATATTTATCCAATAAGCCTCCCTCCTTATGGCGAACAACAACAACAATATTTACATCATACAATGAAACATCAGGAGCCTTAAGGCCAATTCGAAAGAAGTTGACCTTTTGGCGACCACCTTCAACCCAGTTGCCTTCTGCCAACAAGAAACCTTCCTGAAAACCACTGACCATTATTCCACAAATAATTTCTCTTGCTACCATAAAAATCAAGCGGGTGCTGACAGGGCCTGTGACGGTGTCTCTATTTTCGTTAGACTCGACATCCCATACAGTCCTATCCATGTGAAAACCGACCTTCAGGCCATCTGTATCTATATCTCTTTCCACTAACCCTTTACCCTTTGTATTATTTATCTCCTCCAACGCTAACGTCCAGCCAACCAGCCTTAACAACCTTATCACCCAGCTCCCTTACCCTTTTATAATTCTTGGTGACTTCAACGCTCACAATCCCCTGTGGGGCTCCAATGATACCAACCCCAGATACAAGCTCATCGAAAATACTCTTCGGCAGCACATCCTCTCCTTATTCAACATAAACTCACTAACCTATCTTCACCGCGCCACTGGCTCCCATCACCTGCATTGACATATCTATTGCTCCCCCACCCTCCTCTTTGATTTGGGTGGAAGGTTTACTGCTGACTTCTGTGGAACCCCCTCTCCTTATTCACACCAACCTGAAAACCCCCATTGACCACACCCCCAGCTGGAACCTTAAGAAAACCAACTGGACCCTTTCGAAATCCTCTGTAACCTTACTTTACCCCCATCTCCTTGAGGGCAAGGATTCCATGTCAAACTTCAGTAACATCCTTATCAACATTGCCACCTGCTCTATATCCAAAACCCCAAACCACCCAAACCCTTAGTTCAACGATAACTGCAAAGCTGTTATCGAGAATAGGAAAAATGCCCGCAGGAATTTCAAAACAAACCCGACCACCCACAACCTCAACT
>JAIGNY010000376.1:37500-40000 GCA_020152595.1 Chiridota heheva | reverse complement strand
CAAACCTAAGCTAAGTCTCTCGGCTGAAGTAACTTGTGCTTACCTCATGTCTACGTTTCTGATTGTCAGTGACAATACACTGTTTAGGTTTTTCATTTACTGTATGGACCCCCCCCCCCTCCCCCACCCCAAAACAAAAGTAAGGTAGCTAGAGGGAACTTGTTTACTGTATTTGTAAGTGTCTTTTAATACTGGTCATTCAGATTAAGGTGTGTTTCTTTTGAGGCAAAATTGCAAGTGACATTATGTTTGATTAGGTTTTGCTTTTTGAAATGGTGTGCTCATTATCAAAGTTGGAAAATGCTACAATATGATCGGAAACGGTAGATCCTTATTTCGAAAATGGGAAATAGATAATCATGGCTTGGAAAATGATACGTTATTGTTCGTAAAAAGAGTTAATCATTATGTAACCATAAATGTGTTCCTTTTAATATTCTGAAAATTTCATTAAAGGTACTAGAAGAAGTAGCGATTTTGCCTATTAATATTCTTTTATTATTTAGTATCCATTAACATACATCTGTCGAAAATTTCCACTCGTCTCTGAGATATTCGCGAAAAAGTGAAAAACTAAGCCCCAAGAAACGGCTAAACTTCCACTTAAAAAAAAAAAAAGGCGTGTGGCGTAAGAATATGCACACAGCGAGGCCTACAATGCATAACTTCCAGTGTCACTGCATTCTCGAGGTCGGAGACACGTAACCGTGTACGGGGTCAGTACGGTTTTGCTAAGTTGGAGGGGAAACTTTATCACAACAGTCAATGGGACACTTTTTATGAATACTTGTGTCGCCTCAGCCAGTCAGCGAAAATTAATGGTACTCATATTTGTTGAAACTATTATTTAATGTACAACATTTGTAAAGAAAAAAATATGTCGAGTAATTGTGGAAAAATTACAAAAAATATGTTTTTCTCCCGTTGACTGCAATGATAACTGACTGTTTGTTTTCCTCTTTGACTGAAGTTTGAGATCGTCAAAAAAGCATTGTTACGTCGCCGTGCACCACAACATTCCCGGATGTCCGACCTCCAGATTACCACACATTGACAAAGGCTACTTCAAAACATCGCTTTCATTGAATGAAGAAATAAAAATATCGCTTAATCAGCGATATGCTAACTATTTTAGGACATTTTATTCTGGATAAATTGACACAAGTTCCGAACCATTGTTACTTCATGATTGGTGAACCCCACTTGTTATGTTAGGCTATAAGTATACTGTGTGGTGCACTGCACAATTTATATAACGTTAGTGTTGTATTGTCCTATTTCTACGTGACGAAAAACCCAATACGTAATGATTATACCTTTGGAGATCTAGGAATAAGCCAGACTTTTCACATTTGGGATCGATCTTGTAAGAAAGTGTTTGTGGTGAGTGTTTATGAAGGGCATTTGTATCAATTTATGCAAAGTGCTTGCTATACCTGTCCATATAGTTTTAACATTGTCATAGGCGGCAAAACCGGCGGACACAGAAGGCATGTGCTCCTCTTCCCCCTACCCCCCCCCCCCCCTTCCCCTTCCCCACTTTTGTCAAACGTGCAGCCTTTTTTCATAGAAAAAGGTGCCCTTTTCCAGAGAAGTAATATGCCCTTTCAAACATCTTATTTTTCATTAAAGTGTTAAAGAAAGTATAATATCGTGCTAACATCGACCAAAAATCTAAGCAATATTTTTAATTTCCAATAAGACAATGAAAGATAACGTTGTGGACCCAAGAGTCCTTTATTCGACTTTTTATCTTTCTATATACCTGCCTACTGACTAACCTTAATTTTCCCGATTATAGCTTGTAAAAACCCTTTAAAATTGGACCTTGCATCAGTGTGTGAGCAAATTTTACATGTGGTATCTTTGAAATTGGGCCCAGGGCAAAGCTAACAATGAGGACCCACGCCCATGTCATAGACTGACGTGCCATCCCTCGTCTTCTTTTCAAAGCTCAACAAGTGCTCCTTTACAGAGATAAAATTTTAATTTTATTTCAAATATTAAGGACACTGGCAAGTTAGCAGGGGCGGATCCAGAGAGGGTGGGGGAGGGGAGGGGGAGGGGGGGGGGAACATGAGATGGGGAAAATTCATTCAATGTTTGGGAAATCTCCTTCAATATATTTGGGAAAATTTCTTAATTCCCGTGCAATTTTCGGAAATTTTCCTTTATTTTGAGACAATTTTTCTTGGATTTTCGGTAAATTTTTGGTAAATATCCATCATTGGTAATTTGGGAAATTTCTTTCAAATTTGGGTAATTTTTCGGCGATGTTTGATATTTTTTTTCTTCAATAATCCTTTCAATGTTTGGGAAATAACCTTCAATTTTGGGCAATTTCTTTCAAGGAGCACTAAACCGAAAAGCGAGGGCGTATTTTTAGGAGGGGGGGGGAGTCCCCCTAAAATCCAAAGCTTTACTAGTACGCAACGGTATAGCAATTTTCTGGTTAATATGAATATTCAAGTGACCGTTGCCCTCACGTCGTCTGTGGGCT
>JAIGNY010000376.1:22500-32500 GCA_020152595.1 Chiridota heheva | reverse complement strand
GCTTTCACATACATATTAATATTTGCAGTTCCAATTTGTGTATTGTAAAGTGTCCAGAACGTGGCATGAACATGAGGCGCAGTGCGGCATAAGGCGGGGAGGGGGGATATGGGGGTCGTATATATATATATATATATATATATATATATATATATATATATATATATATATATATATATATATATATATATATATATATATATATATATATATATATATATATATATATATATATATATATATGTATATATATATATATATATATATATATATATATATATATATATATATATATATATATATATATATACATATATATATATATATATATATATATATATATATATATATATATATATATATATATATATATATATATATATATATATATATATATATATATATATATATATATATATATATATATATATATATATATATATATATATATATATATATAAGAAATAAACAGCAAATGCGAGCCCATTTTTGAGTAATAACCGGCAAGCTCAAATAATTTAAACAATAATGGGCGAGGCGAAGCCGAGCCTGTTATTGTTCAAATTATTTGAGCAGACGGGTTATTACCAACAATGGGCAAGCAAGAGCAGTTTATAACTCTTCTATTACCAAATATGATGAAAAACTTTGATAAATTAAAGAAAATCTGATCAAATTCAGATAAAGGAATATGCGAAATGTTTATACAGTACCGCACATGCATCAATCCAACTTATTTGCATATGACGACACAGAGAGAATGTTGACGGTTTCTAATCCACCAATTTGTACTTTTGTCCAACGTACGAAACTTGATCTCGTAAATGACTCACGAATTCATCAATTTAGACATTTAATGTAAGTATTTTACAATATAGAATCAATATTTCAGAAGAAACACATTCTGGTTTAACCCTAAAGAAAAAATATCTGTGTTAACTTAGCGAGAAACAATACAATACAAAGGTTGAAATTAAGTCAATGTTATACCACTACACACTCGTACCGAAAATTAGCTGTAAACATGTACTGCACTGTACATAGTAAAACATCAGTGCAATTGATGATCGCTTTAGCTGAAGCAAACGGCCGTGTCCCGTCAAAGTGCGAAGAATACTGGAAAATGGTAACTCTTTCAGGTCTAGTTGATATTGGAACAGAAATTACTGTTATTTAATATTCTCAAACTTGTCAGTAGGAAGGTTTAAACAGCTTTGAAGTTGTTGAACATAACGTTTTGGTTTAGGGCTATGCACTGCTAGGTTAGTTCCAATGGCAATACTGTGTAGCCTGTAGGTACGTGCAATTTGTGTTGTAAACACTTTAAAGCTTAGGCATAGGCTAATGTTACAAAATTAGACTAATGATTCTAGAAAAAAGTAAAGATGGCAGTGGCACGTTCATTTCTAGTAATATACTTGTTTGGTGCAAGTACTGAACAATGATTTCCCTGCTCCAAATTTTGGTATATTTGTTATTACACCAACAGTCCAGAATTCTCCCTACTGTAAGACTTGAAGGAGATTACAGTGAATTTAAGGTAATCCGAAGAGGAGTAAGGCAGGGGTGTGTTTTGTCACCAGATCTTTTCAACATTTACAGTGAAACAATACTTGGTAACATCGACAGTCTTGAGGGTTTGAAAGTTGGAGGCTATAATATGAATAACCTACGCTATGCAGATGACACGGTACTTATAGCAGAGTCAGAAGAAAAACTGCAGTCTTTTCTGGATTAAGTTGTAGAGGAAAGTGAAAAGAGAGGGCTGTCTCTAAATGTAAAGAAAACAAAATGTATGGTGGCTTAAAAAAAAAAAAACATAAACCCATTATGTAGTATACAAAGCCAAGGAGAATAATTAAACAAGTACAACAGTACTTGGGATACACACTAACGTCAGATATTCGGTGCATTAATAAAGTTAAAAAACGTATTGCAATTGCCAAAGACATGTTTACAAAAATGAATCCAATTCTGAAGAATAGAAATATTAAAATGGACACGAAAGTCCGTGTCTTGAAGGCATATGTATGGTCTACTCTTCTCTATGGCTGTAAATGCTGGACAATTACCAGTGACATCAAGAAAAGATTAGAAGCTACGAAAATGTGGTTCATTAGGAGAATGTTGAAAATATCTTGGACATAAAGGAAAACAAATGATGATGTCCTGTTAGCTTCAGGCATGGACAGGTCCCAACTCAATGCCATCAGAAGGAGACAGATGGAATTTTTCAGGCACGTTTATCTGGGAGGGTGGGTTGGAACAGCTTGCAGTATGTGGGAAAATTGAGGGCAAAAGAAGCAGAGGAAGGCAGCAAACTAAATATGTCCAAAGCTTAAACAACTGGGCAATCAACAACAGCCTAAGTAACAATAAGTCTATGCATTTAGCCAAACAAAAGTGATCGCCAATGTCTGTTTCCAGACTCGGCACCTAGAGAGAGAGAAAGAGAGGCATTAATAGGCGTGCTTCCAGACTACCAAATTTGGGCCATTTGAAAGGAAATTTGTTTTAACCAAAATGTATTTAAGTTCTTGCACAAATATGAATAGAAAATTGTCCTACTTGAATATTTCACACACATTTATTTTTTAAATTTTACTTCACACAAGAGGGCACAGACCTTTGCAAGGGGGAGGGGCATGGTCCCATGCCCCACACTGGCCATGGCTATGGCCTATTTCAACCCATTTTGTGCTACTATCTCTCAAAATTTGTTATCATAATGTCATAATTTGATGTCATATTGTCAGTAAGGCAAGTATAAATCTTCACACTCACTCATTTACTCTCAATCTCTGGTACATGTGTCCACATGTGCGGTGTATTTGCAAGGTAGATTTGGAGATCTGCTCTACTTTGGGTATCTGGACTCGTACTACTCGAAGCGGGGTTACCATTGCTCCCTGCTCGAATACTCTCACGACCAATGTATAGTTCGAAAATTGCTGTGCCTTAGTCAGCCATGCCAGCCAGCCAGTGGAACAAAGTTAGTGAAATTTCCAAAAAGCAGAATTGTTTACATGAATTTCTAAATATTTAGCCAAAATTTGTAGGACGTATTTTTGAAGAAATGTCCGAAGTTTCGAGCAAATAAAAACATTTTTTTAATATAATAAATATTCCGAAAACTATCCAATTTTTCAAATTATGCAGATTTTTGGAAAATTTTCATAAATCTTTAAAACACTTCCATTTTTGCATCGTTTCGATTTCTTTAGCTAATTTCTGAAGAAAAACTCCGGCTAGGGTGGAATTTCGCCCCATGCCTCTATTCCTTCGCTGTTGATGTAACCCCTCCCTCTTACTACAAAAATCTTATTAAACACTACTGGTCATCATCCGTGGGCTATTGTTCTTGCCAACACCCCACCCTCCCTCCAAAAATTCCAGGATCCACCCCTACAAGAATGATGGCGAAGTGGATTAAAGTTATACAGGAAGATGTTCCGGAAATACTTGAAAGGATCATTTATTTCTCGACAAAAAAATCGATATATGTCATGCAGTCATGTTTCGGATGAATTAGGAAATTTGTCATTCTTCGGAACAAATTAGGAAGTATAACATATTTAAGTAACGATTCAAATAAATGGGAAAAATAATTTAATTTTTTAGATATTCTTTAAATTTATACAAATATTTGGAAACATTGATAATTTAAGACCATAATTTCGAAAAATGTGGAAGTTTAATCAACAATATTTTCAAAATATCAAAAAAATTGATATAATAAATTGAAAACAAATAAAGACTTTTTTATCTGGTTTGGAAATTAAGCAGAAATTAAGATCATGATTTTAAAAAATCGGGAAATTTTAAAACCTGATTTGGAAAAATCTGAAAATTTTAGAAACGGATTTGAAAAAAAATGGGTAATTTAAGACCATGATTTGGAAAAATCGGAAAGTTTGATAACAATTTTCGAACAGCTTTTTCAAGAATCCACACATTTTCCCGAATTTAGGACCATTTTCCTAAATTTATAGACCATTTTGCCTAAAGTTTTAGACCATTTTGCCCGAATTTTTAGACCATTTTGCCCAAATTTTGTTTCATTCTTGAATATCCCACACAACACCGGTCGCGACACCCGTGTATGTAACAAACTCTTATGGGCACAAGCATGATCAAATAAGAAACAAACATGAATTTCTATATTATGATTGCCAACAATGGAAAACCTCCATACAACTTGTTGGGAAGCAATACTTTATGCATTATTAAATGCCAAGGATTTTTTATCTGTTCATTGCAATCAAAAAATATTCCAACCATGGAGCACGTAGTTTCTAAATGTTTGTAGCCTAAAAATACTACACTTTCACCCTTTTGATGGGAACAAAGCAGGTTTATAAATGAAGTACACGCAGGTTAAACATTAGAAAGGTACGAAGTCGTTCAAAGTATCACACCAATACAAAATAAATATGTATAATGGTTCCTAATTAGGATCCTTTGGTTTGCTTATATTATAACCCTGACAATTTATCTCAATATTACATACAAATTATGAGATTTTTCACTTTGAAATAGAATTCTATATTCCCATTTTGGCAAGAGCTATTCGTTCATAAAGTATCAAGGAAAGTAGTGTTAGAAATGGTCTTCAAAAAGTCTGGCTTACACTACTGCATTAGTAAAGTCATCTCTTTGAAATTTAAAGATAATTAACATTAAAACAATAACAAATCAGAAAATCGTATTGACGAAAATATTGACAATGCAAAAAACGTATTTACATGCATGTTAATACAATTTGAACAGATATCGAATTCTCTGTTAAAGAACTACGCAATATTTTATAACCAAGCAGCTACAAATTTAGCCATAAAGCCCAGTAAACACCGTGAAATTAGCAGAAACATTCCATCCAATTTTCTTAAAAATTGCACCTTTACAAAACTTTAAAGTTTGAGGTCTTATAATGTAAACACATTTGTATGCATACTAATTGGTGATTTGGTAACTATTTTTGTATGCAAAGCCATTTGTTTTTAAATCATAAAACCAAGTGTTTGGAGAGTAGCGGAATCTAACGAAACCTTTTGGATCTTGCCCCAATCAATCCGGGACAAAAGTCTTGGCAGTTTTTGCCCTTCCACCCCAATACAATGTTGTCATGCGCTTTGCAAGAATTTCGCATTATATCTGCAAAATTGAGGAGTATAAGCCTAGGGAAGGAAAAAAAGTGCCAAGTTTTTGTCCGTGGTTTTAGGTGAAATTGACCATCTGATCGTTATTAAAGACTCTCGACAACCGATCAAACCAATTCACGTACAAGAAATTGCAAAGAATCCTGCGCCAATGTAAATGAAACTATGATTTGGAAATTTAGGAATTGAAAATACACTAATATCTTAGGTAAAAGATGAACAAATATTCTTCTAAGCGTTTCAGCGATAAGATTTCCTCAGTAAGATTTCTCTGATGATTTTATACACTGATCAAATAGAAATTGTTTATGATATGCAATAAAACATGTAAAACATGTCGTCAAAAACGTACGTTTGACTATTAAACATATTACGGGCCGTGAGGAACATCACGGGAGGGTGATTATAATCCTTATAGAAGTGCTTAGCAGTCACCAGATGCCACCCTGTTCACAAATCACATATGTTGCAAATGTCAACAGGTTAACAAAAGGTAAAGTTGGATCACCCATAATTACTCAACTATATCATTTTGAAAATGTAAAAGTCTGAACTGCATAAGGGAATATAAAGTAAAGATTTTCGATGTGCAACTTCATCAAACTTTACCAGTGTTTTGCTTTTAAAAATACTTGTTTCGAAATATTTTCATTTAAAAAGACCTCAAACTTTGAATAAACCTATTTAGTATTTGAGTCATTTTTGCTTGCTCAAAGTTGTTTGACGAAGGTTTTTTTTTTTTCTGTTCACAATATCACAATATGTGTGGCACGTGTAAAAGCACAGGCAGCTCAAAATTTTGTACGTATTTCTTGATATTTATTTCAAAGATTTTGATACAGAAATACAGGGCATAGCGGAAAAGAAGAATGCATCATTACTCTGGGGAAACATTTCTACATTATGTACTAAATATTGACAAAAAAAATTAATGTGAATCAATTTTACCAAAAATACAATTGCCATGGTTTTTTACAGGCTTTGAAATACTTAAGTAAAATGAATAGCGGAATATAACATAAACAATAAACGCAAAAAGACAAGAAAGGCGGTAGGCCTGTATAATATGCTGTCATTGCTATTGTGAATATCGAACTCCAATATATTGTTGCTAGTAAAACAGCAAATGCTAAAAATAAAACAAAAACGGCAAAAACAAATATTTCTAAGTCATGCAATCTACCACTTAAAGGTTTGTGTGTTTTAACGGGATTGACAAAATATGGGAGAGAAATCAGAATGCAAATACCAAATATCAATATCATAACCAGTGCCATTCCACCGATTCCTGTGTTCTTAATGTTCATATCTATATGTATGCTACGAACGTATTCCGTTGAGTAGTCTACGATGCAAGAGTATGTCCCTTTGTCTTCCGCTGTCATACTCTGATGGTTAGCACGTGTTCCCAAACACGTTCTTCTTTAAGATTCTGTTGGTATTCGTAACGATTTGAGGCCTCTTTTAGAGTGCTGTGGTGTACGATGTATTCATTCTTGTGTGTAATGGATGCTGTTCTAGCGAATGATAGGCACCGAAGGTTTATATCATTGCCTTCATTAAAAGCTGACCCATCAGAACAGACGAATTCAAGTATTGGCGATGTTTCCACATGGCTAGGCCTGCCTTGTGTAGGGGCAACCAGCAAGATGTCAAAGAATACGGCCACAGCAAATATGCTGAAAGAATGTGAAAAGTCATATCTTTCATAGTCGTCCTCGATTTAAATCTTCAAGAACTGCATAAAAAAAAAACAGGTTATATTCAATGCAAAAGTTGTTACGAAATGATTATTATGTATATTTCAAATATTTACTTGTAGTAAAAAAGTCTTTGATAGATTCTTCCAAAGTAAACAAAAAACAAAAGACAAGCGATCAACTTTCGATCCATCTACTCAGGAATTAAGACTTGATGAGGCTCAAAACTGAACAAGCTTTTAAAGCCTTCGAAAGTAGTAATTTGATATATGCAACAGGAAATTGGTATATGGCTATAGCGGTAATACATACAGAATAAATGCAATTACAAAATCAGATATTTTACAAAATGGCAAAATTATAAAATGAAACACATTGTCACATTTCTTTGCACTAGTTAAAGTCTCCTATGCTTCTATGGATAGGTATGCGATAATGTACCAGGGAAACAGAAATGAAATACTTTTACCTTAGCTTTTTTTAAGATGCAGTGCCTGTAACGCATGAGACACAACTTCATTTAACGTCAGTCCCTCCAAATATACAACCAATACATACGGGTTTACATACGACTTACGAATTTCCAAGTTTACATGACCCGTTAAAGTCACTAGTATTTGACCTTCTACCTTAACGTACATCGTCCCATAGTTTGCAGGACGCAAGATTATAACCTTAACCAACCCTCTAAGTATCTTCCCAATATCAAACTTTCATCTAAAATCAAGTTAATTGTTTTTTATGTGACACGGTTAATCGTGTGCGGGACACAACTGTACATGACCAACATAGCAACTCTTGCGTGGTTTTCTAAAGGATATGCACGCATGGCACCCACACATTTTTGGAACAACCATACATTAAAACGGAGTAAGTTCCAATCTTAAAATACATTCTTACTAAATTCAGGTAAAACCTATGGTGAGTTGTGCATACAGTCCATTGCTCTTAAGTTTGCCAATCAAGAATAGATGTCGTGACCTCCATAAAGTAAAACGTGGACATTAGTGTGTTGAGATGTGAGTGCGATGCACGTGTCTTATAAAATCATGACCACATTAAATAGATAAATTAGAATAAGGTTTATGTATCTGTATGTATCAGGTCAACAGTGGTTCCAAGAGCTAATATATATATATGTATTTTCATAAATTACATGATAATTTGATATTCCTCCATTGTATATAGGATATGGGTGACTGCCTTGTCGGTTTCTTTTTACAAATGATTAAACATCAATAATTATGAATGCTCACCGATTATTGGTCGAGAGTTAACATATATCAGTAAATCAGGACCAGCATATATTCCGAGGAAAGGAAATCAAAGAACAGTAAAGTACACACTTTAAGCTGCTTGGACAGAACGTCTGCTGTAACTGCTAACTAGTAATTGTTGTCACCTAAAACAAAAAGAGTATTAAATGATTGCAAGGGAAAAACCTTATTTAGTCGATTAGTTCAAGTACGGTTCAAATATCATTTAAAGCCATAATGTAAATATGCATTATGGTAACAATGCCCCCAAATAGATAAGTAATATATAAATAGTAAATTGAATGTCCAAGCATGTTGATATAGTTTGAACCGTAAGATATATAGTCCTTGAAGTTCTGATTAAGCAAGGATAACCTTCAGCCACTTCCACTAAATAGTCGTGACATCACTACTAAAATACATACAGAGATAATGTAAAGTTGTATCAATATCCTAAATATGAGTTTATATTATAGAACACTACTTGAGATACCGTGTTAACAAGCCATATTTCAGTCCGGAAGAGGTCCTATTTTAAGAAACCTGTAAAATACCTGAGCTAATAGACTTTTAGCGGCCGTTTTGTTCATATTTGGTACAAAAAGAATAAGTTAAAGACTATTTTGTCATAAAGATTGTATCATGATTTTGCGATGTGTAATTTTATAATATTAGAATTTTAGAATATGCCATCTCAACGACAAAATCATACTTTTACAAATATTTGTATTTTTAAAATGACTGCTTCGCGCCTAAAAGCCTAGCTTTCTTCCTGATTTTCCCCATATTTCAAAAACGGCGTGGTGAACATTTAAACGGGAGTGGATAATATTTAGCCATGAAAGCAAAGTTTATCAAAGAGTTTTAACTTCCGCCGGGCAAAGAAATTTTTCACAGATGTGAAAATTGTTACACCACATAGAGTTTAACGTTAGTATAGCAAAGCATCATGGGAAATGTCATAAAATGGCAATATCCATGTCACGAAAAGTTCCCTATATAAAGAATGTTTTGGTTCCTTATTTTAGAACCTCTCCCGGACTGTACTTAGACCATGAATGTTTGGCTCCATC
This sequence comes from Chiridota heheva, assembly GCA_020152595.1. Lineage (NCBI taxonomy): Eukaryota > Metazoa > Echinodermata > Holothuroidea > Apodida > Chiridotidae > Chiridota > Chiridota heheva. The sequence continues at coordinate 23,312 of JAIGNY010000376.1, read as the reverse complement.
CGACATAAATAACGATGATTACAACATTATATGGGATCATGTGGTATCTTTGCCAACAGCATCATACTTAATTTGATTCAAATTTGTCTCAATGTAAAATCTTCACCCATTTTTTAGGAAACATATTAGCAAATACTTGAACCCAATGCTTGCGATGGATCAATGCAATCAAACATTCCCTGTTTTGACATATAACGAATGTAGCGGTAAATGTGTGAAAGTAATGTTTCGTTTTTATATAATGAACAATGTGCAAGTATCTGCCGTTCGTGTTTTTGTCTTTTCTCGGCAATTGAGGTAACTTGTCACTTAGTAATAAAAAGACGAGGAACAGAAAATAACATTTATTTAAACACATTCGTCAGTTTGTCGAAACTAAAAAGCTTTTCTACCCGACTCTTTATTCGCCATTTCGCTAATTAGGTAAACTATGTAGTAATGTTGTAATTGTAATTGTTCAAATGAATGTTTGACTAAATATCAATGAACTCCATTTGCTCAATATAAAATGTTCAACAAAACTAGATTTAAAAGTCGATTGACTTCGTAGACAATTGATTAGTGAGTTTTCAACATGCAATCGTCTTCATGCAGGAAAACTATTTCCCTTTTGATAATTCCTGCAGTGGTTTCTTCTTGGTGTTGACAAGGCATGTGTTTTGGCGAAATGGAATCATATCCACCCGTGATCAATTTATTTCATTTTGGAAAGGTAGGTTGGTTTCACCTCTATATGATATTATGCTGCAGGGGAAATGATGTCACAATTATACAGATAACTAAATTAACTTTCAAGTTTTTCCTTAAGTCAT
>JAIGNY010000376.1:0-15000 GCA_020152595.1 Chiridota heheva | reverse complement strand
GATTACAGACATATCAAATAAGATTAAACAAAACAAACAATGTAAATAAGTAATGTCTACCATGATAATCGGTGCTCTCAGTCTGCACGAAAAATTCGTCGTTGCAACATCTATGTTATGAAATGTTGGCGTATTTCAAATAGATACTTGTAGTAAAGCAACAACTTTCTAGCCTGTAAAATCTTTGATTGATTAAAAGGATTGATAAGCTAACACATATATATATCCTTTGGTTTATTTTCAAGCAAAACACAAACAAGAGATGGATGACTGCCTATTCTTGTATATCATTAAGAAGTTGAGATTGAAAATGTTCATGATTCTGTAAATAACATTTCTTGTGTTTCTCTTAGTAAATTGGCATGGTCCAATGATAAACAAAAGAAGAAGTGTTTATGTTATTAAGATACACTTTCGATTGGAGCGTTACACGTATAACTAGCCTATTAGATACCGTGTATGGTCGCAAAACTTGATATAGAAGATATTGTAATGGCGGACATTCATACTTCTTTCAAATCACTGGATTTATAAAGAAATAACCTGACGAGTTTTAAGCTGCCTTTCTGATCACACATTTTGTTGTGAGGTTGAGTAATAGATGCTGTCTCGTATAATATTGATTCGAGATACCGTGTATGGTTGCAAGAATATTGTTAGCGTTGTAACTTCATATGGTGACCGTAACGCCAATTATTGGTTCGATAGTGATTTTTAAGTCAACCCTAGCGAGGACGCTCAGACACTATAATAATGAGGGCACGTCAGAATCCTAAAATATGTATTGTGATTGAAGACAAACTTACCATAACTATTTATCTCTTAGAAAAAATATTCTGTCCAGTAGAACTAATGACTGACTGACTTGAGGCAGCTAGGCAAAAAATAGTAGAAAATTCTGGTCTTTTTATAGGCGATCGATATATAATTGTGTAAGAGTAATGCATGGTTTTTCTACTTTACATCGCTCTTTCACGAGGGCGTTTGTAGAAATGAAATTGATGGTAGTGGTCATTACATAATTGATCATGATATGAACTTGCTAATAAAGATTTGCTCAATTCTGAGATTTAGTTGGATAACATTATTAATGCAACTAAAACGCCAAAGCTAGTGGCATAGATGGTTTTCCATCTGAGTCTTTAAAGATGCTCATTCTGACCTCACTAATTCATTCATAAGCTGTATCATATGTGTTTCTCCTTTGGCATTATCCAAAGATGTAGCAAGTCGGGATTATTAATCCTGTTCATAAAAAGGGTACAAAATGTTCCTGCAAAATATATGCCTATAACACTTCTCCGCGTGCTTAATAAATTATTTACAAAAACTTGACGCAAAGGTTGACCAACTGGCTAGAAGATTAAAACCGGTTTTTACTCCACAATTGATACCTGCTTTGTACTGCATTCAACCATTAGTATAGTCCTTAGTAAGCCACGTAAAAAACAACAACTATCTACTGCATTTGTGAACTTTAAAGCAGCTTTCGGTTGAATCAAAAGGAGAAAGTTTGTTTCAAAACTCTGTAGCTTGGGCATAACTGGCAGGTCGTTCGATATCCTCCGTGCAATGTTTAACAATGTAAAATCATGTGTAGGGGAGACCGAGGCTGGTTGGCACACGGGTTGGTTGTCACACGTCCAATTACAAGAAAACGGGTGGCGCACTACTAAAAAAATTATCGATATTTTGAACACGATCAAATAAACAGCAATTATACGAGTTTTGGTGAAAATATCATTAATAATATCTTAATTATTACAGATTTTGTGAATTTCAGACTGGTGAGTAATTATTTACTTCGTAATTTATCATGAATTTTCCCCTCCGTGTATTATTTCCCCCGGATTATAATAATTATACCCAGAAAATGTCAAGTATACCTGACAACGTCGAAGAGGTTTTCATTTAACCTAACGTATAAGAAAAAAGCTAGGCTTTAAAACATTTATGCATTGTGGTTGGGATTGGTTGGGGTTGGTTGGCACACAATTGCGTGCAAGTCAATGGTGTGCCAACCAACTCCACCTACCACACTAATCATACACAGCCATAACATTAGGCTGTGTGACAACCAGCCCCGAAGAGGGGGAGAAGACTGCAGGGCAGCAAAGGTAGAAACCTTTATAGTTTTAACTTTTATTTTTTGGATTATAGCATAATTTAGGTGTAATATTGTTCATGATGTGTAACGTTAGTGCACTTGCCAATTGTATGACCCACCCCTTTACTCCCCCGCATGGCGAGTTAAAGGGGGTCATTTTCAGAAACAAATAACTCACATGTGAGTCACAAACGCTCAATGTCAGTCACAAAGTGACCGAGGGTGAGTCAAATTGAATAAATGTGACTGAGGGGTGAGTCGGATTGAATAAATGTGATTTAGGGGTGAGTCAAAATTTATGTGATGTGGGTTATTTTGTCTGACTGTAGGTGGGTCATTTCACAAGTATACCCACCACACACCTATACTTTCTTCAATCCTCACATGCCACCAGGAATATAAACAGGGCGCGCCGGCAGAGTCGTGACATTGGCACCTACTTCCGGCGTGGGGTTATTTTATTGATGGTGTTGCTGGGCGTGGCCAGGGTGACCAAACAGCTGCTCATTTTTACAGTAATTGACTGGGGTGTGTGTGTGTGTTGGTGGTGGGGTGGAGGGGGTGGTTACTTACTAAAGTGTTGTAGTGGGTTACATCCGTCATGGTCAGGGGTGTAGCAAGGAGTCTTTAATTGGGAGCGCATCGCTTTGTTACCTGAAATTTGAAAAGCGAAAAAAAGAGGTCTTCCAGCCATGGAAATTTCAAATTAGGAGGGGAGCTGGGGGGGGGGGGGTAAGAGGGTGGGGTAAGGGTACATTACTTTGGAAGTTTCCCCCACACCCCTGGCTGCTACACCCCTGGTCATGGTCAAGGCGGTGTTTAGTGTAACTGTCATTCAACTTAAACTATATGTAGTTTTTTTTACAAATTTGCTTAAGTTTATCCACTTTTTTTTTTTTAAGTTAGAGTTGAATGTAATTAAAGGTTTTCCAATCACATTAAGCTTAGCATCTCCAGTCCTGCAGATGTATCAAACCAACATAAATCAAAATAAAAGTTGCAGACTTGTATGTTAAGTTTGATATTTTGTGTATTGTTTTATGTGTGACAACCTGCCTCGAAGGTCGTGACAACCTTCCCCACCTTAGGGTTAATTGTCACATTTTGTTTTAATTTTTTCAAATGAAAAAAAAATATATAAGCTTAACCTAAATCCTAAAGTCCAAGTGGTTATAAATGGGTAAGACCCTGTAGTTTAAGACTGTGATAAATACCTCCTGTAAATAAACTTTGAGGAGCCTCCACGATGGAAAAGGTACAGTTTGTGCCAACCAGCCCCGGTCTCCCCTAAGTGCCAAGACGGCTTAACTCCGTTGTTCAGTTGTACTCAAGATGTTAGGCAGGGGTGCAATCTCACCTATTTTGTTCTCTATCTTTATTAATGATAATGAAGAATGCCTTAAACGTTCAACGTCTACTGGTATCAAGATTAATGATACAAAATATGCTGTCTCTTGTGTGCGAATGATCTAATTTTCTTTGAGAGTGCCTATTCTTGACAAAAGCTTTTTATTGTCCTTGACACATTCTGTGACTCAAATGATCTTACAATCAATTGCGAGAATACTAAGACTGTAGTTTTCAGGAAAGGCGGTTATCTAACAATATCAGATAAGTGCTTACTTTAGTCAAAAATTGCGTGAGAATGTTAATTGTTATATTCATTTAGGGTTAGGATTTACTTCAAAGCGTGTAAGGACTGCTGCACAAAAAAGCTTAAGCTGTTCAGGAAAGAGGGCGATATTCAGTTTAAAGAAAATAATAGTTAAAACACTAAATGCCAGTTAGTAATATACTCCAAATCGTTGATACAAAAATAATGCCTATTTAACATGTATAGGGCAGACCTATGTGGTGGTAAGTCAAATGCTAGTATTATAACGTTGCATATATGCAAGGTTCGCCGGAAGACTACAGAAAAAACAGCTTCCATGGTTTTGCTGTGTGTTTTACAAACTATTGAAACACGTAAACTCCTTAAGACCTCAGAATCAACTCTATAACATATATAAAAGACATGAGTTCAAAGATGCAGAGGAAAGCTCTACTTGGGTACAACAAAAGGGATTTGGACTTAGTAATTAGGTTCAGCTGAAATGGAGAATAAAGAGGAATGTGTAAAGTATGTGCTGACTAAGCATGGAAAAAGGTGGGAAAACTTAAACCAATGAAAATAAAAAGTGGATAAAACTAAAGGTAAAGCTATAACAAATTACAGAAGTAAAGCAAACTAGAAAAGAAGTTGCAGTATATTAATTTAAGGTGTCACATGCCTCCCCTCTCTACAGGAAAAACGTCCACGTTTAAAAGATCTTTGGACAAGCAAAACAACCTGAGCTAAACCAAAATATAAATATAACACATAAATTATGAAAGTAGCAAAAAGTTATCAAAATCAGGTAGACACTGACAATTTTACGGCACCTCATTACAGAATCCGCCCCTTGAACACTACTCCATCCTGGTTTTCTGTGCCTGTGCCATTCTAGTAACTGCATGAACGATTACATGACACTGACACTGTCAATGAAAAGATTCAAGTTTTCTTTCATTTTCTTGTAACTCCACTTCGTATTATAACAAAATTGGTGGTAAAATGATTGTGTAATACATGGTCAACTCGTTAAGGGAATGTCCTTGAAACGGGATAAAAATGACAGTGGCAGTTTCGTCCCGTCCGTGTTTCAAGGGGTGCTTTCTTCAAATGTTAAATTTCAGCGCCTTATCATAACAATGCCCTAATAAAAATATGTAAATTGTGTCATATCACAACAAAAGAACTATGAAATCATAAGCATATAAAAGTAAATTCTGTAACTAATTGATTTTCAATCTATCGCCAAAATAAAATCGTAACCTCTATCAAAATCATAAATATGGAGAAAAAATTGAAAATTTACAGACATTTGACCTCCAGGCCAAAATTTTGAAGAATTATATTACTTTCTCCAAACTTTGTAGTATCTCGGTCGGAAACCACAAACTAATCTGTCCTGAAAATACAGTCCTGTTAGTATTCAGTGCGAAAACAAAATCCCTACTTGCAGACTTGTGCCTTTTCCTGGCGAATATAAAATCTCTTCTTCTATGAGGAAACCTCATTTTGTTTCGACATATCATAAATGTACAGCAAATAACCAATTTCATAAACTCTATGCGACGAAATTAATCAATTTCTTTGTCAATTCACTTTCAGCTTTGATTTGAAAGTGGTAACTGACATTAAAAGAAATCAAACTAACATCCAACTTCAAAATCATATTCCTTGTGAAAGTATCAATAGCTTATTTCTTTAAACGGCACAACAATATAATATAGTATCTTTTCCCTGTGACCAGTTTTTATACAATATCTGGATCTTTTTACATTAACGTGAGGATATACGACCTTCGGTTTTTCCTAAAAAGCATTACTAATAAATGTTTAGAAAGCAAAATAATTCAAGTACAATCATAGTCATTAAGATATCTGGGTCTTACAATTGGGCGTGCTCTTCTCGATCGAGGTCGCTATAGGACGTGGAATGTGAGTTCTAGGTTGCCAGTTGCTGTGAGGCGGCTGGCGCAACGAGACCTGGATCAGCTGTGAAAGGTTGATATGACAACGGCAGTGAGCCTGACAAAGCGGAATATTGCGATGTTTGCGGAAAGTTTTGATAACATGAGATTGGTGGTGGATCAACGGCAGTAGAGGGCTCCTGTTGCAGGGGAGGCCAGCCGGAGCGGTATGGTTTCAAGATGTTTCTGCAAGATTAGTAAAAGCGACCTGCACCCGTTGTGTTAATGAATAAGCGTATTCAGCTGGTGTTCCGGTAGTTGCGTTTGATCGGGTTTATGGGGTAAAGAATAACACCGTTGAAGGAAGTCTCGGTTCACGACCGTGTAAGAGGTAATGAATCCAGTGATACTGTGCTTAGAGGAGTTATATGTTATCTCAACTTGAGGTAGGAAGGCATCCCAAATTCCGTCGTTAACTTCTGTGTACTTAGCAACTTGTCCTTTTAGCCATGGAGCTATTAACTGAGATGTTTTAACCTACGGTTGAACCGTTCAAGTAGGCCGCCTGATTCAGGGTGATATGCACTGGTGCGCGTTTTCGTAATTCCTGAACGTCTGCAAAGTTCCCTCACAAGATCGCATTGTCTGCCTTGATCCGTGTTTTCAAAGATATGAGTGGCAACTTGTTATGGCTTTCTGGTTGGGCATTGCATAGAGATGAACATACTTGGCAAAGTGGTCCATCATGACCACAAAACATATCGGTTTTCTTTCGTGGTTGTAGGCAGTACTGTAATATCTGCGAAATATGTCTACCAGGTACGTCGATTGACCTGCACAGCATGCCGTCTAAGACTTGTTCTAGCCACCTGCTTTGCACGGGCGGATGTAAAATCAAGTGTAATCTCAAAGGGGAAAGTTCTGTAAATCGAACAGCAGAATTCCCGGTCCCATGGCCACCTTGATCTTACCTCAGGTCTTGGGAAAGTACCCTGACAGCGTAAAAACCTTCACGGTAGGAGCTGCAACGAATTAAGGTTAGAAATATGAACATTTCCTAAAGAAAAAATTAGACCAGTTTCAGCGATGTTGTAAAGCACAACGCGCTGAATAGAAGTGAGGGATGTTAGCAGGTTAGAGGTGTATTGAAGGTTAGACCTGGAATGGTTGCTTCATTCTTACGGTCGGTTAAAAGTGCGTTATGGACCAGATTGCACAAGGCGTAGGAAGCGTGGAGAGGAAGGGGGGCTTTATCCACTTTTCAGGGAAGAAAACTCCTTATTAGTCTTACTTGTACCCTCTGTGAAATGTAAAACCTTTACAGCGCTTGTTCTTCTGATTTATTTGATTATAATTTATAATACCTTGTCCGATCTCGGTTCCGATTTTAGTTTCCCCAATTATAATCATTTGAATTGACCACACTTGGCCGTAAAATGAAGCATCACAGTATTTCAAGTAGGGGGGCACACACTTTTTAAACGCCTGATCTGAAAGACGGAAATGCAAAATCAGTGAATTGGTAAATAATTAATCTCTTCGGTTCCTTTCTAACTTATCCCCTCCCCCTCTATCCCACATAACAAAGAAGAAAAAGAATATAGTTCGACGTGATACTGCTACATTGTTTTCTTGGTTATGAAACATGGAAAAACAAATACAATGTCATGTGATCATGTCAGCGGCGGCGAGGAAGATATTTGACACTAGGTGGCCCGATTTCATTTTTGTCCCGACAAACCATAAATGTATGAATATCTCTCAATCACGGTCGCAAAACTATCATTGTAGACGGGCCTTAACAGAGGGTTCGTAAAATTATTGGAAATTTTGGTAACAATTGGCAACATATTCCAAAAATTGAAGAATCTTTTATTTTTATTTTAACATACACTGAAAGATATTTGCCGAAAAATGGAGAAACCTTCTCGAAAATTGAATAAAATCCCCCGGAAATTAAAGAACAAAATTTCACAAAAAATTAAGAAAACTTTAAACTTTCCCGAAAATGAAGGAAATTTTACTACATATGAAGCAAATTCTATAAAAATGAAGGAAATTTTACGAAAATTGAAGATTTCAGCAAAAAAAGATGACATGGAATCCGACTTCAAAATTAATTCGTTAGACCTTCGTTTATTTGGTGGCCCAAATAGTGATTGTCCCCCTCCCTCCCTCTTCTTCCCGCAATAAATTTATGGGGGTCTTAGCTCGCCCGGTTCCTACATGTTCTATGCTATTGCGTGCACATTATCTTTGTCAGTTGCGACATTGTAGTTGTATTGTAGTAATTCAACCAAATATTTTGCCAACATCATTCACGTTTTTAGTTCTCGTGGCAACTCTCTGCTTTCACACTTTTTTTAGAAATAATCACACCCTGATGAGATGGAAAATCTTATTTATTTTTTAATTATCAGTTTTTAGTGGACATGATCTGTTATTCATATCTTTTGCAACAGTAATCGTTACAAAATTGCAGGTCATCCATCTTATAATTTGCAAAAAAGTGCCCCCACCCCCCTACAACGCGACCCATGGTATGTGTAACATACAGCATGCACTTAGTACGTGTACATGCAGGTGACAGGCCACTGCACTTCGAGCGTGTATGTACTGCCACGTACGTCGTGTCTTATACTAACTTAATTGTCTATTCTTCTTCGTTAAAAAAAACACACAATAGTGAAAATAAATGGTGTATGGGGGTGTCCTAAAATTGTCTATTCTTCTTCGTTAAAAAAACCCACCCCACAATAAAAAATAAATGGTGTATGGGGAAGGAGGGGAGGGGGGGGGAGGGGGAGGTTCGCGGTGAATAAACTTTCAGCACCCCCTCCAAGAAAAAAAACTGTTCCTATGCCTTTGAGATTGCATATTTATATCGTGGAAGTAACTTGAAGTAAAATAGCTGATATCCTATTTTTGATATCCATGTTTTGATATGGAGGCCCAGATTTTCATTTTTTGGGGTGAAAATTTGAAATATGACCATTGGCTTTCCATATAATTTATTTATGCTATCAAAAGACTAATTATCTATTACTGTCCACGCCTCTGATATGACCTACAATGGATCGGATCAGCGACCGTCCAGCTGGAAGATGCAGGCTACCAATTGACTGATCAATCAGTAATTCTACTCACCGCTTGACAGAAACGCGCCTTGCAACATTAAGAAAGAATGATAAGTTTGTAATTAAAAATAGTGCTTTTACAATGTTTATATGACTGAAATACATTGACAAAAACCGACATGGCATTTGAAAATGGCTGAATGTTTTGACCAAACAAGCAGTTAAATTTGTATATACCGTAACTTAATGGATTAGTTCAAGGGTCAATCAAGTTTATCTTCTATGAAAGCAGGAAAGAGGACATCAAAAGAAACAATAATAAAAAAAAAAAAAACTTCAAAAATCTTATTCCATGAAGGAGACACCTACATTTAAAGATTGCATCATTTGTGTAGAAACGACTGAAATCAAACTAGTTGTGATGTCATAGCTTCAGATTTATACAATATATTCTATCATATTTTCTCCAGTGATTTTTTGGCTTAAAAACATGGATATGTTGAAAAAGTTGTAAAATAGAGTCTAGCAAGGGTATTTATAAGATACCACTGGAAGAAAGTTTGAGGAAAATAATTTAAATAGGCCTAGTGAAAAATTAAATAAACTTTTTTTGAAATACATTAATTGTTAAGAATGTGAGGATAGAAATGCCAGCTTTTCAAAGTAAACATACACCAGTCATTTCTAAACAAATAAGACAGAGCTTTAAACTCAACAGAATAAGATTTTTAAATGCTTTCTTCACCATTTTGTTTCTTTTGAAGTCGTCTAAGATGTACATGCTTGACCACTGAACTAATCTTTTAAAGTCTTAGTAACAGGAAACATCACATCCCCACCATCTGCATATTCTTAACTTGCTTCTCAGCAGTCAGCATGTAATAATTATTTCCTGACTATACTTTGACACATAAAAACTGAATTTTCGTCGTGTTGCAGTTTTTAATATTTAATTCTCCCTTTTCCAAATATGTTCATCAACTCAATTACCTACATAAATCTTTGGAGAGTTATACTAAACCCTCATTGCATAAAAATACTCACATATTAATTCATAAACAACTTTAAATTCTTTAAACTAAAACCACACACCATCTATAAGCATTTCAACAGAGTGTGCAATCATTCCAAGTCATTTAGAAAGAAAAGGTTGGCTCTGTTCACAATAACGAGCATCAGTGACCAGTAGCGTAACCAGGATTTTCATATTAAGGAGAAAGGGAGGGGGGGGGGGGAGGGGGGGAATTTAATTAAACTGACAAGATATTTAGTGGTGTAGTTGAGGTGACACCAAAGGTGTCACTTCGAGTTGTGGGTGTAGGATCCAGGGGCCCCCATAAGGGCCCCTGGTGGGGTCCAGGAGCGAAGCCCTGGTAGTGGTCCAGGGGGCAAACCCTCGGAAGCTCTCGCAAAATTGACATTTCAAGGGCAAACTAGAACAGTAAATACCGTCATGGTTCGCATGCCCATGCAAATTGACACCCATATCATATGATCTGGCCAATTATAAAAATGGCATCTCACACTTAAGTCCCACATGGCATCCTATGTCCCACATGGCATCCCACCCCATGTCCCACATGGCATCCCACCCCATGTCCCACATGGCATCCCACCCCATGTCCCACATGGCATCCCATCCCATGTCCCACATGGCATCCCACTCCATGTCCCACATGGCATTCCAACCCATGTCCCACATGGCATCCTACCCCATGTCCCACACGACATCCCATCCCATGTCCCACATGGCATTCCACCATATCTCCCACATGGCATCCCACCCCATGTCCCACATAGCATCCCACTCCATGTCCCACATGGCATCCCACCCCATGTCCCACATGGCATCCCACTCCATGTCCCACATGGCATTCTACCCCCCATATCCCACATGGCATCCCACCCCATGTCCCACATGACATCCCACTTCATGTCCCACATGGCATCCCACCCCATGTCCCACATGGCATTCCACTCCATGTCCCACATGGCATCCTACCCCATGTCCCACACGACATCCCATCCCATGTCCCACATGGTATTCCACAATATTTTCCACATGGCATCCCAACCATGTCCCACATGACATCCCATATCTTACATGGCATTCCATCATATGTCCCACAGGGCATCCCATCCTATGACCCACATGGCATCCCACCCCATGTCTCATGGCATCCCACCCAAGTCCCACATGGTATTCTACCCCCATGTCCCACACGACATCCCATCCCATGTCCCATGGCATTCTACCATATCTCCCACATGGCATCCCATCCCATGTCCCACATGGCATTCCACCATATCTCCCATATGGCATCCCACCCCATGACATCCCATGTTCCACATGGCATTCCATCTTTGTCCCACAGGGCATTCCACCACACAGTGTCTCACATGGCATATTCCACCATATGTCCCACATGGCATTCCACCATGTCCCACATGGCATCCCATGCTATGACCCACATGGATCCCATCCTACATGTATGTCCCACATTAATCCAACCATATGTACCACATCCCACATGGCATTCCACCATATGTCCCACATGGCATCCCATGCTATGACCCACATGGATCCCATCCTACATGTATGTCCCACATTAATCCAACCATATGTACCACATGACATCCCTCCCTATGTCCCACATGGCATCCCTCCCTGTGTCCTACATCAGTGGTTTCCCACCTGATGTCCCACATGGCATCCCACCATATGTTCCACATGGTATCCCTCCCAATGACACCCTACTTTATGTACCACATGGCATCACATCCCATGACCTCCCACCCTATGTCCCACATAGCCTCCTACCATATGTTACACATGGCATCCTACCTTATGTAACACATGGTATCCTACCCTATGTCACACATGACATCACAACCTATGTCACACTCTGTGTTACTCGTGGCATCCCACCATGTCCCACATGGCATTCTACCCTGTTCCACATGGCATCCCACCCCATGTCCCACATGACATCCCACCTCATGTCCCACATGACATCCTATAGGCTCCACAAGAAGTCTCATCCTAGCTATCAAAGTCACTGATTGAGCATACTATGTATGAAAGTGTCAGTTCATATAATAACTTATATGCAAATGACTTGTTAAAATGGGGTGGGACGCCATGTCCCACATGACATCCCATGTCCCACATGACATTCCATCCCATGGCAATCCACCCTATGTCCTGCATGGCATTCCACCACATATCCTACTAGCATTCCACCACATATCCTACGTGGCATTCGACCCTGTTCCACATGGCATCCCACCCCATGTCCCATATGGTATCCCACCTCATGTCCCACATGATATCCCACCCTATGTCTCACATGAAGTCCCATAAGCTCCATAAGATGTCTCATCCTAGCTATCACAGTCCCTGATGGAGCATACTATGTATTAAAGTGTCAGTTCATATAATAACTTATATGCAAATGAGTTGTTGAATAAGAAAAAAAGGTGGAGTCAAATAATTATGCCTGATATAGCCCTTGGTGTAAACAACATGGTAAATATTATATCATATGTCCCCCATCCATGTCCCACATGGCATTCCTCCCTATGTTAATATGCATTCACATCCTGTCACACTCCCTGACTAAGCATGCTAAATAAAAAGGTCTGGTCAGGTCATATACTATAGTAACTTTATGCAAATGAACACAATAATAAAGGTGGAGTTTAAAAAATCATGCCTGATATAACTGTTTGGTGCCCAAATATTTTGAATTTTTTTAAGGATTTCAAATTTTAAAAGCTACAAGAGAGACTTGAGGATCTCTGAAGAATATTGGAAAATTATATCATTTTACATTTATCTTCTATGAAAATATCAAATGTATTGTAGACTTTTTAAGGAACTAGTCTTTAATCCTATCTTAAGTACCTCTGAAAAACTTTAACATTTTATAAGGAAATTCTGAGGAATTGAGGAAATCTCAGGACAAATCTGTGGATGGCCGGCCGGACCTAATCGCCATTATATAGGTTCGCATAAATGGTTCGCATAAATGGTTCGCATAAATGGTTCGCATAAATGGTTCGCATAAATGGTTCGCATAAATGGTTCGCATAAATGGTTCGCATAAATGGTTCGCATAAATGGTTCGCATAAATGGTTCGCATAAATGCTTCGCATAAATGCTTCGCATAAATGCTTCGCATAAATGCTTCGCATAAATGCTTCGCATAAATGCTTCGCATAAATGCTTCGCATAAATGCTTCGCATAAATGCTTCGCATAAATGCTTCGCATAAATGCTTCGCATAAATGCTTCATAAATGTTTCGCATAAATGCTTCGCATAAATGCTTCGCATAAATGCTTCGCATAAATGCTTCGCATGCGAACCTAAAAGTATGTCACAACGCAAGTAAAAAGGTGTATTATACAAGTCCAAATTCATGTCAAAGAGAGCTATAATACATATACAAAACACAAAATCATGAAACCGCATGTGGAGATGTTTTATTGCTTACGTTTGTACATGGTTAGGTTTATCATCATTCTTTGAAAAATATGGCTTGTCTAAAAGCAAGGTTTTCAATAATTTACCACAAACTTGTGTGAATGTTGTCAAACTTTTAAAATGAGCCTGTTCTGTATCACGTGCCCTCCGACACCCACCTCCCCCCTCTCTCATTCTCTGTCTTAATTCATGTATTTAAATACAAAGTCACACAAATGTTAAATATATTATTACCAAAGAACCTTTCCCTGAGAAAGTGCCCTTTTTAAATCTAAAAACATAATAAGTGCCTGGAATGTCAAAGCTTGTTGAACCGACGGCACCCATCTGAACTGACAGATTAAAATCTGAAAAGACGGATTAAAATATTTGGGGGCGATCGCCCCTCTGGCTACACCGCTGTCAGTGACAGTAACTGATGCTGGGGCGATCGCCCATTCATGTTTTGAGCTAATAATATATCTACAATTTCAGTTAAAAAAAATAAAAATAAAAAACCCAAACACTGTGAGAAATCTTCCAAGAGTCATTCACAAAGGAAAGATTAGCACTGTTGACAATGATCAGTGACAGTAAGTGATGCTGTACCACCTACCTAATTTCATATCAAAACAATGTCAATTAAATAAGCTGCAAATTTAATATTTGCTAATATTCCTCGTTCTGTCTGTTCAAATTATTTTCAGTATTTTATTGCACATCTTACCCAAAGAAACCAACTTTCTTGATTGATAGATATATAGCCTACAGTCTGGCTTTAGTGTCATCTAATATGATAGAAGTACCAATTATAAGTCTTCCGAAGAAAGTTTACACCACAAAAACTAACTTAGCAGAAATTTTGTTAATTAGTAAAACATTAAAGAAATATTCCCATGGTTTTTGGCTAAAAGAAACATATTTAAAAGATCATACTTTAGAGTAGATTTCATACTTTAGAGTAGATTTGGTACAAAAATCAGGTTGATATAATATTCCGTTCAGGAGATACAGACTTTTAAAAATTTCTTAATTGCATTTCAAAGTTTTTGTACAGTATGATGAATTAGTGTTTGATGATGTTATGGAGACATAACCATTGCAATTGTTTATGTATTTCTTTAAATGCTTATTGGTTGTTTCATATGATTGGAAACAATTTCCCCAAAGTTATTGAAGTAGGGTATATTTGGCAATGTATATAAATACCTAACTTTCATCAATTTATTTTTCTAGCAGGTTTTACTAATAAAAAGGGATGATAGATTTTAATGAAATGCCCACAATTTGTGGGAGAACGTGTTGCTGTGATGTCATACTGAGCCTTTTCCTATTCATTTATTGGCATTTTTTGTGAACCCTAAAATTTGATTGATTATCTCCTAGTAGGAATAACATATCAACATGATTTTTGTACTACATTGTTTCTAAAAAAATTCTCTTTCTTATGAAAGGTTACAAAAAAACATGGAAATATTCCTTTAATTCTGTTTATATAAACTTGTATGGGGGCCATGTTCATACGCCCTATTACAAAAATGATGTAATACACCTAGTACAGATTAGAATATTAATGTCTTTCTTTTTAACCTGTTTCAAATTTTTAACTTTTAAGAAATATTTGTTTTGTATGAGTCTATGAATAGATAGTTTTATATGATATTAATGATTCAAGCCATTAGAACTTCATGACAGCATTTCAACACCGTGACAAAATGGCAGCCTCCATGTTACAACTTCAAACTTGGATAAGTTGAGAATGGAATAAGATTTTAATGGTGTTTTTGGTAGTTGGTTTATTTTCAATTCTCTATCATATATCAAGCTAGAATATTTGAATTTGTCTCTTTT
>JAIGNY010000386.1:980000-1017742 GCA_020152595.1 Chiridota heheva | reverse complement strand
TTATACAAATTCTATGTAGTATATATTTCTTTTTAATATCGACTAAACTGTTGAAATTGGATATTATGCATTCATCTTTTCCGAAAAATATCTTACGGGATCATGAGTCCGCTGCTTGGGAATCACCGCTTATGGATACATTCCATATCTATCACTTCACGTCCTGTTTGACAAATGCATAGAAGAGATGCAAAATTATAATTATCGCCATGAATACACATAAACAAATTAATTACCTTGTGTATTGTGGAAGATAACTGAGGGGTGATGCGCATCTTTCGTCAAACAACGTTTTGGTAAACGGTGTTGTGGGTGTCGCTCTACGATAACGACCTCTATGGTGGTCCGAATCGATTGTGCGATCATGATTTATAAGAGATATCTCTAACGTGGAAATACATGTAACTCGTAGCAAAATTAATGTTGCAAACTGCAATGGCAACATTTTTGCATTTGATTTTAGAGCTGCACATCAAATAATGAAATGATGGAGGTGTCACACAGCCTGCACAAGTCAGTGCTATACTATTCCAAATAATCTAAGAGCTACGTAGCATATCCTCCTTTCACGGCACGCTTCTTTGTTTCTCTGTACAGTTCGATCTGTAGGCACAATGTTCGAAGGATGCCGGCTGTGACCTTATACAGGCCCGTAGCACCGTTTGTTTTAGTGGTGCGGCGACGTTGATACTATCTAAGCGGAGCGCCACCATCGGTTGGCGCAGAGTGTGGCAAAATGTTTTTGAAAAAAAGCACCTCTAGATTACCAGAAATGACACTTCCCAGATCTTGCAAGCTGTATTTAAACATCCTCTATTTTGGACAAATATGTGAATAGGTCTATCTGTTTTGTCATTAAATTGATCGTTCCGACTTTACACAAATTATGCCAACCACGTTTCTTCAAACTGTCAAAGTTTATTTCCATACAGAACATGTTTATCATAATCATATCGGAACATCACCAGATAACAGTAATTTCTATTCTCTCAAAAAGCACAATTTAACGAGTAAACTGACCCCAGTTCTAAAGGCAAAATACGTTTGGGCAAAATTATAAAGAAATACAACTTCACACTTCCGACTTTAATTTTTTTAACCCCGAAAACGTATACATATGTATTATTTTTTCACTTATGGAGGGGTATAGAGACCATATCCTTGCCGACACTCACATCTAAACCACCATTTTTTTGTGGCGGGTGGGGAGACAGGGGGATTTGTAAATTTGAGCTCCATATCCCTTTTTTCATGTTATTATCGAATGTGTTAATCCGTGAACTTTGCCCTGTCGTTTTTCAAATTATGGGAAGGGGAGGTTATTCTCTTGATATATCATATATAAATCAACTTCAACTGTTAAAGCTTGTTTGCTGTCACATCAACTTCAGTCTGATTTGCTGATCTTAGTAATCTATCCAAAGTATCGATGGCAACAACAAAACAGAAACTTCAACAAAATGTTTAGATAATTTTTCAGATAAATTATGGAATGAAGTAACTTTGTTTTTAACAAAAAAAACTAAAGTGATAAACTGATATTCTCATACGATAATATTTCGTAGGCTATACAAAAGTTCCACTGAATTCAAGGACACGAGGGTGACGAGACTATAGGCCTATTCTTGTATTCGACTATTTGCCGGCTTGGAGAAATGATCCAAAGACTGCACGACGGTGAGCAGTGTCGGCAAATTCACTTGCTATTTTCGTCAGATCCAAGCTATCTGTCGTGTCTTTGTGGACATGGAGGACAAGTAGCTGGTTTAGTCGTTTCTGTTTCATGGTGGCTCGCATGTACGTCTTGATGCGTTTCAGATCGCTGAAAGAACGTTCGCTTACCGCGTTTGTTGCTGGCATGACAAGTTCAAGTTTAAGCAAAATGCACACTTCAGATAGAAGCAATTTCGTAGCAAAATCTAAAGACTTCATATACTTAACTATATCAGGAAGCGAATACACACTGACACTGGTACATTCAGGCGGTTTACATGTGTGACCCACCGTTTCCAGCTGGACTCTGAGTTGACTTGAATCAATGTCGTCTTTGTAGAAATCAGAAACGAAGTGAAAATCCTCCCCAATTCCTTTGCCATTACATGCATCTAGGAGGAGGTTTTTTTAGCTTGACATAGGTTTGGTACCTCGTCTGCTTAAAACGATCTCGTATGCAGTTAACGATGTTGTCGATAGCCTCTGTGTAGATTCGCTTGAAATACTCCTTCGCACTTGCAGGTTGATCATCAACAGAAGGACCATCAAGCCGGATTTGGAACTTTTTTTCTTCGTGGTGTCTGTGGTTGGTTCACATTGAGTGTAGAAGCAAGTAATCCTACGACCTCCCAGAAAGTGTCGAACTGACTTCGTATGCCTTTAATAGTGGAAACGGTTTTCTCTGCGACACTCTGCCCTTTCGCAGCAGAAATGTATGCGTGTTGCAAAGTCCTACTCAAAATGTCGCTATGACTTAGGATCAGGTGTGCTTACTTTATACCAAATAAGAAATCAAACTTCTTCATGTACGAAGCCACACCTCTCAGTCGACCCTTTGTGCTAGGATCCTTTTCCTCCAAGAGACACTCCTCCCAAACATTCTGTAGAACTTCATAGTTTCCCAGTATGCTCCGAAGTGCATCTGCTCTAACTGTCCACCGAGTTGGACACATGACACGGATTCCAGTGGAGCACTCCTTTCCAATCCTCTCCTTCATCTCGATAAACTTAGTTCCACGTCGGGAGGGGGGGGGGGGGGATTTCTAATTAGTTTGGTAATCTCCCTTGTATTTTCCAAAGCATCACACATTAGCCAGTTTCTTTTTATGGTGTCACCACATGCAAGATTAAGGGCATGACCGTAGCAATGTGTATACAAAGCCTTTGGTTGTTCATCTGTAATCCTCTTTGCAAGACCTCCGTGTACACCCGACATGGCAGCCGCTCCATCATAGCATTGACCTCTTGCCTTCTGAAGGGATAACAACATTCGAAGGAAAACATCTTTGATGACGGCAACTAATGCATCGGCGGTTGTTGAAGACACTTCATACAATCCAATGAAATCTTCATGAGCTTCAAACTGGTCGTCGACCAACCGTATGCATATCACAACCTGCTCCTTGTTGGAAACATCGGGAGTTTCATCCACCATAATTGTATAGAATAGAGCTGTCTGGATATTTGAAACAAGCTCACGTAAATCCTATAAAAAAGAAATGGTGCATATAAAAAATAAGCACGGATGTTAGTAACTATACGTGCGCGCTAG
Source organism: Chiridota heheva (assembly GCA_020152595.1). Taxonomy (NCBI): domain Eukaryota; kingdom Metazoa; phylum Echinodermata; class Holothuroidea; order Apodida; family Chiridotidae; genus Chiridota; species Chiridota heheva. The sequence continues at coordinate 1,014,477 of JAIGNY010000386.1, read as the reverse complement.
TCACCAATTGTGGCTTTAAATGAAATTTAAAGGGGTCTGGCGAGTTACACCATTTTAATAAGTTATACCATTTTATTGTGATAAAATGTGAGGAGTGATTGTCTGTAAAAAAAAATTATAACGATGGTCCCCTGCGCCCACGTCATGATTTCCTTTGTTCCGCTGCAATTGATATAGTGATCCCTATATTATTTTCTGTTCCTCCGACGCTGGGGAGGGGTTAAGTCTTTTCTATTCTGATTTTGTTGGCGCAATTATGAAATATCTTCCGCCGCCTAAAATGTATAATTGAATTAAGTCTTACCATTAGTGCCATTGTCTGTAAAACCTCGTTTTGAATTTCAGCAGAGAGATACTTGTCAGATTTCCGTGTTAACCAGTTTTGAATAAATCACCTTCACCACGCAACTTGAAAAGAGTTACAAGATTAGAATCCGACCCATCCCCATCACCCCTGAAAGCTAGTCCTTGCCGTGCCAGGAATTTCACATTAGAAACGATTTTCATAAAAATTTGTCGTCGCTCTTCCTTTTCTCTTCCAATTTGTTGTGATCAATTTTCTGCAATGTCTTTAATTATCTTTGGCAATGTCACAACCATTAAGACTGCATCCTTGTGGCAAACACTACCTTCATGTGCCTTGAACCTCCGAGTCGCTTCTTTCCAATTTTTAAAGCCTTTGTTTTTAGCGATAAATGCGGAATCCATGTTTGGTGAATTAAGCTTCTTTGCCTTGTATGCCTTGATGCATGTATAGCAGAATGCTATATCATTTGATTCGTCATAATGCAACCAAGCAAACTGGTTGAACCAACTTGCTTGGAACGCACGAAGTTCTGGTTTTTTTAGTCCAAAACTTCGTTTTGGGAAATTGATTACTGGTTGATTTGGTGTGTTCCCAATGTCCGGAGTTGTTATAGAATAATCCATCTTAACTCGCTCTGTCCTTTATTAAATTTCATGCATATAAAGTAAAACGCGACTTCTTTAGCGTACAGGTAGGTCTAGCCTAGATCACGCACGTGTATGGTGCGCCGAGTGTGCCATAAGTCCACAACTCGACCGTGACTCCAAGTTGTATAGTTTCTCGCTCTGTGATTGGATTAGCAGGCTAATTTGCATCTTATGTCGACTCCAAGTTGTGTTGAGTTCATGCAAATTGTGTCGACTTGAAATCAAAACAACTTGGAGTGGACGTAGACTTCAGCTCTTAAAGAAAAACATTCACAACTATGCCATGTTTGCACTTATTAGGTCAAATTTCACGCGTACGCGTGCCAACGGATTGGACAGTTCGGATGGGGATAGTGTTGCGCATTCTTACGAATTACCAATATAACCGCGTAATATTTAGAAGGGGGGGGGGGGGTTATTCCCTCAGAAAATACTGATATTTTTGTATTGTTATTTTTGTATATTTCATTATTATTATTATTGTTATTATTATTATCTTATCTATTGCAAAAAAGTGGTGCGGCGATCGCCGCACCAGCCGCAGCGGCTGCTACGGGCCTGACCTTATACACATTATAACATTACTATGAAAATTATCTTGTCAGTCAATATGAAACTTCGCGTGGTTTTATGACATTTCCTTTAAAGGTATATGTAGCGGTGTAGGAGAGTTGAGCCATTTCATCACCCACAATATTATGTGGGGACGAGATATTCACTTTGCTGTATAGGCAAATAACTACCTATACCTCATACACTACATGGTTACCCCATTAAGATTAAGGGGGTTAGTGGGCAGTGGCGTAGACAGAGGGGCGTGATCCTCCCCCCATATTTCAATCCGTCGGTTCTGCTTTTAATCCGTCGGTTCAGATTTTAATCCGTCGGTTCAGATTGGTGCCGTCGGTTCAAGAAGCTTTGACATTCCAGGTGATTATATGTTTTTAGATTTCAAAAGGGCACTTTCTCAGAAAAAGGTTCTTTGGTAATAATATTTTTAACATTTGTGAAATTTTGTATTTAAAAACATAAACTAAGACAAACAGAGAGAGGGGGTGGAGAGAGAGGGGGAGAAGGGAAGTGGTTGTCAGAGTGCACGTGATACAGAACAGGCTCATTTTAGAACTTTGACATGATTTACGCAAGTTTGTAGTTAATTATTGAAAACCTTTCTTTTCGAAAACCCATAATTTTCAAAGAGTGACGATCAACCTAACCATGTACAAACGTAAACAATAAAACATTATATTTCCACATTATATTTCCACATGATGCGTTTTCATGATTTTGTGTTTTGTATACGGTGTATTATAGCTCTCTTTGACATGAATTTTGACTTGTATAATACACCTTCTTACTGTGCGTTGTGACATACGTTTTTTGCCTTTGAAATGTCAATTTTCCGGAGTTTTTGCCCCTGGACCCTACCGGGGCTTCGCCCCTGGACCCCACCATGGCCCCTAAGCGAGCACATGGACCCCACGCCGACAAGTCCAGCGCTTTGATTTTGTGTTTTGTATATGGTGCATTATAGCTCTCTTTGACATGATTTTTTACTTATATAATACACCTTCTTACTATGCGTTGTGACATACTTTCTTGGCCATGGAAATGTCAATTTTGCTAAAGCTTCTGGGGGCTTCGCCACTGAGGCCCTTAAGTGGGTCCCTGGACCCCACGCCGACAAGTCGACCGCTTTACGCTAATAGTGACACCCTTTAGTGTCACCTCAACTACACCACTAAATAACGTGTAGGTTCAATTCAATCCTCCCCCCTTCCCGTATAAAAATCATTGCTACGCCACCCTCACCAGCCCTCATTGTGACATCATATTAGGGTTAGGGGTCATAAATTTGTGACCCCTGTGTTTGCAAAATTGGTGGATAGTACCACTGGCTCGGAACTTTTGTCTCCAAGTTTTGGTTACAAAGGTCAAATGAAACAAATTTTTGGTGATGGCTGTATCTTTGGAAGGAATTACTTGGTATCCTTACAAATTGCAAAGGTGAGTAAGTTACATCTAACCAAAACTTAAAATAATTGGAGGTCAAAAGGTCATGGTCAAAGGTCAAATAAGTGTTTTTATGCAAAATTTTGCGTTATTTTAAAGTAAAAAAGTACAAGACCTATACCAACCCTATGTTGTACCATGATACCTTGGTACATGAATTTGTGTCCCGTAGACTCTGAAGCCAAAAGGTCAAAGAACTATTGACCACTTTTCACCATTTTCCCCTATAGTTATGAAATGGTAAGTGTGACGTGAGCATGAATGGCATACAGTAGGGTACGATAAATGTGAATCAGTGATTAGGGTCGAGGGCCAGAGGTCAAATTGTGATTTTAGGGGGTAATTACGTACTTATTTGTACATTTTTGTGCCACTTTAGATTTCGAAAGTGCAAGAAATACCAATCCTATGTTTGTATCATGATACTGTGATACATGAACCTGTGTCTCGTAAACTCTGGGCTCAAAAGTTCAAGGGTCATATAGCCCCCTTTTAAGTTCTGGAATGGTAAGAGTGATCTGAGCGTGGGTGGTGTCATATAGTAGGTAAAATAAATGCCAACAAAATTCAGATGTTGTTTTGGTGGTTACGGTCAAAGGTCAAATATGCAATTTTAAGGGTAATTATGTGGTAGAGAAGGGATTTTTAAACTTCCAAAGTGGCAAGACCTATACAAACCATATGTTGTAGACCTACCATGATACCTTGGCACATGAATTTGTGTCCCGTTGACTCTGGGATCACAAGGTCAAAAGTCACAGAGCTATAGTGACCCTGTTAGCTATTCCCATACATTGATGTATGCTTAAGGTGATTAGATCAGCAAGTTTGTTGATTGTCCACTTTTGTGAACACTTTTCCATAACTAAATAATAATAAATGTTATTTATTATGGTGGAACATACTACAATTATTGCTGCACATATCCTGAACCATATGTGGCAATTGGTTGAAATGGTGTCAATTGAGACGATAAGAATGATTTCAAATGACTCAACTCACCCTTAGCATAGTGAGAGTTGAGCCACTACATATGGAGAGTTGAGCCAGATGTTAATATAAAGAACAATGTTTGTGGAAACGATTTTGAGACTGTAGGCTAACTAACAGTCCAATGTATAAAAGACAAATTTGATATCCCTCATCGTAATTCGAACCCGAAACCCCCGACTACCGTTCGGTTACTCTACCATTGAGCTAAGTGTATTACTCTATGGAATTGTCACCTAACGCATCATTTTCTTTCCTGATCAACTGCAGCTGACTAATTGTATACAGAGAGATGGTAATAAATGTATGGAATGACATACATTTCATATCATCTCTCACATGGCCAATGCATGGCTGAACTCTCCCTACACCAATGACTGAACTCTCTCCCACACCAACCATTTTCCCCACTCTTAACCTCATAAGTAATAGCACATAGGCTACAAGGCGGGAACTTGTAATAAAAAGAGCAATATGTAGCCTATATAGTTCTATATTTGTTTGGGAATTAACATCTGTTGTAAAAGCAGCAGAAATGTACATGTTGTGAAATACGTAATTTACTTTTTGAGGTCAAAAATGTGACATTTGGTTTTTGTCCCCGTTAGCCGTACGCGTATTCTATGTACATCAGCTTGCACTTAGTGGCAGAATGCTATGAACGCATTTTTAACCCACGAGAAAGAGCATGAAATTCTAAACGTAACAATCTTTAAATCTTGTAAATAGCATCTATAGTATTTTAATTATGACTAATTAAAGTTTTAGCGATCTGCAGTGAATGCATACTTTATGTTAATTTTGTGACGTATGACCAGGCGGATAGCTGAGAAGCTTTCTGTATTTCTTTCCTAAATTTCACTTCCTGAAGATGATGACAAAGTATATTCCCGATAGATTTTAGTCTAGGGAATGGTCAACACCTAAAAACATTTGGTCAAATCACCCTCGCGCGCATCAGTTTTGAGAGAATCCCAGATTTATGTCTCACACTACCACTGACCACGATTTATTGCCGATCTTTTAAAGGAAAGTAACTTGTATGTAATCAAAATTAAAACAATAAAATAAATAATAACCATGGATAACAGCATTGCGTATTTATCTGTTTATTGCTAATCTTTTCATTCTTTACAATTACCAATCGATCATGCATAATTATATTCCAGAATTACGGAACTGATGAGCAATACATCTGTATCTAAGTTTAATACTGCGTAAATACATGGGGCGTCAGCTAGCGATAAGGGTACAAACGGACGTTCAATTTTTACCGTCTTCAAGTTATCAAAAGTTATTGGCAATTTTCTAGAAATCAATTCTTTAATTAAAAAGACGGTTCTTAGAATGTCCAATTGCTTCCCAGTTTACATATATATATATGTCATTATGATGAGATGAATGAAATCAAGTTTAAAATCACCGAGGTCTTTTTAATAAGTTAGAGCGCCCATCAAAGTTTACTCTTATATGCAAAAGGTCGTCGTTAACCACTGAAATGCTCTGTGATGAACAAAACTAAGAAAACCAGTGACTTGTGTGCAAGGACTACAAGAGACTGCTGGTGAATCTGGTTCAATAATCTTATATCGCTTGAATTATTTGTTACAACCATATATGGAACGGATCATGTTTAGACACTGCTTTTGTCTGTTTGTGCCGGATGGATTAAACATTAAACAAATCATAATCAATGATAGACAACATCCTCTACATACGATATCCCGAGAATTTATCTTTTGTGATTAGGATTTTAATGAACAAAGTGTATACACATGCCTGTATATCAGGCTGGTTTACGGAACTAAGGAGAGAACTTAAAGTCCATCTATCGTGATTAAAGTGTGGCGGAGTACATTTATTCCAAAACGACACTAATTGGCCTATCAACGTAAGTGCACACTGCACCATTTGGTTTCGACCAATCAAAACACAGGATTTGAATTTCATTTACCTCGTACGTTAGAGACGACAACTGACCATTAATGTGTGCAAGTCAGGATGGATTAAATAATAAAAAGGAATGTATTTCGAGCGCTGATCTGAATGAAATGGGCAAAATGATAGAAAATGAACTTCACACCAATTTCGCTATTTCAAAATGAACAGACTCTTTTTGTGTACTCAATATTTTTCATGCGCCAGGTGTTCACATTTATATCAATACAACCACAACGGAAGTTAGCCAAAAATTTCGTTTGATTTATTGCATTAAACTAATCCTTTAAATGTGTCTTCTTTTTAATGATTATTTTATCTTCCGTCTGTCTTCATAAACTTTAACTCATAGCCCACGACCAAGAATCGTGTAACCCTTTCCCAGCTAGTCGTTCCATTTTGAATATACACATACACACACAGACACAGACACACGTTGAAAATGTAAAATTTCGTAAATTGCATGTGGTTTTTATGCTTTATTTTTATATATGATTTATTATATATATTTCATTTTATGACATGATGTGCAAGGATTTAAAACCATTTTAAAATGCTGTCTACTCTGGTCCGTATACAGGTATATGTGTTGCTCTATTCACATGGTCTTCAGAGGTTTTAAAGCATCATTTTAAAGCATGTTGATTTTAAAGCATGTTGATTTTAAAGCAAAAAAGTGTTATCTAATTTATATACATGTTGTGAAGAGCCATATTTTGTGAATGTTTTTCATATTCTTCATGTTATCAGTGACGTTCTTGAGGATCACGAGGAACCTGATAAGGATTATTTTAAACAGTCCGGATTGTACTCCCGATTGAGAGAACAGTTTTGGTCTCCCAATTAGGAGATTCTTCACAGAAGTATCTCGCAATACATCTATTCAAATTCAAATTTTGAACATAAACATAATAGAAACAGATTAGTTTAGAGCTTAGGAAACTTATTCATTGCAAAGGATTCAATTTTCTTTATAGAATACAATACTGGAATATGAATGAAATTTTCACCGTGCGCATTTAAATTTTACTGTGAAATTTTCGAGCATTTTGGAGAAAATGGACGAATTTTAATTGTTCGTTGACGTTAGGCAGTTTTGTTTAAATTAAATTTTTTAAAGAAGAAAAAAAGCATTTTGAAATTTCGTTAGTGAATTATTTCTGACTTACATTGTCATGAATGGCATTTTAGTCAAGTCCCACTTCTCAGCTTCTGTATCATCATTTTGTTTGAATGAAATGAAGCAATTTAAGATAATAAACACACGAAGCGATTTCACAAGAGACTACGGCGAAGCTTCGCTACGGAATACTACACTCGTCTTGATCTCCCGAACAGACGAACTCTGAAGACTCTTGATCGGGAGAACGAAGAGGACTGGCAAAAACGCTGTTCAAGTTTGATCCACCATTCAAGTATGCCCTGGAAGGTAATATGCACTGAAGTAGCCCATTATCTGTTTTTCTTCCCATTCTGTCGTAACGGTCACATGTGACGTAAGAATACCTGCAGACACAGCAAATTAATTAATTACCATCTCCTGATATAAAAAGTAAAATAAACAGTTTTGCTGATATATATATATATATACACACACATATATATATATATATATATATATATATATATATATATATATATATATATATATATATATATATATATATATATATATATATATATATATATATATATATATATATATATATATATATATATATATATATATATATATATACTCACATATATATATATATATAAATATATATATCTACATATATATAATATATATATACAGATTGTATACAGATTGTATACATATATATATATATATATATATATATATTACATATATATATATATATATATATATATATATATATATATATATATATATATATATATATATATATATATATATACATATATATATATATATATATATATATATATATATATATATATATATATATATATATATATATATATATATATATATATATATATATATATATATATATATATATATATATATATATATATATGTAATATATATATATATATATATATATATATATATATATATATATATATATATATATATATATATATATATATATATATTACATATATATATATATATAAATATATATATACATATATATATATAATATATATATATACATAATGTATACATATATATATATATATATATATATATATATATATATATATATATATATATATATATATATATATATATACATATATATATATATATATATATATATATATATATATATATATATATATATATATATATATATATATATATATATATATATATATATATATGTATATATATATATATATATATATATATATATATATATATTTATGTATATATATATATATATATATATATATATATATATATATATATATATATATATATATATATATATATATATATATATATATATATATATATATATATATATATTACACATACCTATTCAATCCTAGTTTAAATCACAAAAGACTTTACACTAAACACGTATTTCGTTTTGGAGCAGGCTTGCTAACAGACGAAAATAAGGGAAAGGTCATCACGAAACTGTTATCAGCGATTCAGAAATGATTGTCTGTACTGCAAATCGCACAATTTGTAAAAATACAAATATAGACAAAGTGAAAATAAGAAGTCAAGAATACGGAAATATCACACGATTCAGCAACCCAAATGGGGGAAACGACTATTGAACAACCCAAACAGCTTTGTTAAATATCACACTTCAATTCACTAAACACTTTCATAAATAGCATATAAATAACTGGCACTAACACTATGAACCACAAAAAAAAAAAAAATCATATCCTTTTATAAATCTTAAAGGTCATCTATCGCGATTAAAATGTGGCGGCGTACATTTGATTCCAAAACGATTATGATTGGCTTATCAATTTAAATGCACATTGAACCATAGTGTTTCGACCAATCAAAACACAGGAATTAAAATATATTTACCTCGCGTTATAGAGACGATAACTGGCCTTTAAGAAATACAATGCACACACACTATAAAGCCAATAAACTCTAACAATATGACAATACATATCTCATGATGTTATGATACACACTACGAAACATGGATAACGGGATAAATGATTTAAAAAAATAGCAACAAAATTCATACATTTTTTGTTTTCTTTGATTCCAAAGACACCTTCATGCTTTAATTACAGATTTATCACAAATTTGTTTTCATCAAATCATGAAAAAATATTTTTTAAATGTCAAAACTTTTTTTAACACCGTCACATTATACTAATTGGATGAGCCATATTTTGGTGTGAAAGTATGAAATTTGTCTCGGGAAATCACCTCCTATACTACAATATGAAACAAAATCAACTCAATTTCCAAAATCCCAAACATCTCTATTTTTGACAACTTACTGAAATTTTTCATGGACATATTTGCAGAGCTTTGTAAGATTTGTACCTAAACTTTGTACCTGAACGCCAGCACGGATCCAGCCAAAGAATCCCGGTGCCATACAGCCGGTCCCACAACAATATAAGTTAAGTATGCCGTTGGTATCGTACCCAAAATCCGTTCGACTCAATACAGTTTAAAACCAAGGATATATGAACATCCTTCTTAAGACCCAAGCCACATCCTTGTCACATAAAAGCTCAATTATGGCAGTGTGTACTAATTAACTGATTAAACTGCTCTGCTGTTGTAAATTTCAACCAGAAGATATGTAAAACATTAAAAAATACTTTTTACATGAATTATATCTTGTTTGAAATTGAATGAGACGTACCTGTTTGCTACACATTCCATAGAAATAGGAGCTAGGGCGTTTTTCAAATCTTGGAGATTAGAACTATCGCAATCTGCTCTGTGAGTGGAAATATGCAGATAAAATCAAATAGGACAAAATTTGTAATAGGTGAAGAAAGTTTGAAAAAACTTTACAACTGTTATTTCAATGAATATGTTTACCCGTGGTGAAAGAGCAATGCGAATAATATGTTTGCATAAGACATTCTTAAATTTTCATCGTACGTAACTGATATAAGAAAATAAATTTTCCTTCAAAATAAAATAGATGAATAATTTGTCCGCAGCCGTCGTTTACTTATAACATATACTGATGATTACTATTTTGGCAATTTTCTAGAAATTAATTCTTTGATGACAACGTCGGTTTTTGAGAATGTCCAATTGCTTCCCAGTTTATACATTTCGTTATGAATAAATGAATGAAATTAAGTTTAAAAATCACTGAGGTCTTTGAGTTAGAGCGCTCACCATAAGTTTACTCTTATATGCAAGGTCGTCGTTAACGACTGAAATGCTCTGTGATGAACAAGACGAAGAAAACCAGTGACTTGTGTGCAAAGACAAGGACCGCTAGTGAATCTGGTTTAATAATCTTATATCGCTTAAATTATTTAATACAACCATATATGGAATGGATCACATTTAGATAGTGCTTTTGTCTGTTTGTGCCGGTTGAATTGAACATTAAACAATTAAAGGCCATCCATCGTGATTAAAATGTGGCGGCATACACATTTATTCCGAAACGTTTCCGATTGGCCTATCAATGTAAGTGCACGTTGTATTATTGTGTTTTGACCAATCAAAGTACACGAATTGAAATCTATTTACTTCCACGTTACAGACGATAACTAACCTTTAAACAAATCATAATCAATGATAGACAACATGCTATAACATCTTCTCGATATCACGAGAATTTCTCTTTTGTGATTAACTTCTTTTCCATGCATATCTTTATTGATTTATTTTGTATTAAGTCCAGACCCGTATGCCCTTTATTTACTACCATCATTTCCTAGTTTATGACTTGAAATAGTGTGATCCAGAGTATAAGATGCTTTCGAGAGACCTAAGAATGTGCCACGTACAAATTCCTTATTTTTAAAATCAGAAGTCAGTTATCACTGTATCAATCAGTCCGGCAGCATGCCTATTAATAGGAACATTTATAACACACGAGAATATTGAAGTCATGCAGCCATATTGTTCAGATAATACGATAAATGTCATTGTTTATAATTCATGTACTTGAAATATTAAAAATCATTTGTGTTGAAAACATTTGAATTCTAAAAATGGCTCTTTTACGCCAAAAAAGCCTAGCTCTATTGTCTATTATTTATAATATTTCGAAAACGGTGTCGTGAACATTTCAAATGGGAGTGGAAAAGTTTCAGCCATGACAGTAATGAAAGTATTTTCATGAGTTTTAAGTTTCCCCAAGCAAAGATATTTTTTGCAGAGGTATTTGAATTTTGTAACGTTCCATGACGCTTTAACGTTAGGATAGCAAAGGATCATGGAAAATATTACAAATGGCGGCTTCTATGTAGCAAAATGTTCCCATCTATAGGAACATTTATGTTCCCATTATATATAGGCATGCTGCCGGACTGTCAACAAGGTGTGCAATGGCGTGGAAGTAGCTTTACCGGCAGACCGAGAGGAAAATCAAACTGATATAGTCAAAAAGAACATTATTTTGGTTCTTGAAATGATAGATTCTGCTGAAAACATTTGTATCTAACGTTTTGGAAAACAACGGAGCACATTGATTGGTTTATAGTAATTCTTATGACATGTTTGATAATTTATCATTTGTTTTTAAACGGGTGTAACACAACCAATTGTAAGGCTGTCGGGGACGAATCCATGAGTGATTGACAAAATATAAGAAAGTTTCTAAAGGTAAGATTTCATCATAAGAGAAAGAATATTACATATTTTGTCATGAATTTCATATGCATTAATTGTGGTTTAAAAAAATAAAATTAATATCTAATCTTCAGAAAGAGAAACATTCAACGTGATTGTTAGCTTCAAAAGTAAGATAACAATCATTGACGATAACACACATGTGTATTGTGTTTGATTCTATAACACCATCGTAAAAAAACTTCTATTGTGTTTCTTAGAACCATGAACGAGTTCACTCATTGCTTTCCAAATTATCAGAATCAAATTTGGTAGTAAAATGAGTTTTCTTTGCTGTGTTTAAGAAAAGTTACAGATTTCAAAATTAACAGCGGCTCTTTGGCAGGGGCGTAGGAAGCGTTACCTCTCAGGAAGGAGGAGGGGAGAGGGGATGGGTAATCCAAATGGATAATTGCACTTGTAAATTAAATTTCTATCAAAAATTACTGCTAATCGGAAAATCCCCTTCATTTTTTTGGATTTTTTTCTGGAAAATATTTTTTATTTTCAAAAAATGTCCTTCATTTTCAAGAATTTTCTTCCATTTCGGGAAATTTTGGCTAATTTCTGTAAAATTTTTCCCAGATTTTAGAGAGAAAAAAACAAAAACATGTTGATATCTTATTCATTATAAAAATTGCCAGTTTTTGCATTTCATGGATTTCAGCATTGTGCAGTATATAAAGTGTGTTATCGTCAGTGCAGTTCCAAAACAATTTTTTTTTTAATAGTTTTTTTAAAGAACAATACATTTTGATTTTACTTATGAGTGTAAAGTACATGAGCGGATGGGAAAAGTGTATTCTTGTGAAGTGTATGTCATACCCCATCTCAATAAATAAACAAAAAATGTTTCCGATGATTTAGAAAGAGCAATTAAAAAAAATTGGTTTTGCAAGTATGAGATCACACTGTTAAACTGTACAGCGATGTCGCTTTTAAATCTTTTAAATGTTTTAAGAAATTCATGGGAATAATCCTTCTGTACTGGCTAACTGGTGCAAGATGAGGAACCTAATGTACCAAAAGTATAGTATTCTGCACTTACTTTACATCTTTATTATCACCATTGTAGGTCAAATGCACGGTCACATCTGTGACTTGATTCTTGTCCAAATATGGCACTTCGTACTGCGCAAAAAAACTGATGGCAAAATAGAAAGAACATGCAATGAAATACCTATGCAATTTACTTTGTCATACTACAACAATGCACACAGATGCACCAATTATCATCAGACTATCATGCAAAATCGTTTGCTAAAAACATAAGATTAATGAAAAATTTAATACAGCTTCTGTAATGTTTGCGTTATATTTTGTTAATGAAACAAGTGCATGCAATGACATTTTGCTCAGCCTCTATGAAATTGTAACGACCGATTTAAATCTGAATAATTTGACCCATGGGCCATCTATTTGTCAAGTCATTTAATCTTTTGAGGAGATGGTAAAACGCAAATGTCGTAGGTGTTACATCACAGTATGTTCAAAGAGCTGTCATTTTATCTCTGGTATGTTTCTATTGTGCTACTTTTACGATTCCGCTTCATGTTTTACGTGATCTTTAACAATGGAGTCAAAACAAGAAATGACCTGGTATACTTTTGAAGGAAACATTAAATGTGGCTTTTCTTTTTAAGAGTTGATAGAAGTATTAATAATAATAACTTCATAAGCTTGTCAAAATCGGTTGATTTTATTTAATGAAAACATTAATTCCGTCATAATGACTTACATGGACCCACCATTTTGTCCCTACGCCCGCTAAAAATGGCGTCATCTCCTCACTAGATTCAACTTATCTGGGTTTTTTTTAAATGCACACAGTTCAATATGCAAAATGAATTGTTCTATAGTGGCCAAACTAGATATCAAATATGCCAGAATGTCAATCATATGGGCTGCAAAAACCAGTAAAACACGTTTTTTTTTTGTTATACCCGATGTAAGAAAAATCCAAGAAAATGAAGAACTGGCCTAAAAGTGGCTAGATGCCAGTGGAACAGGTCACAATTATGTCAGTATTGAAGTTAGATTTCGGTCGATTCAAGTCTGTAGGCCTGTGCCAGGATTATTTTGAAGAAAGTGCATTTGAGGAATACTAATAAAGCATCTCAAGCCTGTTCCAACTATTTTCGTACATGAAAAAAGCACACCTTTTAATCAACACTGTAAAATATATTGCTTAACTTGGATTTTTTATTCAGTCGGTTATAAGCTTTAAAAACGTAAAACATGTACCAATTGCTTGTTAAGGCCGTGACACACCTAACGCGAAGCGGCGAGCGATTTTTTAAACAAAATTGAATAAAACAAAAACAAACAATTTGACCTCTTGTTTTCAGAGAAGTATCGTCATCGAATGGCTATTCAGATGATAACTTAAAATTGATTGAAAGGACCATTCTACGCCCATTAAAGCAAAATTCGCGTCGCCGCAGAAAATCGCGCCCCACTAAAGCGAATTTCTTCACAGTTTGAACAAAAATACATTTCTAACAAATTTTCCAGTATCATCAGAAAGCCTCAATTGTAAACTTCATCGTGTGTAAGCAAAAAGTCAAAGCATCTTATAATATTTGTTTCCTGTATGATGATCTAAAAAACGCCCGCCGCGTGGCGTCCGGTGTGTTTCCGCCTTTAGTCTTTGCCAGATTTTGACACTGACAAGTACGCGCACATACGAGATTTTTGGAGAAAATTGTAAAATGCACTTTACCTGTTAGGATTGTACGGCTGATCACTTAAACTGCCGTCCAGAATAGCAAAAATACTTCCCCTGGCATATCTGGCAAACTGAAAAAGATGTAATCAGTCCAGGAAAAACCTTGATAATTGGTCGCCAAATATTCTTTACTTTAAGGGGTTCTAGAACGAATGATTATTTGGCGAGCTTACACAAACTTTTTCCTCCAGAGCCGTTAAAGTTGGTCAATAATGATTGTTTTTTACTCTGTAATTACATAATAACATCTATTCAATATATACAGTATAAAATAATTTGTTTGATAAATGTGATCTTCGGACCAAAAGAAAGATTTCGCTTAAGAATCTATAAATATTCCTACCTAAAATCAAAGACATGGAGCTAACCGACGTTTAACACATCCGATTCTACCCAAAGATATCAAATTGTTGAGTGACATTTGAGGATCAGATTAGATTCATACGCATAATATTGTGGGCATCAATTTCCACTAACCCAACCATGTCAACGGTAGATTTTCGTTAATAATAATAATGAAAAAAATGAACATACCTTTATGACACTCTCTGTGTCATCTTTCAACCTTTTTAATGAAGGTCAAATTCCACTCAAATTGTGACTAAGATTAATTCCCCATTATTTCCATACATTGGTGTAACCAGGATTTTTCACTAAGGAGAGGGGGCTGATTATTAACAGATTAAGATTTATTTCACCAATATGGAGAAGGAGTCTAAGGAGAGAGGATAGTTTTTCTTTATTATTTTTTAGTACTGATGGGGAGGAGGGTCTAGGCCACAGGTGTTCCTAGCGTTATGGCAACCTATATACTTGATACATATATTCACAAAAAAGGTAGGTCACTTTCTAACGCGACTTTCGAACCGTATATGAAAATTTCTTTTTTGACCACTCGCGAACCTTAATTACATTTTTTGACTCAACTCACATTTGCCGGAGACTCCCTTCTTCGTTTATAGGCCACAATATTTGTTCTTTCTTTTTCTGATGAGAAGTACAAACAATACATTTTCTACCGACATTACATTCATGACAGTGTAAAAGCCCAACAGTTTGCTGCAAACCCCAAAAAAACGTTGCGATGACGTCATGAAGAAGCAGCACTTCAATTGCTTTGCAGCAAATTGTGTGGCTTTTACACTGTCTGACTGCCATGACTGTAATGTCGGTAGAAAATCCATCGTTTGTAAATCTCATCAGAAAAAAGAACAAATACTGTGGCTTATACACGAAGAAAGGAGTCTTCAGCAAATGTGAGTTGAGTCAAAAATGTAATTAAGATTCGAGAGTTGGTCAAAAAAAAAGGAATTTTCATATACAGTTCGAAAGTCGCGTTAGAAAGTGACCTACCTTTTTACATATATGTCTTAAGTATATAGGTTGCCATAACGCTAGGAACACCTGTGGTCTAGGCCACCTGTGGTCTAGGCCACCTGTGGTCTAGGCCACCTGTGGTCTAGGCCACCTGTGGTCTAGGCCACCTGTGGTCTAGGCCACCTGTGGTCTAGGCCACCTGTGGTCTAGGCCACCTGTGGTCTAGGCCACCTGTGGTCTAGGCCACCTGTGGTCTAGGCCACCTGTGGTCTAGGCCACCTGTGGTCTAGGCCACCTGTGGTCTAGGCCACCTGTGGTCTAGGCCACCTGTGGTCTAGGCCACCTGTGGTCTGGGCCACCTGTGGTCTAGGCCACCTGTGGTCTAGGCCACCTGTGGTCTAGGCCACCTGTGGTCTAGGCCACCTGTGGTCTAGGCCACCTGTGGTCTAGGCCACCTGTGGTCTAGGCCACCTGTGGTCTAGGCCACCTGTGGTCTAGGCCACCTGTGGTCTGGGCCACCTGTGGTCTAGGCCACCTGTGGTCTAGGCCACCTGTGGTCTAGGCCACCTGTGGCCCACCTGTGGTCTAGGCCACCTGTGGTCTAGGCCACCTGTGGTCTAGGCCACCTGTGGTCTAGGCCACCTGTGGTCTAGGCCACCTGTGGTCTAGGCCACCTGTGGTCTAGGCCACCTGTGGTCTAGGCCACCTGTGGTCTAGGCCACCTGTGGTCTAGGCCACCTGTGGTCTAGGCCACCTGTGCCACCTGTGGTCTAGGCCACCTGTGGTCTAGGCCACCTGTGGTCTAGGCCACCTGTGGTCTAGGCCACCTGTGGTCTAGGCCACCTGTGGTCTAGGCCCCCTCTGGTTATGCCAATGTTTACATAATAACACTTTAAAATGACAGTTGAATATGACCAAGAGGCCTTAAAACTCCATCATTTCCTCAATCAAAATTTAGCAGGAGAAAACAGTCGGAAGATTTTCGGTGACTGAAATTTAGGACAGTAAATAATTGCATTGTAGTTTTCAGCTTTTTCTTTGTCATATAAAAGGCCTTTTTTCATAACATTCTGTTAACTTACGCATAAATCTGAAACTATGAGCTTTTATTGCGATTTAAAGAGTATATTCATGAGCTTTTATTGCGATTTAAAGAGTATATTCATGAGCTTGTATTGCCATTTAAAAAGTATATTCATGAACTTTGATTGCGATTCAAGAAGTAAATTCATGAGCTTTTATTGCCATTTAAGAAGTATATTCATGAGCTTTCATTGCAATTTAAAGAGTATATTCATGAGCTTTTATTGCGATTTAAAGAGTATATTCATGAGCTTTTATTGCGATTTAAAGAGTATTTTTATGAACTTTTATTGCAATTTAAAGAGTATACTCATGAACTTTATTGCCATTTAAAGAGTACATTCATGAGCTTTTATTGCGATTTAAAAGTATATTCATGAACTTTTATTGCAATTTAAAGAGTATATTCATGAGTTTTTATTGCGATTTAAAGAGTATATTCATGAGCTTTTATTGCGATTTAAAGAGTATATTCATGAGCTTTTATTGCGATTTAAAGAGTATATTGATGAGCTTTTATTGCCATTTAAAAAGTATATTCATGAGCTTTCATTGCCATTTAAAGAGTATATTCATGAGCTTTTATTGCGATTTAAAGAGTATATTCATGAGCTTTTATTGCGATTTAAAGAGTATATTCATGAGCTTGTATTGCCATTTAAAAAGTATATTCATGAGCTTTAATTGCGATTCAAAAAGTATATTCATGAGCTTTTATTGCCATTTAAAAAGTATATTCATGAGCTTTCATTGCGATTTAAAGAGTATATTCATGAGCTTTTATTGCCATTTAAAGAGTATATTCATGAGCTTTTATTGCCATTTAAAGAGTATATTCATGAGCTTTTATTGCGATTTAAAGAGTATATTCATGAGCTTGTATTGCCATTTAAAAAGTATATTCATGAACATTGATTGCGATTCAAGAAGTAAATTCATAAGCTTTTATTGCCATTTAAAAAGTATATTCATGAGCTTTCATTGCGATTTAAAGAGTATATTCATGAGCTTTTATTGCCATTTAAAGAGTATATTCATGAGCTTTTATTGCGATTTAAAGAGTATATTCATGAGCTTGTATTGCCATTTAAAAAGTATATTCATGAGCTTTTATTACTATTTAAAGAATATATTCTATTTCAAAGTTAAAAGTTTTTAACAGGATTATCTTTGATATTTGTTTTACAGAAGTCTAACAGGTTTGTTTGCGTACTCGCATGTATGTATCCAAGACACAGCAAAAGTGCGGCAAAAACATAAAATAAAGATTGTATGTTCAATTTGATTGTTGTTGTGGGGTAATTTTGTATCGTATTTAGTGAAAATTGATCCACTTTTTGATATATATATTTTTGACGCAATAACGAATAATTATCACTATGGCATTAAAAAAATACAGAGGGAAAAAAGGTTAGAAAACCTACCGCGATAGATGCATCCTCCTAAAACGAATAATCATTCTTATCCTTGCAGCTTGAACAGTCCTCTTTAAGCTTTCCCGCGTCTGCGCAGCACCACCATACTCCGTCGAAGATGTTTCCAAGCCTCGTTTGTTCCAATGTAAATGCCCCCATCATATTCGCAATCTTAGAGGCACGTTTTGCAACTCCCTCACCAGCCCAGAACGATGCCTGAGTGTATACGAAGATTATAAACTACTTAATTTCCATATATTTCAATTAAAAATAAAATCATAAATTCAGACTTTCGTAGTGTAGTGGTTAGCACTTTGACCTCTCACTCGCACGTCCCGGGTTCGAATCCCGGTGGGTCTGCAACCAGTGACTTCACAACTGGTTATCAAAGGCCGTGGCCGTCTTGGATGCTTTCGGGACGTTAAACCTTACTATGCTATGCTATGTTATGCTATGCTATATCGATTCTGTTCACGAATGATAATCTAATTTCGCGTATTTCCATAATTCTGTAATATACAATTGTAATTAGGAATGTTTCTAATGCAGTGTAATTGTGGGAAACCGTTTCATTCTTTTCCAAAGCGCCCCACTAAAGCGAATTTCACAGTTTGAACAAAAAAAAAGCATTTCTAACAAATTGTCCAGTATCATCAGAAAGCCTCAATTGTAAACTTCATCGTGTGTAAGCAAAAAGTCAAAGCATCTTATAATGTTTGTTTTCTGTATGATTATCTAAGAAATCCAAATTCCAAAGCGCCTTATTTTTAATTCTATTCGCGAAAGTAACATATTGAGACTCTTCTAACAAACAATGTAAAGCCGTATACCGAACTGATTTTAGATCTTCTTGTAAATTATAATATAAGAAGCACACATCGTAATAAGCTAATGACGAAAAGTAATTTAATTCATTATTCACAATCGTGTGTTCAACTTCTAACAGATCTAACTTAAGATGTTGGTGGAACGTTCAACATCTTTTGATGTTACTTGCTTGTGTTTCAGTTCATCACTAAAGGCCGTAACACACCGAACGCGACACAGCGAGCGATTTTTTAAACAATCATACAGGAAAACACATTTTAAGATGCTTTGACTTTCTGCTTACATACGATAAAGTTTACAATTGAGGCTTTCTGATAATACTGGAAAATTTGTTAGAAATGCTTTTTTGTTCAAACTGTGGAGAAATTCGTTTTAGTGGGGCGCGTTTTTTTGTGGCGACGCGAATTTTGCTTTGATAGGCGTAGAAAGGCCCTTTCAATCAATTTTGAGTTATCATCTGAATAGCCATGCGATGGCGATGCTTTTTGAAAACAAGAGGTCAAAATGTTCTTTTATTCAATTTTTTTTAAAAAATGGCTTGCCGCGTCGCGTTCGGTGTGTAACGGCCTTTACTCTGCAAACGTTATACGCATACTGTTATATGACAAAGGACATTACATTTTTAGTGTTCTGAGGACAAAATAAAAACGTTTGTCTGAGATCACATAATGAATTAACTAATTACACCGATACATTTATGTAGCGTCTTTAGCTATTGGCTCTCGATCTTGAATGTTCAAAGTCGTATACATTCAGCAATGTTTGCTACCCATCCACCAGTGTGTGAAGCTCGATAAACGAATAATAAAGAGTTTCAAAGACTATCAAAGAATCAAATCAGTGAAAAGACATGTTATTCCGTGTAGGAGTTATTGCTTTTGAAAGATTTCACAAGTGTGATGAAAAGTTACCTCGCAATGTACAGTGTCATGTTATAACTGCAGATCCAAGATAATTCTTCATGTAGGCATATGTCTTTGAAAATTAATTGCCTATTTGATATTTGGTATAACATGCACTTTATCCTGCCTTGCCCAGCTATTAATGATCTTGTATCTGCAAAATGTTAAACTATCTGACTATACAATGCAAGGTCACTCTTCCACACACTGGTACTATTTCTTAAGTGCAACAACTCATAAACGAAATAAGGTATGAACATTGTTTTTTTCACCAATTTGTTTATTTAATAGTCCACTATTATGTAGATAAAAATGAAAATTAATGGGAATATTCCTTTAACACAGTGTTTTTCACAACAATATATAACAAGACAGTGATTCACTATCATATACAAAAAAAAAATCAAGCATTAGGAGAAAGCTTTAGTGAAATAGAGTTAAAGTAGCACTAGACCGAAAAGTAAGGACGTATTTTTAAAAACAAATGCTTATCTACCACGCAACGGTATAGCAAATTTCTGGTTAATATGAATATTCAATAACCTTTACCCTCACGTCTGTGGGAAATAAAGGCATAAAGTTTATCGATCTTTTGTGGATGATATATATGTGAAATTCGCAAAAACAAGCGCCCTCTCTATTTGGTCGAGAGCTCCTTTAAGTCAAGAATTACAGAAGACGGTATTTGAAAGATTATGGACAAATGGCGGCCATCTTAGTTGCTGAAAAATGTATATCTAATAGACGACATATATAGATGTAACATACATTACAGTGACAGTACGACTTACTGTGTTACGATGAAGGCGTGGAGAGACAAGCTTAGTTAAGGGTATATACATTCCTTTCTCTTTTCGTTTGCATCCATTTTCGCATCGCACTATCTCAACAAATGTATTCCAGATATTCTCACATGTTTCGTCAGTAGGGCTTTATAATAAATTGAAAGCAAATGAAAGCATATTAATTTTGAAGAAAAAAAAAATACATATTATAAAAAGTCATATTATATGAGTGAGTGCAACTGTTAGGATTGCACTTAAATTCAAATGATTTTTTTTTAAGTGTTATGGTAGTTGGTGTCCGCAAACATTATACTTTATTCAATTTTTCGATGAAAATGTGCAATAATTGCATTTGCAAACCCTAGCCACCGTGAACAGATTGTAGCGGTTCGAATGATCTAAAGACTGCAGAATGCATTGCAGATTTATATCTAATTTTCGTAGCAGAAGTTTAAAAGATCAATTTCAAAAGAATACAAGTTTTGAAAAATAAGGTCAGTAATCTAAACGTTCAAAAGATTAGTTAAAAGACTGAAAAATTACTTAAACGGAAACAAAATGGTGAAGAAACTAGTTAAGTAAAAGTGCTATTTTCAAATTGAAATCTGATTTATCTCGGATTTTAATTCGCTTTTGACCAATATCAAAAGAGAAAAGTCCTCTTTCATAGGATGCATGGACTCGCTTTACCACTGAATTATTTACGCTGAACTATATATAAATATATATATATATATATATATATATATATATATATATATATATATATATATATATATATATATATATATGTATATATATTATATATATATATATATATATATATATATATATATATATATATATATATATATATAAATATATATATATATATATATATATATATATATATATATATATATATATATGTATATATATATATACCCATACCCATATATATATATATATATACATATATATATATATATATATATATATATATATATATATATATATATATATATATATATATATATATATATATATATATATATATATATATATATATATATATATGTATATATATATATATATATATATATATATATATACATATATATATATATATATATATATATATATATATATATATATATATATATATATATATATATATATATATATATATATATATATATATATATATATATATATATATATATATATATATATATATATATATATATATATATATATATATATATATATATATATATATATATATATATATATATATATATATATATATATAAAACATAACAAGATTGCAGGCTAAGAAGAGTTAGTCACCCCATAAAAAGCCCAAACTAACGCCACCACCTTCACACACAAAAAGAAATCAAAGACGCTCAGAATTAGTAAAAAACTTATCAATCTTGACCTTGAAATTGTGAACAGATTTGGAGCTAACTACCCAATCAGGAAAACCACTCCACTCATTAACAACTCTTTGCGAAAAGCTAAAACGTCAAATATTTGGTCAACTCTTTGGTCAACTTCAAACTTTTACCACGCGTCACATGAGGATTAACTGAAACATGCAAGAAATAACAGGAATTCGGAGCATCACTATCAGATAAGAACTTAAAAACCTGATTCGTATCGCCACGTACTCTTCATAACTCAAAGGTGGTCAAACCAAGAAATTGAAACGTAGATTCATAGGAGAGATTCCTTACTTCAGGAATAAGTCTAGTGGCTCTTCGCTTCGCTGAACCTGCCTCCTTATATATACATATATGTATATGAATATGTATATGTATGTATATGTATGTATATATATATATATATATATATATATATATATATATATATATATATATATATATATATATATATATATATATATATATATATATATATATATATATATATATATATATATATATATATATATATATATATATATATATATATATATATATATATATATATATATATATATATATATATATATATATATATATATATATATATATATATATATATATATATATATATATATATATATATATATATATATATATATATATATATATATATATATATATATATATATATATATATATACATATATATATATATATATATATATATATATATATATATATATATATATATATATATATATATATATATATATATATATATATATATATATATATATATATATATATATATATATATAAATATAAATATATAAATATATATATATATTTAGGAAGGGGGTACACAAAATGGAAATCCTATTTCTATACATATAATTCAAGCATACTTGTATATTTGGCAGGGTGTGTACCCCTCGCCCCTATGGCTAACCGCCCGTGGTGTGAATCACGTATAGTAGTTCGAAAACTGGCACTTTACTGACTCGAATTCGACTAACGCAGCAAAGACGAAACATGCATTTTTCAAACTAAATGAAATTAACCCTGTAATGTATATTTCAAACTTGTATCTTTTGATTCCTTTAGTTTTGACCAAGGGAGGATCATTCCGAAAAGATTCACAATTATTTTTTGAGAGGTAAATTTGTTATGGTGTGTATGGCGCTTAGATACTTGTAAAAGTCTTACAATTTATAAAAATCAAAGTTTGAGTAAGCCTACTTTGTTTCACAATTTCACTCTGCTATGCATAGAGGCTGTTAGTGGGAACAATTTTTTATTTTCACCCAATCGAGATTCAAAAACAGCAGCCAAAGTAATCAGGTACTTTCATCCGGGTACACTTGATTCGTCTTATACATACTGATGATAGCCTTATTGTTGGATTTTCATTCTTCGTTCTTAATATATTTTCTCCCATAGAACACAATGCTGAGAACAAGAAGTGAACAGCCGTTCAACACCTGACGTCTGTCTACCACTGACTGAAAACATTTTTATAACCTGTTATTCCAAATATCAAGCGAGATTTATTCTTTACATTCAGCTGTTCTCAAGTCTTCCTTCACGTTTACATCCCTTACCAGGCAGAGGCGAAGGAAACTAGGATCAAAGAGGTACCCCCTTCCCCCCCACCACACACGAATCGGATTACACCTTCCCAGTTGCATGCTTTTTTCCGGTTTGGAGGTATTAAAAAATGGGACATTACTCAAATGGAATTGAAAAACATTGAAGAAAAATATAGTAAAATTGACGGAAATTATGGTAAAATTTGAAGGAAATAAAAAAAATATTAAGGGCAATTTTCCGAAAATTAAAGGTCTGTGCTAATTTCCCGTTTAAAGCCAGATTTAAATTCTTAGGTTGTTGAAGCCCCCATCCCATTCCTTTATTTCGCCCTGTTAGCAGGACGAACACATAAACCACATAATTGCCTCCCGCCATTGACGAAAATATAATGATCCACTCTATCTTCTACACCCAACAGGTATTAGGCCAAACGCATTTCCGTAGCCCTAAAACTGAATACCGCTATAGGCAAACCTTGTCCCCTTGCCGGAAATTAAACATAAAACAGTGGCCTAAAATAGTAATCATTTGTCCGGGTCAAATCTCTTGAAAAAAGACCACATGACATGTTGATAAACATTGTAAAAATAAAACCGGAAAATATTTTGTAAAATGAAAAGCACAATCTAAAAACTGTATTAGGTGCTTGAATTGAATTTCTCTTCCAATGTAAGTCCCATCAGCGATACCGTATTTTTCCAGAAATCCCATTTTGACTATTTGATCAACAAACGATTTGGTTTTCCTCTAATTTTATTTCCGAAAGGTGTGTATTGTTGAGAGAAAAATAAATCTTTAGTCGGTGTTATTTGCATGTGACACATCATACCAAGCCATAATCCAAAAAGTGATCAGTTTTATGAAGCTACTTCCAATTTTGAATGGTATATCGATCAGTTTGATATTCTCGAGGTCGGAGAGACGTAACTGTGTACCGGGCTCAGGACGGTTTTGCTAAGTTGGAGGGAAAACTTTATCATTACAGTCAATGGGATATTTTTTATTTATACTTGTGTCGCCTTAGCCAGTCAGCAAAAATTAATGGTACTCATATATGTTGGAAACTATTATCTAATACACAACATTTGTGAACAAAAATAATGTCCAGTATTTGTTGAAAAATGACCAAAAATAGGTTTTTCTCCCATTGACTGCCATGAAAACTGACTGATTGTTTTCCCCTTTCACTGAAGTTTGAGATCGTCAAAAAAGCATTGTTACGTCGCCGTGCACCACAACATTCCCGGATGTCCGACCTCGAAAATATCGCCAACTTACACTGTATGCTATTTATATTAGCAGTTTGGGAAACCTTCAACAGTTCAAAGCTAGAAAACCTCGAGCTATTCTCTACCCCAGCCCCTAAAGGGTTATTCTAGGTGGTACATGTATGGCTTTAATATCGACTAAATTCTTCAAATTTGGATATATGTAGGCTATTAATCTTTTTTATAAAATTTGTATAAAAAAACAAAAACATTGTGGGGTCATAAATCCTCTACTTTGGAATGAATCACCGCTTATGGATACATCCCATGTCTTTACTTCACGTCCTTTCTTACAAATGCATTGAAGAGATGCAACAGCGTACAAATATCGACATAAATACACACAATCAAACTAATTACCTTGCGTCTTGTGGAAGATAACTGAGGTTTAAGTTTGCATCTTTCGTCGAATAGTTCTTTGGTTAACCGTGTTGTGGGTGTCGCTGGTTGTCGATATATCTCTGATGTGTAAATACATGTAACTTGTAGCAAAAGTAATGTTGCAAACTGCAATAACAACATTTTCATTTAATTTGAGAGTCGCACATCAAAGATTGAAATGAAGGTGTCACACAGCCAGTGCGTCAGTGCTATACTATTCCTTTCAAGCATTCAAGTGTATAATTAGTTAACGTGTTGCCGCCAGATCGATCAATGGAATGGTGACTACACATTTATAACATTACAATGACAACTGAAAATAATTTTGTCAGTCAATATGAAACTACGCGTGGTTTGATGACATTTCCGTTAAAGACATATGTAGAGAATTTATAGACCTTTTCATATCGGAATTGGTAATTTTCGGAAATCTAATTTCAAAAATGTCACAGGGCCGAAATTCACGTGACTATAATGGACCAATCAAATTTTGGGGGAATTCTGATTGTCTGCACAATTTACTAGCGTATGGGGTCAAACCCATTAAAAACTCAATTTCACACAATAATCAACAGTATATGCATACAGAAATAGGCACTTCACTGAACTATTCAGGCTTCAATTGCAGCTTAATTTGGTTAGGAAATTCCATACCAAACATAAAACTTCGTATCAATTGTATCCAACTCCATTCACACAAGTTTTCCGATCATGCAAAATTTGTCGTTTTATTCCCAGAATTCCATTGCTGTAAATGTTTATTTTTCAAGGAAGCTTCCATTGTAAAGCGCTTTGAGTATACATACTTGCGTAGAAAAGCGCTGTATAAAAACCAAGTATTATTCCCAAGGCAGGAATTATGAAGTCACACAATCACACCTTAACTCCACGCAAAAATTTGGATACAAATTTCCATATTGTTTGCAATACACTCGTGATTCGCATACGACAGTTAATGAGTAACTAAGTAAAAGAAACTGCACCACCTGTTAACACAGATTACCTCTTATCACTCAATTCTGAAAAATACAAAGGAAATCGTTCAACAGCCACAGGAAGTATACTTTCTGATAAAAGAATAGTACATAAATCGTAAATATAGATTCATATAAAGATTCATAATGCGAACATTTCATTCAGGACTTGCTAAATTCAAACCATAGCTTTATATTTATACTATTATTACAAAAATTGTTATGATGGGTATGATTTAACGGAAACAAAAAAACCAACTAAAAAGATTACGGTAAAGAATTGGCAAATATATAGAGCGCAACCATAAAACAAATACAGAATTAAGCTTCATTAAGTGACCAGTTAAGAACATTGGATGAGGAAGAAAAAATGGAAAAAAATCCGTAACAATAAGGTTCGCCTTTGTTGAACTGCGTCATGTATACACTGCAGCCCTTATTTTTTGTAACATGCACTAACATGGTCTTAGTTTAAGTTACATCATTGTGAACATGTCTGACCGGTAAGTTACCTAAGTCACTTTCCAGAACAGGTTAATTGTATGTGTGTCTAGATTAATTCAGTGGTCAAGGAATGTTGTCATGTATGAAAGGGGACTTAAACAGAAACAAAATGGCGAAGAAACTACTTCAATAGCTTATAATTATTCTAAAGGAAATATTAAAATTTGAAGTTCTGTCTTATCTGTATAGAAATGACTGGTGTAGTAAGTCTACTATGACAGTTTGGCTCCGTCATCGTCACTTCCTTAACAATTTTTAATGTATTTAAAAGAATATTGAACTTTTTTACTATTTGAAATATTTTCCTTCAAACTTTCTTCAGGTGGTAAATTGGACCTACAATACTGCAATACTAGATTCTGTTACACTACTTTCCTGACAAATCTAACTGTTTTGAAGCCACACAATCACACGAACAATATGATAGAATACATGAATACTTTGAGGAATCTGATTATGTGACATCACAACTAGTCTGATTTCATTCGTTTTTACACAAATGATACAGAACTTTAAACTTCCACATCTCCTTAAACGGAATAATATATTGAATGTTTTCTTTTTTACCATTTTGTTTCTTTTTAAGTCGTCTTTCATATAAGATGGTCTTGCGTGACCTCTGGACTAATTGTTTAAAATCAAAACAGATGCGCGTCGTTTATTGACTCATACAATTCACGGCCTATTCATCTCATCACTTTTAAACCGTCGTGCACAATTTACAGGTTTTTCTTCTATTTTTGGCCTCTTAAATCGAACAAGCTGCAATTACGTGCATAGACTGAAATGTCGTCGCACCGAACCGAGTGGAATAAAATAAAGGGAAAGATACATTTTGTCTTGTTTTCGAAGATAAGGCGTCATCAGGTGATAAATGAAAATTGATTTAAATACGTCCTTTAAAACCCTACTAAAGCTACGACTTAAAACAAAAATGCATCTGTAACACATTTTCCAGAATCACTAGAAAGCCTTAATATTAAACTTAATAGACCTTTTCATATCGGAATCGGCAATTTCCGGATAACTAATTTAGATAATGTCACATTGCCGAAATTAACATGTCGTTTATGGACAATTGGTATCCTCCAATCAAATATTGGGGGATTCTTGGCGCGTCTGCACAATTGACGCACGATATGGGACAAGGCGTATCACAAAAATGCTTTCAAACGCACGTATCATATGTGCGTTATACACGAAAGTAATACGAAATTTCTCCTCCAAAACTGCACCCGATTGGTTGGGTAAAATTCCTCCAGCAGTTGATTGGCAGTACGGAGGAAATAACGTTCGGGTAAACTCGGTTTGAAAG
The DNA here is from genome assembly GCA_020152595.1 of Chiridota heheva. Taxonomy (NCBI): domain Eukaryota; kingdom Metazoa; phylum Echinodermata; class Holothuroidea; order Apodida; family Chiridotidae; genus Chiridota; species Chiridota heheva. Next base: position 986,310 of record JAIGNY010000386.1, on the reverse strand, counting down.
TCTATAGACCTTTTCACATTGAGATCGGCAATTTCCGGTAATCTAATTCAAATAATGTCACATGCCGAAATTAATGTGACTGTAAAGGACGAACTCATATGCTTGAGGAATACTGATCGTCTGCACAATTCACTAGGGTACGGGGTGAAGCCCATTAAAGGAATAGTTCAGTGGTCAAGCATGTTCAACTTATATCAAAGAAAACTTCAAAAAAACAAAATGGTGCAGAAAGCATTGCAAATTCTTATTTCATTAAGGAGATATTCAAGTTTAAAGTTTGGTATCATTTCTGTAGAAACGACTGAAATCAGACTAGTTGTGATGTCACAGCCTAGGCATTACAGAACTCGCCCCTTGAACAGAACTCCATCCTGATTTTCTGTGCCTGTGGCATTTGAGTAACCGCATGTGGCGGTTTGCAATTTCCAAATTATTCCACTTCGCGTTTTAACAAAATTTGCACTTTAAAGGTGTAAAATATGTGAATTTTGTTTCATTTGGACAAATTGTTGGAAGATTCAACCTTTGAATTGTTGGAAAATTCAACCTTAGGACATTGAAATTGACGCTATATTTTGTAATTCCACGTAAATTAATTTCGGAAATTAAAAAATATCAAGAGCAGCATTCCAACAATAAAACTGCCTCCCCGTATAACGGCAAAACGAGGGGAGTTTTTATTTGAATAACATCAATATGTGCAATATGGAGCTTTAGGCATGAAGAAACTTGTAAAGTGTATTTCTTGTTTATTCATAAGTAACCAATGTATAATTGCATTGAGTCATATTCAAAGAAGCATGTGTTTGCTTTACGTATGTATGCTCGATGGTGCATAACTCCTGAACTCTAGACACAAACAGTCCTTACGCGTATATTGCACTAATGAATGCAAATGACGTTAACCGCAGGAATGTTTTTTTTAAAAGTGTCAAGGGGAGCAGGTTACGCTAATGGGTCGGCAAGATTTTGAAAGTTACTTAAAATTACGCTGCTGACAATGGTGGTATTTTTACGATTTCTTCACCAAATGAAATAATTAAAGCAGTTTTCAGGGTATAATTGATCCAAGTAAGAACTCCTTGATGTTCGTACATTAAGTTTTTTAAAAATTACAGCATTTTTTGTTGAGTTGTCTTAACTACCTGTGAGGCCGAATAATTGCGTAATACCTTTTCAACTCGTTGAGAGACTGTCCTTCGTACGGGATGAAAAGGGCACTGGCAGTTTCATCCCGCCCATGTTTCAAGGGGCGCTTTCTTCAAATGATTCCTCAAAGTCCTTATGTATTTTAAAGGAAGTGTATTTAATTTTTTCACTATTTAAATTATTTTTCTTTAAACTTTCTTCAGGTGGTATATTAATTTATATATATACCCTTCCTAGATTCAGTTTTACTACTTTTTTGACATATCCCATAATTTTTAAGCCACAAAATCGCGGGAGAAAATATGATAGAATACACAAAGACTGGGAGGAATCTGAGGCTATGACATGTTTGACCACTGAACTAATCCTTTAAAAATGCGCTTTCACACACTAGTCGACAATATATGCGTGCAGATATGGGCATTTCACCGAACTATTCACATATTTGAATTGTAGCGTGATTTGGCTATAAAAGTTCATGCCAGACTGAAAACTTCATATAAACTACATTTTCCAAAATCAGCCGCCTCGTTCACAGATTACATGGGATTAGCTGTTGATAGCACTTGATACTGCCTTCTTATGCTCGTGTTGTCAGGTCAATGACACCATTTCATACCTTAGGCCCTGGTCGTTGAAGACCACCGTTTTAAAATTTGAACGAGTATTGCCAATTTACGTCCAAAATTTGTTTGTTTGACGAGGGCTTAACTTAAACTGTGCTTACTGTTTATACTGTACTGTTTGTACGTGCGTACAAATAAATCTAGGTAATATGCGTGCGTATTGTTGCTTACAATGTTCCCTGCAGCTGACTGGTTTGTTAGTAAAGGGAAAATTCCCCCACATTTGATTAATAAAGTACCCTGACGTTTCATCTTCTGCTAAACTCGGTTTGAAAAGGTGTAAAGCGTTTGAGAGAAAGTCAAAACATTTTTCACATATTTTTCTCCTGACATATTTTCTGAACAAAATCGTGCGCCGCACCCCGTTTGGTGAACAACGGCATAATCCACAGAAAAAAACGATATTCCTCTGGCGAAAAAAAAGATATCCTCTGGCAAAAAAAAAACACGATATCCTCTGGCGAAAAAAAACACGATATCCTCTGGCTGCAAATTTGTAAACAAACCAAATTTTAGTAGGCAAGCTATACTAGCGCAGTGCAGGTTGCAACCAATGCCTAATCACCATGAAACACCTGATTAGTCTGTTGATCGAGGGCAATATCTGCTACAGAAAAGTTTGGTGGCATATCATGAATTTTTCACTGATAAAAAAACATCGTTCCACCTTTCATATTGTTTTTTCTGGAGTCTTAATTTCGCATCAAATTACAATTGTTTAATTAATTTTTAAGAGAAAACTGACAAAAAATTAGTCATTCTAATATTAACTGTATGTACAGAGGTAGCATTACTGACCCCAACTTTGGATCATTATTTGTTGTGCTCCTTTAAGTTTTAAAGTCAGACCTGACCTGATATATAAGCAGGTTGGGTCAGAGTTTTTCTCTCTACTTTCTTTATTCTGAAAACACAAGTAATTAGGAAAACATTTCCATTATCAATGGCTGCATTGTACTAGTTCTCCTGTTGGTCCTGGGTTGTTGTGGAAGTTGGTGTTGAGCATCAAACTAGCAGTGGATGAAGCCCTTATTGTGTGGTTTTTTTAATTAGGATAAGAGGTCTCATAATTTAAGTTTGTGGTTATGACTTGCTGGAACAAACTTTTAAGGAGAAGGACAAGTCATGATGAATTTCGACATCGAAACTTATTACTATACCCGATGTTTTGCTGAAAAAAGAAACAACAGCCTTCAAATTAAAAAGAACAACATAGAAATATACAGTATCGATAAAAATGTACTCATTAATCCATTAATCCAAATCATTCCAAACACTCCATTACAATAACTCATTATACCTTAACCCTTACTTTACCAGCACTTCTTTGAAAATACGCCTGGGAGGCGGAGTCAAAGACTCAGCACCTAAAACGGCAATAATATCGCTGCGTGGTAGAGTAGCGATTAAGCACAGGCTAATTATTGAAGAGTCCTCTGTCTTCCGAGCAGCAAAGTCGGGCTTGTTCTGCTTCAGTGACTTGATGGGCCGCCCACCGGGACCATGCTGCATCTATTTTCGAGTAGGCACACTTGTTGTGGGTTGATTTACCCTTACTGTACCAGCACTTTTTTGTGAAAATGCGCCTGGGAGGCGAAGTCAAAGACGGGGCACCTTAAACGGTGATAATACACCACATGGTAGAGTAAGGGTTATAAGGTCTGTAGTAGAATTTAAATGATTTCTTTTAAATAATGGATGCAATATCTAAGCTTGAAGCTCCTTTTGTCCACATTACTTGACACGAATTTCGTATTTGCCTATTCTAGGCCTTTATCGCATGTATTGTTAAGAATTTTTCCATTATCGTTATCGTGATAAAGAAACATCATATCCTGTATTTGTTTTCATCTTTTATCGCACAACACTATAAGCTTAAGTCACAGTCACAAAATTAAAGAAGAATATAACACACTTTATCAAAATTCACATTCATATAATTTTCATATACAATAGATGTAGTGCTGTCACGACATGGTGGTTCTATTATGTATCGATTATCGCTAAGAAAAATATCACGATATATCGTCTATCGCAATACTTTTCACGAAAACTGACTCCTGAAAGAAATTGTTAATATTACTAACGTTATATGATAATGGAGTTACAATTTACTCCATGACATGCAAGAAAAATCATTTGTAGATCTAGCAGACGACATGATCGCGTGACTATTACATTCATCACGCATGTGTTTGGTAATTCAGCCAACATGACCATGAATCATTAAAGTGAGAGCCTGAGTGGTACATTCTGGACCAATTTTTTGTTCTTTTTGCCAACTTACATCAGAGCGTGCAAGTGTGGGGTGACGGAGCACGATTTTTAATAAGATGTTTTTATTGTTTCACGATTATTTTGCATGTTTTTAATGGCCCAAACTTGACTTTTAGATTTGGAACTGTAACGTTAGAATTGTAACGTACGAAGTAGCCTAGCCTAGTTGCGCGAAAATTTCTTAGTTGAGTATTAGTTTTTGGTATTGCGATATGTTGCGAGATGCATATTTCGTGTCCTGGGAAAAGAGATATCGCAATAAACAATATATCATGAAAACACTAAATAGAAGGCAATTTCACACTGTCGCTGTACTTTTACACTGCAGTAATACGAGTTCCATTTCAATTCAATACCCTTGGGTCTGTTGCGGCAATCACGCTGTTCCTCAGCTAACAGAATCTGATCACCTTCTTGATTGTCCTTCTATATATTCTTTGGCTTCGTTTATTTTAGCTGCAATGTAGGGAGATCCACCTGCAGAGCAAAAGAAGAAACAAACATGACTAAATACCAGTGTTCACACTAAGGTTCAAAATTTGAGAGGGATTCCCCCTTCCCCTTCTTGTATAATTTTCGGGGGAGGGTTTAAAAAAAGGAGTATTTAAAAAAAGGAGTATTTTTTATGGAAAAACACCAATAAAGGCCAAAAATACCACAAAAGGCCAAACATACAAAAACAAGGCTAAAAATACCAAATTTGCCTGAAAAATGCCAAATTTGCCATTTTTTTTCTTTGGGAAGGAAATTGCCCTCTTCAATTATTTTTGAGCTAGAATTTGATAATATGCGTAGGGAATCCCGCACCTTAATGTTAACACTGTTAAATACCATTAATTTTATTTTTATCACGGTGACCATCTTGACTTTTAGAAAGGACAATGAAAGGGTAAATTCTCTCATTAGTTAAAAACTTAAAACCATCTGAGCCATTAGGCCCACAGGGCCTGTGTTTATCCCGGTTTCCATGGTGCAAGCAGATGAGAGCACACGACTACCCCAGTCCATAACAGGCTAACTCCCCAGCAGTTCTGGCACCCATTATACAGCCAAGTGGACTGCAACAAGTGTCTTGCTGGAGAACACAATGCCCCAGTCCATAACAAGCTAACTCCCCAGCAGTTCTGGCACCCATTATACAGCCAAGTGGACTGCAACAAGTGTCTTGCTGGAGGACACAATGTCCAGTCCATAACAGGCTAACTCCCCAGCAGTTCTGGCACTCATTATACAGCCAAGTGGACTGCAACAAGTGTCTTGCTGGAGGACACAATGCCCCAGTCCATAACAGGCTAACTCCCCAGCAGTTCTGGCACTCATTATACAGCCGAGTGGACTGCAACAAGTGTCTTGCTGGAGGACACAATGCCCCAGTCCATAACAGGCTAACTCCCAGCAATTCTGGTACTCATTATACAGCCGAGTGGACTGCAACAAGTGTCTTGCTGGAGGACACAATGCCCCAGTCCATAACAGGCTAACTCCCCGGCAATTCTGGTACTCATTATACAGCCGAGTGGACTGCAACAAGTGTCTTGCTGGAGGACACAATGCCCCAGTCCATAACAGGCTAACTCCCCAGCAATTCTGGCACTCATTTACAGCTTAGTGGACTGCAACAAGTGTCTTGCTGGAGGACACAATGCCCCAGTCCATAACAGGCTAACTCTCCAGCAGTTCTGGCACCCATTATACAGCCGAGTGGACTGCAACAAGTGTCTTGCTGGAGGACACAATGCCCTAGTCCATAACAGGCTAACTCCCTAGCAATTCTGGAACTCATTATACAGCCGAGTGGACTGCAACAAGTGTCTTGCTGGAGGACAAATGCAGCGCTCATGATGGGAATTAAACCCAGTACCATTGAATACGAGCATGACTACTTAACCACTGAGCCACTGCATTCTCATTAGACATACTATAATCATTAGACATACCATAAACAAACATTTTATCAGTGTATAGTGGCTTTCTAATCCACATTGTTAAAACTTTCCCTGAAGTTTTCTCATCTTTCTACTTCCTTGCTCTCAGTTTGCTTCTTTTAACTTAAATTTTGAATCATTTACAAAAATTACAAATTCATTTTTGTGTTGTTTCAAGGTATATTAATGTGTAAATCAAAGAACAATCACCAAATTGATTTAAAATCTATTAAAAACTATAAAAATAGCAAAGGAAAAATAAAAAAAATCAGCTAAAATTTGACCATTTTACAGCATTTTGAATTTCAAAGTTCAAAGTTCAACATTTGTATA
>JAIGNY010000386.1:850000-975000 GCA_020152595.1 Chiridota heheva | reverse complement strand
TTCAAAGCCACCCTTGTAAAAACTGCTGAAATCAAATGTCTGCAAAAGAAGCAAGCATGAATTATGATCATCTTGCATTCATTAGAATTTACCCTAACTCTCCAAATTACATCAAAATCAATTCATTTATTTATCTGGGGCTTTAAGCCATTAGTCCTTGTCACATTTACAATCATCATACATTGTCAAACAAAATGATTTTACATTCATATAACGTGTGCATGTTGTCAAAGTAAAGAAGGGAATTAATGTAATAAAACAATAATATTTGATAATAACATTAGGTAACATATGAGGTATGATTGCATTCCAGAAATAAGCATTTACATTTATTCAGGAGAAATGGCGGGAGGGGGTGGAATAACAGAAAAACAAAAACTCCACTTACAAAAAAACATAACTTTCATTAGGGAAGAGGTGAGAATCACCCCCTACTCCCACAAGCCTGAAAATAGTTTATTTCACAAAGGTTGGTTGTTTGGTGGGGTCAACAGCACCATGACAGTGATAGTCAAGTCGTGCCGGAGACTTCACTAACACAGTGTTATATCAGGTCAGGTTTTACCTTAGGCTTTTGGGACATGACAAAATAGATCATTTTTCTGTGGAATTGACGTTAGATTTGATGAAATATCACCTACTTTGAAATTTTGTTCTATAAGGCATCTATCACTCAGTTTGAAGAACAAAATGACACAAACAAGAAGTTTGTTTGATGAGGGCTTAACGGCACCATGACAACAAGAGTCACATTGTGCCTGACAGGTTAGATCATTTTAGAGGTAGGAAGGAAAAAAAACAGGGGGAGATTGAGAGAAATATGAAAACTAAAAAAAAGATTGCATTGCATCAACCAATCAGACATCTCCATCCTTAACTTACTATGCCATGGATTGCACACATGAAATACTGCTTTGATCGTCCATGACCAAGGAGGTACCTCCTAGCGAGTTGAAAATGAATCTGATCATTCATGATTCAAATCACACACACATTCAGCTGACAAAATTCCAATCAATGACTCTTCACACACTGTAAACCCGATTAGCATAATCCTTTTTAAATGTGAGAATCACAAATGCGCAGTAATCACCTATAAATGGGGATATTTTGCACACTTTGATTCCCCTGAAATCTTAGTCGGCTAACTTGTGAAATGCACAATATGTGAAGCTAACAATAGGCCTAGGCCATAATTAAATAAGGCTTTAGAAAAATCCCACTCAATCAAGGCCTGTTTTACAAGCTGTTAAATCGACCAACAAATACTAATCAAAATACTTAAATTGTAACAATCAATACATTTACGTGTGAATATTACCTGTGATGAGTCAAATAAATCTTGCAAGAAAGAAAAAACATTGCAAAATAAACAAACATAAAAAGTTTTTGACAGAGCTGAAATTCTAAGTGCTTCGCAAAGATGGCGGCCATTTTTTCGAGAGGACTGATATTTCAGAACTTCCGGGGTGGTGGCATAGTTTTGAAATGTTTTACAGTGAGGTATCATAGTATGCAAGATTTTCACAGTGAAACTTTGAAAGCTGTAGCGAGTACGGCAAAAAAAAAAAATTACGCCATGTTGAGTTTAAATAACATTAAAAGGAAGTTATTTGTTCTTTCTAAACTGAATTTCCATGCATATTTTCCATAAAAATAATGATTTATACTGTAGAAGTAAACTTTTTAGGATTTGAAAAGCAAAACTCGAGCGTCTATTTGGTCAATGGAGTCAATATTTTTGCCATATTGGTTGCGCGATTTTTTCCACTTCGCATTGTCAATTTGGAGCAATTTTGGTGTATTTCTGAAAATTACAGTACTAAACGCGTGTAAAGAAACACGCTCACTTTTTTGGCTATGTACACATTTACTAAAATCCCTAAAGGTTCACAGCTCTGTCAACAGGATCAATTAAAAAAAGTTTTACCATGTATGTATTATATAAATGAAAGATGGCGATACTGTAGGTAATTTTAATAATATGTGTGAATGACCCCCGTAATCTGATGGTCTTTCACCCCCGTAATCTGATGGTCTTTCACCCCCATAATCTGATGGTCTTTCACCCCCATAATCTGATGGTCTTTCACCCCCATAATCTGATGGTCTTTCACCCCCTTAATCTGATGGTCTTTCACCCCCTTAATCTAATGGTCTTTCACCCCCATAATCTAATGGTCTTTCACCCCCATATCTAATGGTCTTTCACCCCCATAATCTGATGGTCTTTCACCCCCAATCTGAACCCCCTTAATCTGATGGTCTTTCACCCCCCTTAATCTAATGGTCTTTCACCCCCATAATCTGATGGTCTTTCACCCCAATAATCTGATGGTCTTTCACCATAATCTGAAGGTCTTTCACCCCCATAATCTGATAATCTTTCACCCCCTTAATCTAATGGTCTTTCACCCCCATAAACTAATGGTCTTTCACCCCCGTATCTGATGGTCTTTCACCCCCATAATCTGATGGTCTTTCACCCCCATAATCTGATGGTCTTTCATACCAATAATCTGATGGTCTTTCACAACAAATTTAAAAAAATGTTCTCAATGTCACTAATTGACCTTTAACATCATTTACTTTACCCTTACAAACCAACCGCTTCACCTATTAATAACTTACTCCTTTTGGTATTTTAGAGGCATTCTGCTGGATGAAACTACCCGACCTTACAGCAATTCTCCCTGTAAATGCAAAATGTTAAAAGAAAGGATGATGTTATCATTGTTATACAGAAAGTATTTCATCATACACAAAATGAAAAACAACAAATGTCTCCAATTCTGTAGGATAGTAACTATTGTACATTTACAACTTCTCCAATCTCGAGGTTGGAGAGACGTAACCGTGTACGGGCTCAGCACAGTTTTGCTAAGTTGGAGGGAAAACTTTATCATTACAGTCAATGGGATATTTTTCATAAATACTTGTGTCACCTCTGCCAGTCAGCGAAAATTAATGGTATTCATATATGTTGGAAACTATTATCTAATACACAACATTTGTCAAGAAAATAAATTATGTCCTATATTCGTTGAAAAATGACAAAAAATAGGTTTTTCTCCCATTGACTGCAATATAACTCACTGTTTGTTTTCCCCTTTGACTGAAGTTTGAGATCGTCAAAAAAGCATTGTTACAGCGCTGTGCACCACAACATTCCAAGATGTCCGACCTCCAGAATATGAGGTTTCTAAGAAGCTAATTGTTGAAAATTATTAGGAAGTACTGGAACTTACCCAAAACAGCAAGCCCTGCTAAACCAAGTCCAGCTAATATCAGCGATGCAGCCTGAAATATAAACAAGTAAAGCATATCATGAAACAATTTGTTGTAACGGCTTATTTCTTCATTCTATGACAAAAAAACTAAATGCAAAATTAGCCTTAAACTATATTCTATAGAAATTGAATTTATTTTGAAGCATTGAAATTAATGTTTGTATGGTCAGAGTGAAAAAGATTTAAAAAGAAACAAAATGAGGAAAAAATAATCAAATTTAAACATAATATACATTTGTATTGAAAAAACTTTCTTAACAGATCTTAATGCATTTTACAGACAATCTTTTTAATTCCTATTTATTTTTGTATTTTTATATAATTTTTATGAACTTTCTTCACATACTTTTTAATTTGTACTTATTTATTTTTCATGAACTCTTTTTCAGGTACTATTTAATTCGTATTTTTATTTATTTATGAACTTTTTCAGGTACTATTTAATTTAATTTATTTATTTAAGAAATATTTTCAGGTACCATTTAATTCGTACTTATTCATTATTATTATTTTTTAAATTTTATTTATTTATTTATTTATCTATTTATTTATTTCAGGTACTACTTAATATGTACTTATTTATTTATTCATGAACTTTTTCAGGTACCATTTAATTCATACTTATTATTTTATTTTATTCATTTAGTTATTTATTTATCTATTTATGGACTTTCTTCAGGTACTATTTAATTTGTACTTGTTTTTTTTTTTGAACTTTCTTCTGGTACTTTTTAATTTGTACTTTTTTTTTTTATGAACTTTTTCAGGTACTATTTAATTCATACTTACTTATTTATTCATTAATTGATGAACTTTTTCCGGTACTATTTAATTCGTACTTTTAATTAATTAATTTATTTATTTATTTATTTATGAACTTATTTTAGGTACTATTTAATTCGTACTTATTTATTTATTCATTTATGAACTTTTCACAGGTACAATTTTATTTGTACTTATTTATTTATTTATTTAGTTATTTATTTATTTATGGACTTTCTTCAGGTACTATTTAATTCGTACTTATAATTATTTTTATGAATTTTCTTCAGGTACTACTAGTAAATCAAAATTACAGTACCTTACTCGATTCTGTTTTTTGTACCGTCCTGACATATCTAATGGTCACACCACAAAATCTCAGGATTTTTTTTTTAAGTGAAACAGAATTTAAAGGATGCACAAAATCTCAGGATTTTTTTTTTAACTGAAACAGAACTTAAAGGATGCAACAGAGCAACTACAGTAGTCTGTTTTCAGTCACTTTTACACAAATAAGAAAAACTTAAAGACTATGATTTTACCACATGATGATACAGTGCTTCTCTGCCACATACACAAAGGGAGGTGTAAATAATTACTAACATGCAAAAGATGTCAAATTCAAATGACTGTTAAATTATATTTCCAATCTGTACAAGACGTCATCATATGGAGCTGGACAACACCAAGACCCAACTGAATTTTCAAACTGAGTGGCAGCTTATAGGCCCCACTTGAAATGGCAACCATGGGAGTCATTACGTGTTGGCCTGCATAAGAAAAAAACCCACCAATTTTGTTCATTTCTTATTCTTATTTAAAACCTCTCACATACCTGGTCATGAAAATCTTAAAATTTGCAAGGTAAATTCCTTAATAACCCATTCTCTGCAAAAAAAATATTCAAATACTTTCCTTCTTGGATGCAAAATTATTGAAAATTTGAGACTTTCTAAGCCTAAAAAATGAAATTCCAGTTTTTTTATTACTAAAATCAGGTTAAATCACAAATTTAAGGTGAAACTACCCTTCCAAAACTATTTTGAATGTTATTTAGTCATTTATTAATTTGACTGTTTATCTCAATTAATTTAATTGAGGCTGCAAACAAATGGCTGTTTTAAGTCTAACATGGTATTTAGAATATCTTCATATTTCTCTGGATTACCTGTAAAGATGAAAGTTTATCAAAATTATTTACACGGAATGGATTGTTAAGGAATTTACCTTGCAATTGCTAAGAGTTTCATGACCATGGATGCAAGAGTTTTAAATAAGAATACAAATCAACAAAATTTGAGGTATTTTCTGTGCAGCATTACACTAATGACCTACAGTTGCCATTTCAAGCATTGCCTATAAAACTGCTGCTGCTACAGTAGTACAGTAACTATATTGTACGTTTATCAGCTTCACTCCACAAAGTGTGTTGATTTTAGGTATAGGAAATATGACATCAAAAAAAAAATCCTAAGGCAATTAATGGCATTTAACACATGCTCAAAAGAAAGTTGCCTAAAAATGTAGGCCAACTAAAATCCTATCAGCATCATACAGTACATACAAATTCATACATTCTGACTTCAATATGTTTGACACAATCTCACCTGGAAATTAAAACCTAATTTGCTTGAGAATATGTCACAAATTGGTAAAAAAATATAATTCTGACCCATTTTGTTTCCATGTACAATAAAAATGATAACATAGTGTCACGCACAGAAATGCATCTTTACACACGTGCACAATGGCTTGGGCAGGCGCATTTTAAATGTCTCAATGAATGTTTTTTTCTGGTACGCACGTTTGAACTTAAAAGAAAAGGCAAAAAACTAAGGAAATGTTTGCACAACATGTGCAAAGGTAGATTCTTTAAAATAGCCTGTGGATCTGTTGATCTTCAATTACATGTGCACACTCACTTCAATTGTATATTTGGTTACTTTGATTACGCGATTTTAGTTTTTTTTAACCATTTTGAGTCAATTTCATAAAAAAATTATCTGATTTTTTCTACTTTTGAGGAACAATTTCACTTAGATAACCAGCCTACTAGATTTTTGAAAATCCTAGCTACAATACAAAGTAACCTAATTTTGTTAACAATTGGAGGTTGTATAGGAAAGCCAGAGTTACTCAAATTCTTTTCAGAGATCATCGTTAACTTTGCACAGAGAACTTGAAGTCAACGAGGATTACCCTGTCTACTGCTACAGTAACAAGTACAGTAGGCTAACAACTGTGTACCAGACGATATGTGGGCAAACAAGCTGGCCTAAAGGTATCAATCACAAACCTAATGGTTTGACCACAACAAATGTTAAGATTTTATTAATCTATGATTTTACAAAGGATGTTCTGTAGGCATGGGCCTATTTAAAACTCAATTGACTAATCATACGAAAATAACAGTCAATATACTTATAAGTTTCACATGTTTTTATGATCAAATGTAAAATTGAATACTTTTCCCCACGCAACCTAGGTCTAATACTAGTGATCCCAATGGTTGCCCTTTTTAAGTGTGGCTTGTAACTACTAATAGTTGTACATCATAACCACTTAACCACTGTGTTACTGTTATGCAACTCGTTTAATAGTAATTTTCGTAAAGTAGTTGTGCGAAAATATGCGATTCATGCCTGAACATAATCTCGGTAACAATGGTGAATATACTACATTTTATCAATAATAAGAAATTCCAAGGTGAAAACAAAGTTTACAAATACGAACCATTCAATACGACTGTTAATTTGGAACACTTCTTCTCACAGAATAGCGTCAAACACTTCCAAAAGTAGCTAGCCTAACTTTAGGATTGCGTCACTTGATTAATCAATTTCCATGTATTTGAAGGGTAGGTAGCACGATGCTAATTCGTTTCTTTCTTCTTCTTCATGTTTTTTTCAAACAAAATTTAAATTTTGATCGTTATCTACTACAGTGAAATCACAATGACAGATTATTCATGACGAAATTCAGATGTGGAAATGTTAAATTTCCAAGTAACCAGAACAAATTTCACAATGGCGATAATGATAAAATATGCAACCTATGTCAAAATGATATATTAGGTGATGAATTCCAATATTTGTTTGTCTGTAATTATTTCAAGACTGAAAGAGCCAAATATCTCAAGAGATACTTCTTCAAACGTCTCAACACAATTAAAATGTCTGAAATTTAGCTCATCTGATAACTGTGTGCTCTCAAAGCTATGCAAATTTGTTAAAGTGATTATAGATTTTTTTGTTGTAATTTGTATCTGTCCATTGACTTTATTCCTCACAGTTTTTTACTTCAATTCACTTGTTACCTTTCTAAGTAGTAACATACCAGATCGTTCCATTCATCATAAGTGCATATTGTTTATATTATTCTGTATAAATTCTTTTTTAACTGTTCTACTTTTTACTTTTGTGTATAATCTTTCTTTTGAGTATTCATGTAAATTTTGTACCACCATTTTAGTCTGTTTGTTATTGTATCTCTCATACCCTGGAAGGGCTCGACAGAGTAAGAATAAACTAAACTACTAAAACTAAACTACTATGTTTAAAACATCAACAGGCTGATGACTCTAGAAACGGGAATTTAACTGTTTAACAGGAGGTGAGTGAACACCGCGTTTGCACGCTTCTCTTCTCGAATAGTATTCAGAGAACCAGGCAGGGCAGGGGGTGATTTTCTTGCCATCAGGACCGCAAGTCAACGTCCTTATCCGAGGGACCGTGAGCGCCATGATCCAACCATTGTTCTCTTCTCCCAAAGGCTGGATGAGAAGTAGGAGCTGCAGAGCAGTGGCGTGGTGAGTCATGTTTCAAGGAAAGGGAGGGGGGGGGGGCAAGGCAATTTTTGCGCCCCCACCCTCCCTTCGCAAAAAGCTTATAAGAGTAAAACCAGAGTGTGACGTATAGGCCGAATGACGTCACACTCTGGTGAAACGTTGGGCACATAGAAGTAAATTGGTATGAACTGTTTAGAAAATTGCTTAAAATTAGTGTTTCGAATCTAGTACCGTCAAGGCCCTGGAAGAGGTCAGGGGCAAAGCCTTAGAAGCGCTGCTGTGGTAAAAATTCCCCAAAACTGAAGAAAATTTCCAAAATATTGTGAGAGAAAAAATTCGGAAAATGAAGAAAATCTTCCGAAAATAAAAACATTTTCCCCAAAATTGAAGAAAATATCCCCCAAAATGAGGAAAATATCCCAAAAATTGAAGAAAACTGCCCAAATATTGAAAAAACTATCCAGAAAATTTAAACAAAATGAAGAACATTTCCCGAAAATTGAAGAAAGCTCTCCAAATATTGAAGATATCCTCAAATTAAAGAAAATTTCACAAAAATGGAAGAAAATATCATGAAAATCAAGGAAATTTTCCCCAAAACGAAGAAAATTTCCCTAAAAAAGGAAAAAATTCCTCAAGATTGAAGAAAGTTTATTAAATATTGGAAAAAATTTCTCAAAGTACGAAAAAACTTCACAAATATTAAAGAAAATATCCCGAAAATGAGGTAAATTTCATGAAGGTGGAAGCAAAATCACGAAAAGGAACGAAAATTGGAGGAGATTTTCCAAAAATTGAAGATTTTCCTGAAACAGTGAAATTGCAAGAAAATTTCCCGAAGAAAATAAATTTGTAGCATGTTTATTACTGGGGACGGAGGGTGTGTGTGTGGGGGGTGGCGCATAAAATTGTGTCAACTCTAGACATACTATGGAAGCGGAGGTCGCGAAGCCCTGGTTGGGACCCAGCTTTCGCAGGAAGCTCTACGTTTGTCATGGTTTTAATAGCAGAAAAGGGCTGTAAAATGTGACACATCTATTGGGCGAAGCTGCAGGGCGCTGGAGCGAACTCCTAGGAATCCCTGCATTTCTCGCGATTTTTACAGCAGAAAATTGCTTAATATTGTGTCAAATCCAGGGTCGACGTCCAAGGCGCCGAGGGGGCAAAGCCCCTAGGAAGCGATTTTTTGGCGAGATTTTGGTAGCAGAAAATTGCCCAAAATTGTGTAAATTTCGAAAATTTCGGACAGTTTAATACTGTACCTTGTTCATTTAGGTAATTTCTTTACCTTATTCTTTAATGGGTGTATAGCTCTATTTCTTTCGCCAGCGGATTAATACTCAAATGACAATCAAAAAGTGGTTCGTGCAGAATAGCACATCTCAATGTTCTCTATTTCTATGGTATTTCCCATCATTTACAGCATAAACTTTTCCATGATGTATACCTTTATTTACGGAACACTTCGTCCTATCCTGTTGGCTTAAAAAAAAAAAAAAAAAGATTAAAAAGGATCTTTCCGAGCTACCGTATTTTCCAGTGTTATTTCAGTCGTTGATTAATCACTGAGCCGGCCTTTACATTAACGTGGCTGTCCACACAAAGCTTTACTTTTCTCCCATGCAAAAAGTCTTTATAATACTGGATACTTCAGAGCTGCAGTATTTTTTAGGTTGTTCAGGTCCTTGACCAATCACTGAACCCAGACGAAGCTTTTTACACAAAGTGCAGTTCCGACGAACGGTCTTTCACACAACTTTTTGCTTGAGAAATACGCCCTGTAGGAAACGCTGACCAATCACAGCGCGCGGTTAGGGGAATACCCGATTTATATCATATCAATAGCGTTTTCAATGCCCATTGTTAATCTACCCACTGTGGTGTAGCGGTTATGTCTGTCAACAGACCACGAGGCCCTGGGTTCAAGCCTGGCTTGGGTAGACACGCCAGTGCACCATAGCTTATTATCAAAGGCCGTGAACATTGACTAGGTTGCCGATCTTATGTCTGTTCGTACGTCGTACCTGTGTTCTCGTCCGGGTTGTATTCAGCGTTTCGTGATAGCTTTGCTACTATCATTACCGAATACGTAGGCGACGACCTCGTCATTGTAATTGTGTGTTCACTCGTCGCCGTCGCCCATTGTTCATTTATTGTTCTGTCTTTGAATAGAACGGACCGCGCTCATTTTGTCAATGTGCGGAAATAACAGCGTTTATTTTTGACTTTAAAGAGGACAGACGTGTTTTTCAGTCTCCCTCGTGGATTTGTTCGGCATGCGCGTATTTGCCATTTTAGTGTGTGTGCGTTATTGTGGATATACCATACGGATAGGATTTATTGGATTATTACTTGAATATTAATTTGGAACAACGCGTACGTTGCGTTGCGTTAACTAAATGTTTGACTTAATTTTGAGGCAATTGATAGATGCTGCCATAGAATGATATATGTTAGGAGTGTTTTTAGCTCTGTAAACGATTTCCGATTTACAAACGTACAAACGGAACAATTAATTCAATTGTTTATGAGGCAATACATCGTTTCAGCCAAAGATTTACATGCATTAAGCAATGTGTCTTTATTTGTATTGAAACAATTTTGCATGCAAAATTAAACATATATTTCACATGATTTTTTGCAGTGTCATTCTAAAATAAGCCTATAAGATAGACCTACAATAAATCGATGTTATTTAAGTACACGCTTACATTCACAAGAAAGAAAACACACCTTGCTGGCCCGTCATACGCTAGAGTTGCCTTAAGTAAGACGAGGGTAACGAATGCAATATTCGCCAACCTCGCATAGGGCGATATAACTCTGCGGTGAAAACGGGCTTAGGTGGTGCTTCTGCACTAGGTCTTTGACGTTTCATCGTAAAAGATGGTTCTCTGGCTCAGCAGGACGTCCCAGACTGGTCGATGTTCACGCACAACATTAAACACACACACACACACTCAATCGCATGAAAATAAACTGCATAGACTAGGGTTACGTAGCAGTGAATCAATCGACAATGGATGTGTTGAAAATTAATATTCTTTGAATGAAGATTGTAAATCTCATTAAAAGTGATTGATGCTTTCAGAATCCTCT
This sequence comes from Chiridota heheva, assembly GCA_020152595.1. Taxonomy (NCBI): domain Eukaryota; kingdom Metazoa; phylum Echinodermata; class Holothuroidea; order Apodida; family Chiridotidae; genus Chiridota; species Chiridota heheva. The sequence goes on along the minus strand of JAIGNY010000386.1, from coordinate 964,062 downwards.
AAAAATAACAATATAATTATATTCCGACCAAATTAGTGTTTGTTTAACGAAAGCGCGTTCTTTTTTCTACACGCAGTTTTTGATTTTCTACAATGTTGCTTTTGTTTTTTCTACCGTCGAGATTTTGGTATCTCGTTACAAATGCAGAATCATGAAAGTCTATAGAAGCTGATTCCCTGGCATAAAACGTAATAAAAAAGCGCCACCAACTGGAACAACTTAAAACTTTCTTGCACACCTATTGGTCAAGGACTATAAAACAAAAAGATCAGAACAAAGAATAAAAGAACAAAGCAAAACATGTCCTTTCATTTGGAATCAGAACTTTAGAGCTAACCCCAGAGTAGCTTGTATAATGACAAAAGAGCGCCACCAACACGGATGACATCATACCTTTCTGGCTTTTGATTTGTCAAAGAGATCGGAACAAGAACAAGGTAGAAATTCAAAAAAGAAAACCTGTTTCCTTCTGCCATTTGCGTTCAGGGCGAACGCATCATGGAGTGGGAAATCTTAGCCCGACCAAATGTATAAACTCTTGAGAAAATGGAATCCTGAACCTGTCGACTACGAAAAAGTTATATACCACCTAGAAAGCAGACGCAACTGTTTTAAACCTTTCGAAGAAGGGTTTCATCCTGCAAAAGGTGAGGTAATTGTGGCAGCCATTGCCCATGCTTATTAAGAAATGTCAGTCGTTTGGGACAGTATTTTGGAGTTTTACTTTGCTGCTTTCAACATGGCAAATGAAGGCCCGTAAAGAATCAAAGAAAGGTCAAGATACTGACAAGAACAAAGGAGAAGGCCAACATCAATGGATTACAGGAGGAAAGTAGCTCGAACGATCGACTAAGAATTCAAAGGCTTTTAGCTACCAACCATTCAAGAAAGAGAAAAAATCATTTTGACATTCGTTTGTAAAGACCGTATTTGTTCGTCAAGTGTTATGTATCTGTGTACTTTTTGCAGGTGCAAAAATGGTATGAAGGTACTACCTCTGCGGTTGAGAAAGCAAAGATACATCAGGAGGCAGTGGAGGTTACAAGAACCATAGCAACGCAAACCTTAGAACAGCTTTGTAAAAGTCCATTCTGCCTGGTGGACGTGTGAGGCAGAAATAAAACCCAAAGGCTCTTTTAAGAGCCACCAGCCATTCAAGAAAGAGAAAATTCATTTTTGACATTCTTATATTTAGTTCTACTACTTTATAAGCCACAAAATCTCAGGACAAAATATGATAGAATACATAAAGACTTTGGAGGAATCTGAGGCTATGACATCACAACTAGTCTGAATTCAGTTCTTTATACACAAATCATACCAAACTTTAAACTTAGATATTTCCTTAACGGAATAAGATTTTAAAATCATGCTTTCTTCACTATTTTGTTTCTGTTAAAGTCCCCTTTCATATAAGGTAGACTTGCTTGACCCCTGAACTAATCTTTCAATTCCTACCGAATTCTCAATTCAGTATAGAAAAATGACTATTCATTAACAATTACATTTCTTGAAAGCAAGCACAATGTATTCTAAAAGGCAAGCTATGTTCAAGTCTAGATTGTGGTATCTTTACAGTGTATTGTTCATTTAGGCATTCAGATTTACACGTGTAAAACAGAAAACGAAAACAATATTTTTCTGGGCAACAGTGATTATTCTGTTAATGCATTTAATAAATAATAAAGTAGGTTTACACTGTATTGCTAAAATCTTATTAAATATCAAATATATTATTTTATGTTTAATGCCATATTAAGCGTAATAGTAGTACCCTGCATTTAGTATATCAAGCAAGTTAGAATTATATCTGTAGGCTCCACAAATTGTAAAACATAACGTAGATCTGTAGATTATACTGTTTAACACCTATAAGAGTAAATCAAGTGCTAAGCATAACAAATTAAACAGTTTAAGCTACGCTTGTGTGCCACAAAGGATGTAAGATTGTTCCCTTTCTAGTTACCAAGAGCCTCTTACTTTTAATCCACTCCTATACCCAACTGCCCTCCCTCGATGGTTTACACAGTGTAAGGCTACTTCCAGGATCACGTCTCTCTGAGCGTGTAGACGTCAGACCCTCTATATCTTCGCTCTTTAAGTCTATATGTACAGTTATGACACCTCTGTCTCCATAATCTTCAATAACTCTCCAGTTCTCCATGACAACTTCACTTTTAAAAACCATGGTCTGTCGCTCAACCTCAACACCTCTTTTTTCTTTCACGCGTTCTTTTAAACTCTGAACTGTGGATGATGGACTGATATAATCGTCGAAAATTATTGTACCTGTGACATTCTGTAGTGTGAATCCTCCTATAGACGCGCTTAAGACGGGGAAAAAGAGAATAACAGACTATTAGTTAAAGGTGTCACAAATGCATTTAGTACGATGAATTGGACGAAATCTTGATTGGGTAAAGCGTCACGCATACATCACAGTATTTGTTTTTACCATTCTACAAATAATATACACAAAAGTACAGATTTTCAATCATTGAGCAGGGAAGTGATTACCTGGAAAGAGATGTTATTTGTTATTTACTTGATGAAATAAGATTTGAAATTTGCTTTACCACATTGTTTCTTTATTTTCATGAATTATCTTGCAAGTAGTTTACCGGTAGACGAAAGAATGGGTCACACAGGCAGGTATGTGATTAATTCAATCATTATCGTTGCGAAACAAAAATGACGCAATATTTTAGTGTTTTAGGATTTTTAAAAAACAATGATGGCAGGACACCACCAAGCCATAGATTATTAATTTCACAGGGCAAATGGTCAATATATCCACATTTTCGAGGTCTAAGGCTACTTCGAACTGTCAAAGATCACGCGTCAGATTCTATATCTTTCCTCTTTAAGCCAAATGTACAGTTATGACACTGGTGGCCAAAATCTACAATGACTCTCCTCTATCACAACGTCACTGTTAAAAATCATTGTATATCTTTCAGCCCCAACACCTCTTATTTGTTGGGCGTGTTTTTAAACTTAAAATTGTCAGTGGCAGTTACACTAACTCTGCGGATGATTGTACCTGTCAAGTCCTCATAATCAACTTAGAAGAAGTCGGCGCTTAAAGATGGGAAACGAGAATAGCAGACCATTAGTTTAGGGGTCACATGCATCTTCAATGATTTATAATACGAAAACAGAAACAGAAAGGTACACTTGTTTCGTGCTCTCGTTGGTTAGTACGTCATATATTGAACTCTGAACAAATTATACAATAATTCTCACAAATGGATTATAATGCACAACAGTTACACAACTACATCAGTACGGACGATATGCAAGGGATAATTCCCCACAAGTAGGCCCCTATTATTAAGATTTTATTCAAAATCTCCCTTTATAAAATCAGGCTAAGGATGTTCTTTTCCCATGTTCAGATGTTGCTCTTTATTTTCCTCTCTACATTAGAGAATGGGTGAATATATAGTCCGGTTTACGCTCCCGAACGGGAGATCTCCCAATCAGGAGATTGTTTGTCATTATAACCCACAATGCATCTTTGCAAATTCAAATTGCTCTAAAGAAATGCATAATGGTCAAATAAGTTTAAGCCAAAGGTAGGAAAAATGCATGCGAAATATTCCAGTTTTATTGGTGCAACAGAACGAGGACATTATTTTCTCCATTTTCACCAGCGCAAATTGTACTTTTCCCAGGGAATTTTAATGTAATCTGTAAAAAGTGATTTCAATTTTTTTGAAAGAGCAGATTTTAACATTTTCATCACCAGCAAAAGCTCAAATTATACAGAAATATTAATTCCATTATCATTTCCAAAGTATACAACTTTAGAATTACAGAATTTTGACAGAAATTAACGGCTGAACTTATTAGCACAAATTCAAATTATGGTCACTGCGCATGTCTCGATCTCCCAATCGGGAGATCTTTCGATCGGGAGCGTATCGCGGACTGACATATAAATGCAGGGATTTGATTAAGGTAATGATGATTATGTTCCCGTGAATTTTAGATTTCATTCATAATATAGATAAGGTCTTAATGGGTGAATGAATACAGGCCGGTATTTGATGTTACATGTGCATGTTGTACCTTATCTTCACCTTTAAGTTAACATCATAATTAAACAAAAATGCTTCCCATAATTTAGAATGAGGTAATTAATTTTCAAAGAAATGAATACAAATTATCACCAAAATGACACCATATTTTATACTGCAAGGTCATATTTTAATACACTGGTGAGATCTTTGAAAAAATAGTATCAATTTGGCAATTGGAGAGTTTAGTTCATTATTAATAAATTTGTAAATCATGAATTAAAGTATTAAAGTACCTGGACTGATAGAAAAAGTCTAGGTCCTCCACTTAAGAACTATTTTAATAATTAACTCTTAGAAATAATCCTTCAAGAACCCGAGAAGGTTCCAAGTATAGGACTAGCTAGAGATTGTTTTTGTTTTTTTGTTTTTTTAGAGTGTAAAGTATGATTATGTGGTCCCAAATAATTAATGATAAAAGCGATTGGGAAATTTCATCATTCTTGCATAAAATTTATGAAAATCTGTAATATTACACAACACACTCTAAACTAAGCACGTCTTCAGCTGGTCACATTACAAATTATTACCAGCGAAAATTTGGATAGACAAAATCACAAATATGTTATGACCAAACGTGACCCCAACGTCTTTGAGGTTGAAAACTCAGAATGAAGCCCCCAAAAGCGTGAAAAACATGATTTGTTTCTTTTTACGGTATATTTTTAATTTTTCAAGAAGAAGACAATTTTTGATATTTAATTTAATTTAATTAAGTTTTTTTTTTTTTTTCTTTCTTCAAAAGTTAGGAAAACAAAACACATTTTTTGAAATTTCCAAAATGGTGGATGTCTATAACAAGGACCAAAGACCCGTATCAACATTATAAGTTTTCCCACTATTCAAATTTCTGGTGGCTCGCACCTCTGGTTTTAGTTTTTGCAAATTAATAAGTGGGCAAAACATGAGTGCGCAGAAGTGATATCTTCTTCAATATGTTGAGATTGACGTTATTTGTAGGGTCAGAATGAAACTATAGTGTATGCGCCCAAAGTAATATCATATATGGGTCTTAAGATCAACATTTGAACTTTTGATAATGCACTTTAATTATATGAAAAAGGGCTTTTTTTAAACTTTTCAAAAGGTATGGTCGCGTGTCTTTAATTTCGTCGCCTCTGTTCAATCTCTTTGCCCCTGGTATAGCAGCAACGTCTCTGTTCGAAGCCATACTCCAGTGACTCCTATTTATTGGGAACAAATATTCCACGTACATAAGGTTTGAAAACAATATTTCCATTAATCTATTAATTAATGATTAAAAAGGGCAGATTATATAAGTATACGACGCTTAATGGAGACTATCAACTTACCTTTGCAAATTCAACCAACTGTGAAATAAAAAGAAACAATTTAAGCGTCACCTATCAGTGTTAACTTTTTCGAAAACAAAGTCTACATAGAAAAATTAATCATTAAATGATCCGTCAAAATTGTACTCCTACGATTGTTCTTATCTGAACAATCGTCTGTTGTATTCTCCTAAATTGTGCAGTGCATCCCAATGAAGATGCACGGGCAGCGTTTTTTTTCTGAAACCAGAATTGCCATTACAGATTTTTTCAGCCAATCATTTACAAGAATGACGATGACGCAATTACATATGAATATTCATATACAACTTATCGTCTGACAAAATAATTTGGGACTTAGTAATTTAATGACCGCGAGTGAATAACATTACTTTGCCGGAAAACAAAGGAAAAACCTGACACTACAGATATGGCACAATTTAAAATGTGATACGAAGCGAAACCTCCTTTGAATATCGAGGAAGTAGTTAACAATATCTCGGTAAGTGGTGTTCTGAGTGAAGCTCTAACACTCGCTCCTTGTATGAAAATTAGGCATAATTTATAGATTAGTAGTTGAGCGACTTTTTCTTGCATAAACACTTTCCCTTGACACGTGTTGTAGGTACGGAGTTTTTGGTTAGTGTGTAAAAATCAAGGTGGGTCTTATTCGCAGGGCAGTGATAACATATACCCTAACCTAAACCCTAACCCCAACCCTAACCTTATTCGCAGTGCTGGCTTGGGATACTGTGTGGATATTCGCAGGGCTGCCCTGCGAATAATCACTTCGAAAAATCAAAGTTGTATAGCGATAGTTCTCACGTAGATCTTCAATCTGCTGTATATGCGTGAGATAATTCGCACTAGTTTTAGGTATGCCTAGGCCTAGTACGAGTTCATGCCCAAATAGACTTTTGTTTAAGTTGTAGGTGAGTTTTATCCTTTTCAAACATTTTTCTGTAAGTCCCGATTTTCCTTTTTGGACGGAGTGCGTTGTCGTAGTGAGTACTCCATGCATACATTACATACTATACAGGCTATAGTAAGTATACAGTCCTATGTTATAGGACTAATGTTGTATATAAATATTCATATTTAATTACGTTATTGTCATTCTTGTATATGATTGGCTGAACAAATCTGTAATGGCAATTCTGGCCTGCAGAAGAAAAAAAGACGCGCACGTGCATACTCTGTTTGCAGACGAAAAATAAAGCACCATATGGCATTAGTTCGGTTCGTACCGCCGATCGGGATACTCAAGCATGCGCACTGAGCTTGCAGTGATATATGGAAGCCGCTATTTTTATTGTGAAGTTTCAGTCATAGACGTTTATCAGTCGTTTCATTGAAGGTTTGTAACAAAGTTTGCTTTGTTCATGTTCAATTTCGCGAAAGTAAAACAACTTCGTTACTATCACGCACTTATTGCTAAATAATTTTCCCAAATCTCATAATTTTAGAAAACCTTGTTGGAGCGCGACTGCTTAACGGTAACACACATTAAGAATTCATCACTTTTCTTCAAATTTCTCGAAAACCGCACGGTGAATTTTAAAAGCTCACAGTGAAAAGATAATTCATATGCCATTATTTCAAATCGTGAAGAAAAATTTGAACCCTTCGCAGTGGTTGAGTTCCCCACGCTTGAAATGTGTATGATTCTTATGTTATTCCTATGCGAACTTTGAATTCGGATAGAAACATTGTGGGATACTTCTGTAAAGGATTCCCCGATCGGGAAAACAAAACTGTTCTCCTGATCGAGGGTACGAACCGGACTGACCGTGGAAGGTCAATACTTTCAATTGCTAGCCCATGTATTATGCAACCAGCCATGCTAAATGAAAGCTGGTCTATCAACAAAACTAATGGTGTAGTTTTGACTAAGGATGTACTAAACATTTTAACAGACTTCGTCTGCGGATCCTAACTCTCCCAATATGAAAAACTAAATACTTTATTTAAAAATGTTAATTAGAATACCGTTACGCATATTTGGAATATTTTCATTTTCTAGTCTTGGTGTTTAATACATGTAAAAGTAATGCTCAAATCTTATACTTTAATATAATTCCGACAGAAAACATGAAAACTGTAAGGTTCAAGTTTCAAAATTGAGGAAAGACGTACTCAAAAATTGCAAAGAATAGGACTTTTTCCTAGCTTCCACTTGTCATCAAAGCTTCAAAAACCCAATTTGTAATATTCGTTTGAAAGACGAAATAGGCCTAAGCAACGGAAATATTCAATGAATAAAATATTTCAAGGGTAAAACTAGGAATAACGCAAAAAAAAAAAAAAGAGATACAAATAGTACAAGCAATTATGAGAAGAATATACCTATAAGTTGCTGTTGTCCCTGCAATGAATGGAAAAGGGTAAATTCAAGCTTAAAACTGATACAAGGGAGCTATATGTGTATTTGTGTATATTGAAACAGTATGTAATCATTTTATTTCATGTAGAATACGAATCATTTAAGATTAAATTTATGAAAATATACTAGGACTTGCATAAAAAGTGAAACCTATTTCAAATTAACATCATACTGATCATAAAACTATACATATCTCCCATATACTAACGAATATATTCGAGCAATATGTTAAGTACACATATTCAATATAGACCCGATCGGTTCTGAGTGTCCAGATTTTCGACTTGGTACAGAATGACCAACTTGGAAATTCTTAATGGATAACGAAAACAAATACATTTTGCCTGTCATTTCAAAGGATTGAAATGAATGTTAAAGATAAAAGACGAGAATTACATTTAAAACTGTTCTATTCTGACGCTGTTCTTGATATCATCAATAGAAGATGGGGGTGCTACATTCTGACATTAACTGGTTACAGTGGATGATCGTGAAAGGGTATTCAATCTTGCATAATTGAATTAATAATTTAGATTTTAACAAGTCTTAGGAAAAATCCTAGTATAGCGCCGGGTAATTTACCCTATAAAGTTTGATGTTAGATACCATGAGAAAAATTAAGAAGAATCAGGTTCCTTACCACCTGTTGCACAGTCATCACGTTTGTCATTTTGATTACTCATCTCAGTGAACCTTGACCTAACAAGAAAAGAAAAGAAGTTAAGTTTGAAGTACGTTATGTAGAAGTTGTAAAAATTATACAACAATACAGAATAATCTTTTATTTTAGGGATCAGTCATGATTAAAAATGCATCGGAGGTTGCCGTGTTTTGATAATGCACTGATTGTGCTATTGATTTTTACTGTGTACACGAGCTTGGAATTTGTATAGAAGATGTCAGACATGTCAGACACATGAATATAAGAAAAATCTACACAAAAATCTACACAAAAGCCACGTGTTGAGGTTTTTCCGTCTGGCAGTCAGGATTCCGAGATAATAGTGATTTAATTGCAATAAATGTTCAGCGGGAATTTTCTTTCCTTCCCTGGAGATTTCTACACTGTATCTTTTTTTATAAATCTTAATAATTTTTACACTTAGATGTGTATTTCAAATAACTTGTAATTGCTATCTTCACATTAGCATTTTTGATCAACATTAATAGCTCTCAATCAAAGAAGAAAAGTTAGTTACTTCTTAGATCTAGGACCCTTTACAGTAAGGACCACTGAGTGGAGGGATCCTTGAACTTCTGCTTTTGTCACTACTATCCTAGTACCAAATACATATCATATGCACAACTATAAATGTCAAAGCCTAGAGAAATAATTTTATAAAATCACTGTTCATTTATTTTTTTGTTCATGTATACTTATCTGTAATTTTATTCTTATATGTACGGCGCCTTGAGCATTCATTAGGATGGATATGTGCGCGTTATAAATTTTATTTATTTATATTATTATTTTTGTTATTATTATTATTATTATTATTATCATAATTATTAATAATATTATTATTATCATTATTATTATCATTATTATTATTATTATTATTATTATTATTATTATTATTATTATTATTATTATTATTATTATTATTATTATTATTATTATTATTATTATTATTATTATTATTATTATTATTATTATTATTATTATTATTATTATTATTATTATTATTATTATTATTATTATTATTATTTATATTATTATTTTTGTTATTATTATTATTATTATTATTATTATTATTATTATTATTATTATTATTATTATTATTAGTAGTAGTAGTAGTAGTAGTAGTAGTAGTAGTAGTAGTAGTAGTAGTATTAGCAGCAGCAGCAGCAGCAGCAGCAGTAGTAGTAGTAGTAGTATTTTTCTTATTATTATTATATGACATTGCAGCTTTTCCAAGAAACAAACAATAAACAAATAAAATGAAAAGAGTGCAAAGAAACCTCACGTAGAGTTAAATGCAAATAATGATTGTGGGAATCTTCTTTCCACGGATATATGGAAAACAAGTATTATGTATGTTATGTCCTTGCTCTATTCAAGGCAATTTCAAATGTACTTTTTGTGGAAATGAAACGTTTTGTTCTAATATTAAATATACTTATATGGATTTTATAAGCGAATCACCATTTACGGCTCCCTTTATTAAGCAGATGGGTAAATTCTTGCAGAAACGATTTTCAAAAATAGCCTATATTGGTGTCTAATTTATTTCAATATGTGCAAAAAATGATGGGTAAATTCTTCCAGAAACGACTTTCGAAAATAGTATTTCGGTGTCCAATTTAGTTCAATATGTGCAATCATTGAAATATCTGGTTCAGAAGAAAGTACGAGCCAAGAAAGTTGATTCTTACTCTTCTTGAAGCATGACCAAAACATTGGAGTTTGTTTCTGTCGATCCTGGGGCACAAGATGAACACATCACCAACCGGGCTTTTGAGAGAAAAGAAAAACATTGGACTTCCGCTCCTTATCTACCTACTGTGGCGTAGCGGTTATAATACATGTCTACAGACCACGAGGTCCTGGGTTCAAACCTGGGTTGGGTAGACACGCCAGTGCACCACAACTGCTTATCAAAGGCCGTGGACATTGACTTGGTTGTCGATGTTATGTCTGTCCGTACGTCGTACCTGTGTTCTCGTCCGGGTCGTATTAAGCGTTTCGTGATAGCATTGTTACTATCACAACCGATTACGCAGGTGACGACCCCGTCATTGTAATTGTGTGTTCACTCGTCGTCGTCGTCGTCGTCCCGCTCCTTCTAATGCATTATAATCATCGTATCCCATCAAAGAGACTTAATAAGAAAACTTTTTGAAATGTCTACTTTTTAGCTGATCAAAAACACAACAAAGAGATGCTGAACGGATAATGAAAATTATTCAAACAAATCTCATCAGATTAGCTTACTAGCTTCTTTTATATTTTAAAGTTATAATTCTATCATTGTTAGACTATTGCATTGAATATAACGCTGAAAATGTTGCGAGCCTGTTCGGATATTACGATCTGAAAAGTAAAACAAAAGTACAAACAGGTCGAGTATTAGAGTGAATAAATACAGCGAAGAAAATGATAACATTACTGTCTTCCAATCCTAACTTTAAAGGGTAAATAAAGCAAGTCATTGCTCCTATCTACGGCTCTTAACAGTGTCATATACATAAATGTTCATACTACCATTTCAATTAAATTCAATTCAATTCAGCTTATTTACTTGATAGGCCACCGGCTTTTTCATATTTACAACATGGCAAAGCTTACAGTAGCAAAATAGAACATATAATACATACATTTTCAACAAACTTAAGGTAAATTAGATTATGCAACTAATCATATGAATCAATTTCTCTTCGAAATACCCAAGCTTTCTCTAAAAAATGACATATATTAAATACAAGGGATTTGCTTGTTGTGCGTAACGTAAAATGGAATCGCTGAAGTAATGGATTAACATGATAATACTTTGGGAAAGCATGGGCATTCGAGCAAAACTTAATAAAACACATCTTCGAGTTTGTGCATGGTGAATTCTAAATTAAATTTTATTTAATACCTGATGGATCAGACATAAACTGAGTGTCAGCCAAAAGTTCTTAATTCCAATGGAGGTAGCCAAGCACTTACTACCGAGTGTTTTATGGTCTCCTTATGCTGTCAGAATCCACAACGTTATTTAATCATGATGAATAATGATTGAACAAACGAACTTTGAGTCTCTTGGTCTGATGCCGGTAAAAAAACAATTAAATATATATTGTAAACAAATCACAAAAACAGATCATAAAATGTTTACGTAGGTTAAGCTAATACAAGTGCTACAATTATTTTTGAAAGTATACGGACGTGTAGAGACATAATTAAGTAAATGTATTTGAAATGCATTTAAACCATACAAAAAGTAATCAAATTCGTTTAAAAATTGACCATTTTATAGCGTTTTAGGATCTGAGGCATCAATATACTAATTTGTATACACATGTGTGATGTGTTATAGGGTGTTAAAGGTATGTGGACAGGTAGCAACCACTTTGCATTAATTAGTATAAATGCCCTCCCACAAACACTTTCTTACAAATCGATCCCAAAATGTGAACAATCCGGCTTATTTTTTGCTCTCTAGGCGTGTGCTCATTACGTATTGGTTTTTTCGTGACGTAAAAAAAGAACGGTACAACACGAACGTTATGTGAAAGTTACAATGTACTATACAATAATACTTACAGCCTAACGTAACAAGTGGAGTTCGCCAATCATAAAGAAATAATTGATCAAAACTAGAGTCGATATTTCCTCTTTATCCACCAGAAAATGTCCTAAAATAGCTAGCATATCGCTATTTAAACGATAATCTGATTCAATGAAACTGATATTTTGAAGTAGCCTAGGTCAATGTGACACAGCGCTCGAAATAAACGTAGGTCCGCTAGCCCGGGGCAAGTAAAACTTACGTCTGGGCTAGCTGAAACTGATCTTTCCGAGCCCGCCGGGCAAGTAACCAGAAAAAATATATACCTTAGACTTTTCAAAAATACAATATTACACATCACTTACACAAGCAAAATTGATAATTGTCCACTTCGATAAGGTTGAAAAGCCATAATTAACAAAAACCTTGACGTACGTTTTCTCGGGCAAATCAGCAGTCCATTCGAGCTAGTAGAAAAGGAGTCAAGCTAGCCCGACGGGCTAGTGGTTAAAGTGTGCTAATTTCGAACCCTGATGTGACACAGTAACACTGCGGAAGCTATGCATTGTAGACGTCGCTGTGTCCTTATTCTTACGTCACACGCCTTTTTTAATAGTGGAAGTCCTCTTATGGATTCTCTTATGGAGAAAATTATTTTCCCCCGAAGAGGGGAAAATCTCAGACGCCATTTTGAAGAATACCCATAATGCTTCAATGAAACAGCGTAAGGCTACGGCACCTGAATCATATCAAAACGTACTCTTCTCAATTTAAGCGTAGTCAAACCAAGAATTTGCAACCTAGATTCATAAGAGAGATTCTATGTTTGGGACCAAGAAACTAACTTATCCAGATCAGTTTGCAGAAGTGAAGAATCCCTAGCATCATCTACAATCCTGTACAGCCTAGTGTCATCAGCAATTTACAAATCCTGGAGCAAAGGAAACATCAATATCATTAATGAAGATTAAGAAAAGGAGCTGACCCAATACAGAACCCTGAGGAATACCACTTGCAACCTTCTTCCATGGAGATACTTCACCATTAACAACAACTCTTTGTGATCTGTCAAGTAACCAAGAATATATCCAACTGGCACACTTTCCCTCCACATCAAGCGCTCTTGTTTTTATCATGAGCCTGCCCAATGGAGCCTTATCAAATGCTGTTTGGAAATCTAAATAGATAACATCCACATTATGACCAGAATTTACTAGTTCAGTAACATCATCAAGAAACTCCAATAAATTAGAAACACAAGACCTCTTATAAGAACCCATGCTGAGACAAATTCAAAAAACCATTGACTAGTAAATGATCTAGTACAATATCTTTAATAATGGACTCCATGACCTTGCACACAACACTAGTAAGACTCACTGGCCTATAGTTACAAGGCAAACCGTGGTCACCCTTTTTTAAAATAGGAGTGACATTAGCAATTCTCCAATCACTAGGAACAACGCCAACATCAAAGCACTTTGAAAAGATAATACTCGGGGGAACAGAAAGAACACCAGAACACTCAAGTAAGACAGCAGGATGTATACCATCTGGATCGGGTGCTTTATTTAAGTTCAAACCGAGTCAACTTCTTAAACACAACCTCAACATTGAATATACTGTCAGAATCATGTCATGGACACGAATTTCACTCACATCCTTCAATTTGTTATTTAAACAAGACCGGCCGTAAACGCCTTAGGCTGTTAGCGCAAAAGAGGGAATCGTGGGGGACAAAAACGTAGAATTTGTACTATTATCTCAACTCACCAGCCCGTTCATACTTACGGTAATTGTGCAAATGTGAACAATCTTATTAAAATTCCGCCTGGAATGTAAGAAGCAACTAGATATAAACGTCTGGAATGCTCAATCATTGTGCAATAAAACTGTGACAATTTATGACTATATTCTCGATTCTGATGTGGACATCTTAATTATTTGTGAATCTTGGCTTGGTGAAGAAAATCCTGTAGTGATTGGAAAGTGCACACCATCTGGATATTATGTAGTGAACTTCCCCAGAGTCGGTGATAAACACGGTGGCATTGCTTTAATATACAAATCTCATTTGAAACTGAGCGTTTCATCTTTTGCAGTTAATGCTGATATGTACACAACTTTTGAACATGCATGTGTGGCTGACATTGACAAGACATTTCATCTTGTTGCTATATATCGCCCCCACCTTCTCATAGGAATGGCTTTACTGTAGCCAAATTCCATGAAGAATTTGAACGTGTGATTTAAAAATATGCCTGGAAAGCATTTGATTATGGGTGATTTAAACATTTACGTTAATGATCCAAGTAAACCTGAAGTTTTGCGATATTTAGCTCTGCTTTCTGAAGATAATCTCCACCAGTATAGTATGTTGACAGGCCTACTCAGAGGTCCGGTCATATTCTTGATCATGTGATCTGTCGAGTTGGTGATGACTTGTTGGTAGAATGCAATGTGTCTCCCAACTTATATGGTTCCGATCATCACATTATTGAATGCTCAATAAATAAGCTGAAACCTGCACCAGGAAGGAAAGCTGTCACAATAAGAAATTTTAATGATCTAGGTCTGGGTGTTTTCAAGACTGACCTTATTCAAGAGCTTAGCGGTCTCAATATGTTGAAAGATCCGAATGTTAAAGCTACCGACAGACCGAGTATAATACAAAGGGGCGCAGAGTTCTTGACAAACACTGTCCGGAGCAGACACGATTTCAACGAACGATTAAATGTCCTAAATGGTTTAACGGCCCGAACAGAAGGCCGCAAATACAGAAATATGAGCGTAAGTGGAGAAAAATCCTTATTAATACTGATTGCTTTAAATATCTTGAGCAAAATATAGTTGTAAATGAACTTATTGTTAAATCCAAAACAGAGCATTTCAAAGGTGTTTGGCAAATGCTGATGCAAAGGCAATGTACCGTACATTTAACTCACTTCTCAATAGTTCTACCAAGGCTTTACCAATCTGCCGCTCAAATGAAAGTCTTAGTAATAATCAGATAATTTTGCCATTTTTTTACATAGAAGGTGGCAAAAATAAGGTCTGAACTTGACGTTGAACAGTTGAATGTGTTAATGTAAATATATCTTCTCTTGATACTGGTAAACAATGTAATGATGATGTATTTCTGCTTGATTCTGACGATGATTTGATGATTGATGATTTACAGTATATGTACAGTACTGATATCTTTGCAAATTTCCACCCTGTAGATGAAGCTGAGATTCGACATATAATTTCTAAGATCCCAAACAAGACAACTTCTCTTGACCCACTGCCCACTTGGCTCTTGAAGGAATGTGTTGACATAGTAGCTCCTATAATCTTGTCTCTTGTAAATAATTTATTTAGTTCTGATTGTTTTCCATTCATTCTTAGGAACGCAATTATTTCTCCTCTTATCAAGAAGTCCACCCTCAATCCGGACGTTTTGAAAAATTATCGACCACGTCTTCAATCTTCCCACCCTTGGCAAGATCCTTGAATATCCAGCAGTCTCTAGGTTTATTAAACATCTTCATTCAATACATTTTACTGAAGTTTTTCAATCTGCCTACAAACCGGAACATAGTACTGAAACTGCATTATTTTGTGTTAAGAACGATATATATTAAATGACTTAGATTCGGGTAGGGTTGTTTTACTTGTACTTCTAAATATGTCTGCAGCCTTTGATACCCTTGACCACACTATTCTTATAAATAGGCCTCAGTGTGAATATGGTTTTGGAGGTTGTGTTTTAAACTGGTTTAGATCTTATCTTAGTAATCGCAAGAGTTTAGTTTGTATCTCTGGTAGTTATTCTACTGCCCATCCTCTGAAATATGGTGTTCCCCAAGGATCTGTTGCAGGTCTTCCGATCTGCAATGCCTATTCGCAGCCTGTTACCCGCATTATCAAACTCTTCAATGTTGCTTACCATATAAATGCTGATGACACTCAGCTATATGTTAACTTCAATCCTAAAAAGCCGGGTGATAGGGAAGCTGCCCAAGCTCGCTTGTCAAATTGCATTGCGGCGGTTAAAGACTGGATGCTTCATAACAAACTTAGACTTAATGATACCAAAACTGAATTTTTGATCATTTTATCAAGAAAATAAATGCTGTCCATTGATTTGAGGATCGGTGGGTCTGTGATTGTTCCGTCATCATCCGTTAAACATTTAGGTATCATACTTGAACCTTGTGTGAATATGAATTCCCAGATCTCTTCAATATGTCGTACTGTTAATTTTCATCTGCGTAATATTTCTAGAATCAAAATACTTGTGCTCATGCAGTGCGATCTCTCGTCCTTTCTCGGCTGGATTATGGCAACTCCCTGCTTGGTGGCATATCACGTTAAAACCTTCAACGCTTGCATGCAAAGACTTCAAAATCGTGCAGCGCGCATGATTTTTTGTATTGATAGACGTACACGCGCTTCCCGCCTCTTGCGTGTTTTTCATTGGTTGCCCATCCAGCAGAGAATCGATTTCAAGATCGTACTGCATGTGTACAACTGCATTAAAAAAATGCGCCTTCAACCTTCAAGATTTGCTGCATATTTATGAGCCTGAACGCGCTGGTCTAAGATCCGCCAACAAGGATGTCACTCGCCTTGTGGTGCCAAAACTAATCGTGTCAGTGGGGACTGCGCCTTTTCTGTCCTGGAACCACGTTTGTTGAATAATCTACCCATGATCTGTCAGGCATGTCAGGCTCACACTGTTTATACTTTTAAGAAGGCCCTTAAGACTCAACTTTTTCCTACTGATTAAGTTTTATGCTGTCTATAATATTTAATTTCTTGTTTTATTTATCTAGTTTTATATTTTATTTTTTATCAATTATTTTATGCTTTTATATTGTCATGCAAATGTTTTTACAAAATTTGATATTGTATATTAAGAGTTTGTCTATGTATTATCAATTTTATTGTAAAGCGCTTCGATCCACGGGAGAGGCGCTATATAAATAAGTTCAATAATAATAATAATAATGTCTACTAACTGTGTTGTCGTCCGGTTATCGTATTAAGCTGTTTCAGACCAGCATTGTTAAGCTATTATAACACGCCAGTGCACCACACGGTTATCAAAGGCGTGGACATTGACCCCGTCATCGATGTTAATTCTGTGTATTCGTACCTGTGTTCTCGTCGTCGGCGTTTCGGCATTGTTACTATCGATGACCGATACGCAGGTGACGACCCCGTCATTGTAATTGTGTGTTCACTCGTCGCCAATAATAATAATAATGATAATAATAACTGAAAAATCAACATTCTTACTGGCTGGAGAGTGCACACTAAGATAATCCGAAAAATCATATATTATTTCTTTGAAAATTAATCACCCAAGAAAGATCTTTACAGTTCAATAAACGTTTTCTATATGAATGAGATATCAACATAATGATTTTTTTCACCAATCTGTTTCATTTATTTTCCATTTGAAATTCCATGGGAATATTCCTTTAATGGTTTCAGAAATATTTAAGACTAACCCAATAATACCTTTCTTTCGCATGGAAGCTTCTAAATCAGTAATAAAGATTTAGAAGAGTTATAAAGATGGGTGGGAAATTTTCACATAAGCAACCACTGCGACCGCCAAATTTTTACAACAAATAAAAAGGGCCTGTTATGGATTTTTAATTGGCTCTTAATTGATTAATTAGATCATTTGCTATCCAAAAATGTAGGTTTCGTTTGCTAAATTCCATCATATACTTTTTTTAGTAAAATTCTTAAATGTTTACTTTTTATTTCTTAATTGTACAAAAACAAATCTTTTCCAGACATTATCTTCGTTTTGCATGTAATAATTGCATGATGCTTGCCGTTTTTTCCAGGACTCTCGCAGCAGTAGCTACACTAGTACTTCCCCCTTCTGCCATTCTGCTTGTTTTAACTTTGACTTTGTAAACAAGCTTAAGATTTAGTTTATTACATAAAGTCCAATCATACAACACAGAAGTATTCCATAAGTTACCTTTTTTTCATAAGGTAGGTAAACACTGAATTAATTTTGCTCTTTAAATTGTTCCGCGTTAGCACAGATTAATATGAGCCTAACGTTAGGCATTCCTAGTCATAACGTTATGCATTTGGGCCTAGGCCTAAACCATTTTCACGACAAAACTAAGCTAGTTAGCCTGCATTACAGCAATAGAACTAGGCCCCTAGCTAAATGTTCATCAATATCAGTGCAACATCCTTTAAATTGCTTTCCTGAATCTCAGTTACTGAAATTGGGAGATATACAGTACACTTTCCCTAGGCCTAGTAGTGGGTTATTCTCGAGGTCGGAGATCCTGTAAGTTGTTGTGCACGGCGACGTAATAATGCTTTTTTGACGATCTCAAACTTCAGCCGAAGGGGAAAACAAACAGTCAGTTATCATTGCAGTCAATGGGAGAAAAACCTATTTTTTTGTCATTTTTCAACAAATAATGGACAAAATTTATTTTTAATCATAAATCTTGTGTATTAGATATGGGCCTATAAATGCTAGAGGCCGGTAGTACCCCCATTTACCCTATATGAGTACCATTAATTTTTTGCTGACTGGCTGAGGAGACGCAAGTATTCATAAAAAATATCTCATTGGCTGTAAAAGTAATGATAAATTTGCCCCTCGCAACTTGGTAAAACTATACTGAGCCCGTACACGGTTACGTCGACTCCGACCTTGAGAATTACACTTTCCATAAAGGTGAAGGTGTGTTGAGCGTTAGGCTACCATTACCAATGAGTACCAAACTTAGGCCCATAATCAATGGGGCAAAATTCGCTCTAAGCTTGTTATCTTGCCATATTATGTACCCCATTGTTCTTGCTTTAATTCTTATATGTAGTTCTTTGAAGTTGTTTTAGTGCTCAAAAAGAAAACAATTAGAAGCAACTTTATACTTGTTTTGGCGAAAAAGATTTTCCAGTCAGACCTTCAAAGTTTTTGTCACTCGTAATTGTTTATGTTCGACATATTACTTCTATGGTTGTCGTACAGCTGATTGGCTAACAACTCATGTACATTTAAATAGATTCAACTAACAAGTAAACATTTTTATCAGACCCCGACGTCATAGATAATCAACAAAATTGAGTTCTGCTCTTAAAGTAATGGCTGAATAGTTGTTCGCATTGCAAACAGAAGACTCACAGAAAATAGATCAATTCTACCAATTCCAAGTAAGTTTCAAACAGGATTATTTGGTGGATAGATGATCAATTTGTTGTAAATCTAGTGATAAAAGATTTTTAATATTTTAGTAAAGAATATTTGCGGCGAAGTTGAATAAAGTTCTGCCTAAAAATGTTGTCTTTCATCTCCAATGGCGTGCATAGAAAAAAACCATAACCTTTGTGAGACCGCAGATCAGTAAACAACAGCAATCACACATCAGCATACAGAAATGGGTTAAAGTCAAAGAAATTACGGCCAAACGATGATAAATGATTCCATAACTAGGCCTAACATTAGGCTACCAGACTCGGAAAATTATAAATTGTTCAAATTTAACATTTTGTCAGAATTTGAATCAGATTTGATAATAATACTGATTTTAAAAATGAAATTCCAGCCATTTTTTTAAATATTCAAATCAAGTAACATGAAATTATTTACATTTGTTAATGAAAAAATTAAAAAAATTGGGGACTACAAATAATTTTGTCATTATTTTCTCATTACTTGATAAGTTACCTCACTGGTTTCAAACAAACGGCTGTTTTCAAGTTTTACATGGCTTTCAAATCAAGTAACATCAAATTATTTACATTTGTTTATGAAAAAATTGAAATTTTTGGGGACTACAAATATTTGTATTATTATTTTCTCATTAATTGATAAGTTACAGTACCTCAAAGGTTTCAAACAAACAGCTGTTTTCAAGTTTAACATGGCTGCTAAAGTAGTGTTGCTTCAAATTTTCCTTTTTTCACTCATATGTTGGAACTATTTGTAGCGGGAATATATTTGAAAGGAATTTCCCACTCAATAATTTAGAGTTTCATAACTACAGGTGAGGGAGTTTTCAAGAGAAAAAAGGTCCAAAAAGTATGCTATTAAGGTCCAAATATTTCCCTTAGTAACCTCCCCCATCACTCACCCCCATCGGAAAGGCTGATTACACACCTGAACATAAACTTAGCTCGGCATGTTCTGACCCAAATGTGCTCTATCTGTGTATGTTATTGCTTTCCAACGTATTACATGTATATAATTTATAAAGGTTGTTTTGCTTTTGAGGAAGATTCGAGTAAGTTAAGAATTTACGATTATACATGACAGAATTACGACAAGAATCCAAAGGCTACCGTAGAAGTACATATAGCCTAGATCGGCGATTATTAATAGGCAGCCTGCGAGCTAAATGTGGCCCGCCAGACAATCCAATCTGGCCCGCGAACAGTAGTCATATTGGAAATATATATACCAATCAATCTGAAAGAGATCTGTAAAAATCTCAAAATACTTGTTTACTTTGAATTTTTCCTAGGCAGATCAGCAGCTTATCAAATAAAATGTTATCTTCAGTTCCGATAAAAATTGGACAGACTCGCGGCTTGTCCAGTGGTGTCACTAAGGGGAGGCACAAAATTTTCTTCCTGTCTTCAATTTAATTTTGGAATTTCTGTTTTGATTTTAAGCCATTTTGGGGCATCAAAAACAAGAAATCTGCAGAGCTTCCGGGGGCTTCCTGGACCCCTACCAAGGTTTCGCCCCTGGACCTCACCCTGGACCCCATGCCGGTACGTGCACGC
The DNA here is from genome assembly GCA_020152595.1 of Chiridota heheva. Classification (NCBI taxonomy): domain Eukaryota; kingdom Metazoa; phylum Echinodermata; class Holothuroidea; order Apodida; family Chiridotidae; genus Chiridota; species Chiridota heheva. The sequence continues at coordinate 943,328 of JAIGNY010000386.1, read as the reverse complement.
TTTGCGTGCCACCAGTAGGCGCCACTTTTATAGTGCCCCCCATTTTCCTCCTCTGAACTGCTGTGCCCCCCGAATAAAAATCTCAGGCGACGCCACTGGACTTGTCAAAAGAAGGCATGTAAGAGAACCGCCGACATCTGGCGTACATCCTCTACTTTGTTTTTTTTCACCCATGCACTTCCTCTCTCAATCCCAGCTTTCTGGCTTTTAATTCCTGTGTTTCTCTCAATCTCCCCGTGTTTTCTTTTCTTCCTACCTCTTTGGTTTTTTTCACCCATGCACTTCCTCTCTCAATCCCAGCTTTCTGGCTTTTAATTCCTGTATTTCTCTCAATCTCCCTGTGTTTTCTTTTCATCCTACCTCTTTGATATGATTTACTGTAACCTCTCAGGCACAATTTGACCCTTGCTGTCGTGGTGCTCTTAAGCCCTCATCAAACAAATGTACATCCTTCTTATCACACACACACTCTCAGCATGTTTGTATTTAGGGAATGTTTTGAGGGGTTTTGTTTGTCATGTGACGCTGGTTTTGCCATGCGATTGGCCTGCAGCCTGAGGCTGTTGTGAAATGATGGGCCTTGGAAAAAATTAATTCAGAACCCCGTGGCCTAGATAGTAAGTAGATCCATGTATTTGTATGTTTTTAAAAGAAGTTTATTTAATCGTTTCACTTCAAATTATTTTTCTTCAAACTTCTTCAGGTGGTATGTTAGAAATACCCTTCTCAGATTCAGTTTTACTGCTTTTTTGACATATTCCATGGTTTTTAAGCCACAAAATCGCAGGACAAAATATAATAGAATGCATAAAAACTGAGGAATCTGAGGCTATGACATCACAACTAGTCTGATTTCAGTCGTTTCTACAGAAATGATACCAAACTTTAAACTTAAATATCTCTTAACGGAATAATTTTTGAATGCTTTCTTCATCAATTTTGTTTCTTTTGAAGTCCTCTTTCATATGAGATAAACATGCTTGACCGCTTTCAAGGAAATATCACTCAAATCTATAAACAACATGCATCATTTTTTATTTATTTTGATAGCAAAGATTTATCTTCAATGATTCATAAATATTTCAAGTTTCACTGTTTCTCCAAAAACGTAGGACCGTCTGTAAGTTACATGAAAATAACCATTTAAAAAAATACTTCATTTGTACAAAACACAAGTCTTTCAATAGATTATGGTAACTCTAAATAGACTCATTATTATTATTATTGAATCAAATTCAGGACTATTAGTGAATGTACAGTTATTTATATATTCAACAGCTACATGTAATATATGGTATTAAAAGTCATCGCAGAAACACTTGTTCAGGGAAAGTGTTCCACACATACACCACCCTCTTTGAGAGAACTTCTGGCATATGGTAGAGTTTCACCTCCCTCTTTTTGACTAGGTTGTAACTGTGGCTGAGGTTACCAAATTATCCAGTTTTGAGGGGAGGAGTGGGATCAGGTTGTAACTGGCTGAAGGTTACTGATTTATCCAGTTTTGAGGAGGGAGGGGAATCAGGTTGTAACTGTGGCTGAGGTTACTGATTTATCCAGTTTTGAGGGGAGGGGGATCAGGTTGTAACTGGCTAAAGGTTACTGAATTATCTAGTTTTGAGGGAAAGGGGGTCAGGTTATAATTGGCTGAAGCTTACTAAATTATCCAGTTTTGAGGGGAAGGTGGGTCAGGTTGTAACTGCCTGTAGGTTACTGAATTATCCAGTTTTGAGGGAGGGGGAATCAGGTTGTAACTGTGGCTGAAGGTTACTGAGTTATCTAGTTTTGAGGGGAGGGAATCAGGTTGTAACTGTGTCTGAAGATTACTGAATTATTCAGTTTTGAGGGGAGGGGGAGAATCAGGTTGTAACTGTGGCAGAAGGTTACTGAATTATTCAGTTTTGAGGGAAGGGGAGGGGATCAGGTTGTAACTGGCTGAAGGTTACTGAATTATCCAGTTTTGAGAAGAGGGGTGGGATCAGGTTGTAACTGGCTGAAGGTTACTGAATTATCTAGTTTTGAGGGAGGGGGAATCAGGTTGTAATTGTGGCTGAAGGTTACTGAATTATCCAGTTTTGAGGGGAGGGGGGATCAGGTTGTAACTAGCTAAAGGTTACTGAATTATCCAGTTTTGAGGGGAGGTTCAGGTTGTAACTGTGGCTGAAGGTTACTGAATTATCCAGTTTTGAGGGGGATCAGGTTGTAACTGGCTGAAGGTTACTAAATTATCCAGTTTTGAGGGGTGGAGAACCAGGTTGTATCTGTGGTTGAAGGTTAATGAATTATCTAGTGGGGGTCAGCAACATAAATCCCATGGATATTACAGAGAATTGTCTATTACTGATGCAGCTGCGGAGAATGGCTGGTTATATTGTGGCGGACATTTTGCTAGGTCTGTCGATTGAACAAACAAGACCTCGCAAAATTTGTGTTACCATAAATTAAAGAATAAGAACATGATCATCCTCAAGAGCGGTTTATTAATGTGAGAGTTATTGCACAGTTCAAAAGTTAAATCCTAGTAATAGTGGTTTAACTTTGGTAAAATGTACTTCTTGTAATACAACTGTATTCAATTATTAAAATAAATGAAAATTATTTGAATTTTTGAAGATTTTATCAATTTTGTTTTAAATGATTATTAGCTGTTAAAGAAGAAATAAACTTGTTCAACCTTTGTTCTAAAATGAAAGTTTTTAAGATATCAAGAATAATAAGAAGACATTTGTAAATCGTATGTTGCAATTCTATATGTTATTCTTTTATCATTAAATGAAGGGAGCTTTTTTTTCGGTAGCTATTTATCAAACTTTCCTAGGAACTATCTTGGGCAGTCATGTTCTGGACCCGTTGAGCTGTTTTATATCACAATCAGGAAGATCATAGTACATGTTGTTTGAATAGTTGACCCACTGAGGTAAAACCAGAGATGATGGCAAGTGTGTAGAAATATCAATTTTCACAGAAAACTGATGCTTTGATCCTGTGAGGTTAAGAGTGCAGTTTTACATTTAGCCTTAATCTTTGTCAATAAAAAGAATAAATAAGTGACAAATAAAGAATTTTTCCAATAGAGGGATTTCATCACATAATTTTGCCAGGCAAGCGTCATTGTGTTTCACACAGCTCAGTCACATCACATGTACAGCAAACATACCTCTTACTAACCTACCTACCAGTACCAGTTCAGCAAATTTTATTGTTTTTGTTCGTGGCGGCGATATTTTACTTAATATTTTCCTAATGTTTTATATATTCACCAGGTATTCGAAGAGTAACATTTATGTGAACGCTATTTGAATTGTTCGTTATACGAAGACAAAGCCTACATGTCTGGCATAAAGTACTCACTGCAAATCCTAACATTAGTGTGAACCGAAGGTTAAAGATGTTGTGTCGTACAGCATAAACCCACTTCGAACATCAATCAAGATAAGATGGAAATCGAGAAAACGTCTTTTTATTCCCCGGCACACGTTTATTAGTGCAACGAACGGCACAGCAAGATTCCGGCATAATTATCTTGCAAAAATTATGTTATATAATAACATGCAAGCGTTTGTAAGTCTAAATAAGTGTACAGCAGACGATCGTTCACGTCCGACAAAATGGCAATGTAAACAAAGTCACATGACCTTATGACATCAGCTGAAACACCCTTATAGGTCCGCCACTGTTGTATTAAGATTTTAGCTGGTATTTGCTTTTGCTCTGTAGGTTCTCCATAAAACTACACATATGGGAAGTGCCAAGAAACACAAGAAAACGAAGAAACGATCTAGGCACAGATCTTCATCTAGAGACAGCAGCGACTCTGAAGACAGCAGAGGACGCCACATCTCCTCAAAGAAGAAGCCACCAAGGAAGAGAAGCACATCTGCATCATCTGACGCCAGCATTCAAGAAAAGTACAGATCAGGAAGCACAAGTACAGACATAAACAAGTACAAACAGAAACGAAAAGTTAAACGACGGTCAAGGTTAGTGCCAACAGTGAAGGTCAGTGCTGTGGTCAACATAGGCCTACTGACTCAAACCCAAAGGGCAGTATTGTTGCACTGGAATGAGATTTTCTTATTTTTATCATATTAGCTTATTAACGAATATTCCAGTGACCTTTTGAAGTTTTTACTTTCCATCCTCTGCATAGTCGCAACCGCAGGGAAGACATCATTGTCATCCGCCTCTGCCACTCCTCTCTCACTCACTCCCATCTCTTATCCCGCTCCCCTACTCCTCTCTGCCCCACTTGTAACACTGATCTCTCCATCAAGCATATCTTTGTAACCTGTCCCTTATACCAGAACTCCAGATCTCTTCTCTCTTCACTATCCTCAATCTCGGACCTTTTTGAAAACAATTCTTTCTCAAACATCATCAACTTCCTACGCAACAACAACCACTGCTTCCTTTCTACACCTAACCTTAACTTACCTCCTTTTTTTTCTCTCTTTCTGTTTTCTCCCTTACAAACCTTCCTTTCCTCACTATCCTAAATCTTACACCATAATTTATTAACACCTTCTTGGCACATTTGACTCTGACTGTCGCTGTGCCGTTAAACATCAATAAACCAAGCCATCCTTTTTGGCCATATTCACCGGGTTGAATAACCTTGTTCACAATCTCTTTATATAGCAATGTTATTGACAACAATACGGTAGCCTCCGTGGAGGGGCAACTCAGGGAAACTTTACGATAAGCTCCAGTGGAAAATCCCATTGCACACGAAAACGCAACATTCATATTACCCGTCTTAGAATAGGTCACACCCACCCACCTCACTCATTTCCACCACCTTATTAGCTTCCCCAACCCCTCTGCCACAATTGCCATTGCCACCCTCACAGTCCATCACATTTTCCTTGCTTGCCCCCTGTACAACCTTCCCAGAGCTTCCCTCGCTCCCACAACTCAATTGCTGAGTTCTTCCAGAAAAACCCTCCGGATAAAACTATCTCCTTCCTTCATCATGCTTCCCTCTACAACCATATTTAGTCCCCCTTTCCCACCCCCTCTCTACTTTGTTTTTTTTCACCCATGCACCTCCTCTCTCAATGCCAGCTTTCTGACTTTTAGTTCTTGTATTTCTCTCATTCTTCCCCTGTTTCCTTTCCTTCCTACCTCTAGAATGATCTAACCTCTCAGGCACAATTTGACCCTCATTGTTGTGGTGCCATTAAGCCCTCATCAAACAAACAAACCAACCTTTCATTAGAGTTTGGAATTTCTTTTCTTGTTATTCAAAGAATTATTTCAAAAATCTTATTCAGATAAATAGAAATTGAGTGGAAAACAATCAATCAATCAAAATATGCAAGAGAAGTAAACAAGTGGGTGACTGTAGGAGTTGTCAGTGGTTTTGCCACAAAAATATGAATATTCATGAGATAAGACAAAGATTGATCTGTCATTTTCTTTGCTTGCCCAAATGTAAAAATATTATTGCGCAAGCAGAACTGCAGATGAAATTATTCGATAAACTGAGAAGTTCTTTTCATCAGTATTCATTGTCAACTTGAATTCGTTAAAAGCACATCAAAATGTAAAAACTGCTGTCTTTTGAAAGATTTCTTACAGGGTTAATGGCTTTTTGTGTTGGTATTTATGGTAAATATTGAAAATAAATTTATTTTCAATAACATAGTCAGGATTTTTAGTTGGGAGGGGGTTTAAGAAAACATTTGGAAAAAATGTGGTTTTTGATAGGGTGGTTTTCCATGGACTTAACACGCGAAGTATTACCCGGTAAATTCATGAGTACCCTCCACAGAGGCTAACATATGATCATCTATCCATCATCCATATTTATTATGCAGCATATGATACATGCAGTGTTATTCTGGAGATGTTGAATGTTTAAACTATTGTTTCCAATAATAATAATAAGAGGGCTCTCGGTAAATCTTTAAAAACCTTTAAAACCTTTAAAAACCTTTATTGACAAATTGAACCTTTATTCCTTTCAAAATAACCTTTAAAACCTTTAAAAATCTTTATTTTCAAAGATAAGTAAGGTAAATGATTCGAGTGCTCAGGTTTTAGCCTCATACAGTAGGTAAGTATACACATCCATTTAATAGCATATCTGTTCTCAACACACATTTAAAAAGAAAGCAGGACCAAAATAAAATTTCCAACTTCAGTAAGTAATGGACTTTTGGCACCACCAACTGCCTTTTGCCCCAGAATATGATCATTGTATAAAAATTTATTCCATGAGTTAACCTTTATAAACCTTTTTATATAAATCCAAAACCTTTAAAAACCTTTATTTCAACTTTTCCAACCTTTAAAAAAACCTTTATTTTAAAAAAGAGTCACTGGGAGGCCTGTAATGATAATAATAATAATAATAATAATGATAATAATAATAATACATTTATATAGTGCAAAAATCTGCAAGCATTCTAATGCGCTTCATGATAAGATCAAACTAAACAAAAGCAATACGAAAAAAAACGTTTTTAACTTAAGACTTAAATTAAGACAAATTAAGATTGTTAACTGAACAAATAGAGGCAGGGAGTTCATTCCAAAGGGCTGGACCTGCATCATAAAAGCCAAAGTCACCTAATGGTTTACTTCTAATTCTCTGAACAAAAAGAAAGGGAGAATCATTAGCGCGTAATATATTCCTATTGCTGTGAACGGGGCGAATGTGATCAGAAAGATAATATATAGGGATTTAAAAACAAAAACATAAGGTTTAAATTTAATACGAAATTTAACTGGAAGCCAGTGAAGGGAACAAAGAAGGACTTTTGAGGGGGCATCATAGCAATTAACAACTAAATTGGCAGCATTGTTCTGGATATGTTGGAGCCTTTTAATGAGATAATTTGTAAATAAAATTACAATGATTGATTGATTTGATTGGTTTTTGTTTTACACTTTCTGTTAAAGGTCAAAGGAAAGACGACGTTCTCGCAGTGACTCCAGAGAGAGACGAAGAAAGAGATCAAGAAGCAGATCAAGAGGTATTGGGAGCGGTCGACCTAAGGAAGCCAGCAGGTGCGTACTTTAATCATCTCTAAGCAGTCTCAGGAGGGTACTGAGGGTAAAGTGGAAGGGCAAAGTTCCTGACACAGTCCTTACTAGGACTGGTATTCAAAATGTCTACTCCCTACCCCAAAAGAAGTGGTTAAGGCTGGACAAGACATGTGGTTAAGGCTGGACAAGACGTGTGGTTAAGGCTGGACAAGATGTGTGGTTAAGGCTGGACAAGACGTGTGGTTAAGGCTGGGCAAGGCGTGTGGTTAAGGCTGGACAAGACGTGTGGTTAAGGCTGGACAAGACGTGTGCTTAAGGCTGGACAAGATGTGTGTTAAGGCTGGACAAGAGGCGTGTGGTTAAGGCTGGGCAAGGCGTGTGGTTAAAGCTGGACAAGACGTGTGGTTAAGGCTGGACAAGACGTGTGTTTAAGGCTGGACAAGACGTGTGGTTAAGGCTGGACAAGACGTGTGGTTAAGGCTGGACAAGACGTGTGGTTAAGGCTGGACAAGACGTGTGCTTAAGGCTGGACAAGATGTGTGGTTAAGGCTGGACAAGATGTGTGGTTAAGGCTGGACAAGACGTGTGGTTAAGGCTGGGCAAGGCGTGTGGTTAAGGCTGGACAAGACGTGTGGTTAAGGCTGGACAAGGCGTGTGGTTAAGGCTGGACAAGACGTGTGGTTAAGGCTGGACAAGACGTGTGGTTAAGGCTGGACAAGACGTGTGGTTAAGGCTGGACAAGACGTGTGGTTAAGGCTGGACAAGACGTGTGGTTAAGGCTGACAAGGCGTGTGGTTAAGGCTGGACAAGACGTGTGGTTAAGGCTGGACAAGGCGTGGTTAAGGCTGGACAAGACGTGTGGTTAAGGCTGACAAGACGTGTGGTTAAGGCTGACAAGACGTGTGGTTAAGGCTGGACAAGACGTATGGTTAAGGCTGGACAAGATGTGTGGTTAAGGCTGGACAAGACGTGTGGTTAAGGCTGGGCAAGGCGTGTGGTTAAGGCTGGACAAGACGTGTGGTTAAGGCTGGACAAGACGTGTGCTTAAGGCTGGACAAGATGTGTGGTTAAGGCTGGACAAGACGTGTGGTTAAGGCTGGGCAAGGCGTGTGGTTAAGGCTGGACAAGACGTGTGGTTAAGGCTGGACAAGACGTGTGTTTAAGGCTGGACAAGACGTGTGGTTAAGGCTGGACAAGACGTGTGGTTAAGGCTGGACAAGACGTGTGGTTAAGGCTGGACAAGGCGTGTGGTTAAGGCTGGACAAGGCGTGTGGTTAAGGCTGGACAAGACGTGTGGTTAAGGCTGGACAAGACGTGTGGTTAAGGCTGGACAAGGCGTGTGGTTAAGGCTGGGCAAGGCGTGTGGTTAAGGCTGGACAAGGCGTGTGGTTAAGGCTGGACAAGGCGTGTGGTTAAGGCTGGACAAGACGTGTGGTTAAGGCTGGACAAGACGTGTGGTTAAGGCTGGACAAGACGTGTGGTTAAGGCTGGACAAGACGCGTGTGCTTAAGGCTGGACAAGACGTGTGGTTAAGGCTGGACAAGACGTGTGGTTAAGGCTGGACAAGACGCGTGTGGTTAAGGCTGGACAAGACGTGTGGTTAAGGCTGGACAAGGCGTGTGGTTAAGGCTGGACAAGACGTGTGGTTAAGGCTGGACAAGACGTGTGGTTAAGGCTGGACAAGACGTGTGGTTAAGGCTGGACAAGACGCGTGTGCTTAAGGCTGACAAGACGTGTGCTTAAGGCTGGACAAGACGTGTGGTTAAGGCTGGACAAGACGTGTGGTTAAGGCTGGACAAGGCGTGGGTTAAGGCTGGACAAGACGTGTGGTTAAGGCTGGACAAGACGTGTGGTTAAGGCTGGACAAGACGTGTGGTTAAGGCTGGACAAGACGTGTGTTTAAGGCTGGACAAGACGTGTGGTTAAGGCTGGACAAGACGTGTGGTTAAGGCTGGACAAGACGTGTGGTTAAGGCTGGACAAGACGTGTGGTTAAGGCTGGACAAGACGTGTGCTTAAGGCTGGACAAGACGTGTGGTTAAGGCTGGACAAGACGTGTGGTTAAGGCTGGGCAAGGCGTGTGGTTAAGGCTGGACAAGACGTGTGGTTAAGGCTGGACAAGACGTGTGTTTAAGGCTGGACAAGACGTGTGGTTAAGGCTGGACAAGACATGTGGTTAAGGCTGGACAAGACGTGTGGTTAAGGCTGGACAAGACATGTGGTTAAGGCTGGACAAGACGTGTGGTTAAGCTGGACAAGACATGTGGTTCACATGTCAGGTAATAACATCCCAAAGCACCTTTTTATGGTGAGCTTTGTGACGGTCAGCATTCAGGTGACGGTCAGCATTCAGTAGGTGATCAGAAAAAATGCTATAAGGTCATGCATGCTAAAAGTCTCACATTAAAGCTCTGCATTGACATACCAACTAGGGAGGTGCATGCCAATGACCGCACCTTCTTGCATAGCAAGTAGAGCTGTGAACATTTAGGGATTTTAGTAAACGTGTACATGCCAAGCGTGTATCGTGTACACTTGTTTAGTACTGTAATTTTCAGTATTGGATGATCACAGATTACCCAATTATCTTTATTTAGCGGTTGGTGGTGGTATTGGGTGATCACTGATTACCCAATTATCTTTCTTATTTAGCGGTTGGTGATGGTAGTGAGTGATCACTGATTACCCAATTATCTTTATTTAGTGGTTGGTGATGGTAGTGGGTGATCACTGATTACCCAATTATCTTTATTTAGCGGTTGGTGATGGTAGTGGGTGATCACTGATTACCCAAATATCTTTATTTAGTGGTTGGTGATGGTAGTGGGTGATCACTGATTATCCAATTATCTTTATTTAGCGGTTGGTGATGGTATTGGGTGATCACTGATTACCCAATTATCTTTATTTAGCGGTAGGTGATGGTAGTGGGTGATCACTAATTACCCAATTATCTTTATTTAGCGGTTGGTGATGGTAGTGGGTGATCACTGATTACCCAATTAACTTTATTTAGTGGTTGGTTATGATATTGGGTTATCACTGATTACCCAATTATCTTTATTAAAGGATGAAAGTGAAAAATTAGTAATGAAAGGAATATGCATGTACAAATAATGATATGCAGTCTCCAAATGTCCATAGTGTTTTTCCTGCAAGGCAATCATAAATGTAGAAAGAAGGGCCCGGAAGACAAATCAATGCCATTTAATTTGTCAAATGCTGCTTAATTAATTGTTTGATTAAAATTTATTTAAAGAAATGAAAATGCAAAATTGCTGAAATGGTAAAGGTGGTTTTAAGGATTATCACATGACTGTTGAATTTTTTTTTAATGTTTAGATGGATTTTAATCATTGAAGTTAGAGAGTTTGAAGAGAGTTAGATTTCAGTTGGTTTGGAAAGAGACAAGTTGGTTTGGAACCAGGTGGTTTAAAGGTTTAGTTCAGCAGTCAACCAAATTCATGTTACATGAAGGGGACTCAAAAAGAAATAAACTGTTGAAGAAACTTCAATGTGTTATTTTGTTAAGGAGATATCTATCTTTTATGTTTTCTTTCATTTGTGTAGAAGTGGCTGGTGTGAAAAGACAATTATGTAGATGGTTGGTACCATCATCGCTGCTTTCTTAAGTATTGCTAATGTATTTGAAAGCAAATTAGTATTTTACGCATTGAGATTTGTTCTTCAAACTCTCTTCAGGTAGAAAATTACAAGCACCTACCTGGTTCTGTTCTTCTACTTTCTTGACATATCTAAATGTTTTAATGAAAAAAAGTAAAAGAATGCATGAATAATGTGAGGATGTGACATCACAACTAGCCTGATTGCTTATATACAATTGAGAACTTCAGTAAAATTCTTTAATGCTCTCGTCACCATTCTGTTTCTTTGGGAGTCCTCTTTATATAACGCAGATTTGCTTTCAGACTACTGAACCAAACCTTGGAAGCAAATCGCTGCTCAAATGGTGTATGTCTTGTGATTATGAGTTTATTCTTCTTTTTGCCAAAATGCAGATCCAGGTCTAGAGAAAGAAGACGTTCCAGAAGCAACTCCAGAGACAGAAGGAAAAAGAGGTCGAGAAGTAGGTCAAGAGAAAAGGGTTCAAAGGACAGAAGTAGAGCATCAAGTCTTACGTCAGTAACAGCCAGAGATGCAACAGCAGAGGCTGCAATTGAACAGCAAGTAAGAACAAAACCAATCAGGGGATTTATAGATGATGGAATTTGTGGCATTTAAACATTGACCTCAAATTATTTATGGATGTTAAAGGTATATAGACAGGTAGATTTTGTCCAGACCATTCAAGATAATGAAAGATCTTTCAATTGTGAGCAGCACAGGCTTTAAATGGTCACAATAGCATTTATCATTTTCAAGTTATGACAAATCAAATGCTTTTAAACAAATTCAGCACATGCAAAAGTGATGATAAAAACAAGAATACAGCTTTAAAAAAAAAAATCTGATAATTTCTATTTTTTTCAAAAATTTCAAATATCAAAGATTTGCAAATTGCTTTCTACTGTTAAATTTGGGTCAAGGTTGTAATGATAAAAAAAATATTGTCCACTATAGCCAACTTCTCCCACTTAAATTGATTAAAGGAAGGACTGAAAAAACAATAAGCTAACATGAGCAATTTTCTAGTTGTCCCATTCTGAGGTCACAAAATATTGTGCAATTTATGCTAATTAGATATCTAAGGTTTAAAATGCTGTAAAATGGTCAATTTGAACTGATATTGATGTGACTTGCTTTTTTCATGGGTTTTAGTATATCTTAAACTATTTAAGCTTATTTTGTTGCTACCTGTCAGAGTTGTTGACTTGAGTAGCTGACTTGGACTCGAGGCAGACTCAAGTCAGTTTTTTTTACTTGACTTGTGAACAAATGACTTGTGACTTTGACTTTACTTGAAGAAATTTGACATTAACCCTTGTCACAAAAACAAAAATTGAAATAATGGCTTTAAAGATAGATGTTTTCATTTGATTTCTAATTGCAACATGATAAGTAGAAACTTGACCCGTACAGGTAGAAACTTGACCTATATACCATTCATTAGAATATTCTTTATGCAATACAAGTTTTATGCAAAGCACACATAGGTTTACTGCATTTGAACGTATCAAAAGATGCAAAGGGCGCTTAGTGAATGACATAAGCTGATAAAAATGACAGGATAAAAGATTGGAGAATCGATAATTTTGTGAGCGTGTACACTCTGCATAGCTACAGCATCAGACAAACCTGTGTGAATAATTATGTTATAAGGGACAGTTAATGTCACATTTCTCTATTATTTCCTTAATTTTTAACTCACCCCACCCCCTTTATTTTTAACTTCTCACCCCACCCCCTTTATTTTTAACTTCTCACCCCACCCCCTTTATTTTTAACTTCTCACCCCACCCCCTTTATTTTTAACTTCTCACCCCACCCCCTTTATTTTTAACTTCTCACCCCACCCCCTTTATTTTTAACTTCTCACCCCACCCACTCTATTTTAACTTCTCACCCCACCCCCTTTATTTTTAACTTCTCACCCCACCCCCTTTATTTTAACTTCTCACCCCACCCCTTTATTTTTAACCCCTTTCCAATGTTGAAAGCTTTTGTCTTTTAAACTCTCCTTTTTAATAACCCAAACATTAACAACGGTCAAGTGTGTTGAGTATGGGAGGAAGGGCAGAGGTTGTGTTAGTAAGGTAGGTTATAGGAAGCTAGGCTGATATGGGCGTAAACAGGTGAACAAAATTATGTCTCGTAGATGAATCTTCACCCCTCCCTTACAAGCCTCCAAATTTCAGAGTTTATGGGAACCCAATTTCGGGTACTGTGCTGTTTGTACATGGAAACCCATGGGAACCTTTTTGTGGGCTTTATGAAAAGTTGTAAAAACCAATTTAAACTCAATTAATTTAAAGTAAAAACTACTCAGAATCAACAGGTGCAAGAGTATTGTTGCACACTTTTTGTAAGTAGCAAGAAGCTTCATAACAATTAAGACAATGACACATTGACAGGTGATAATACAAGTAAATCTGCAAAATAGTAGCAACATAGCAAATAAGAAAAATGTGGATGAAATGAATGTTTAGGGATTTTTCTAAACGTATACACACCAAATAAGCGAGTGTGTATCATTTATGCATGTTTAGTACTGTAATTTTCGGAAAAGTACACCAAAATTGTTAAAAAGATATATGTTGGGACTTAGTTGAAATGCTCCAGTGAAATCTGCTCAACAATGAATTCATTCCTTGAAAGGAAATTGTAACAATCATTTTCTGGCCTTTAAGAAAGTCCAATCTATTGGTTTCTGGCATGAAATAAAAATTGATTATTAATATTGCCTGCAATAAAATTGTAAAAAACATAAATATATGACCTGAAATGAAATCATTTAGGAGATGTGTTGAAAAAGCATGTCACCAAAATAGACCAAAAATTGGCAGAGGTACAAAGTATAGTTAGACAATGTATATCTGTCGTATCATTTTCACTAAGGTCACTTTGTATGTTTTGACTTTTATTAAGAATCTATTTAAATTGGTTGCGGAGTATTTTTCTTTATTTGTAAGAAATGAAAACAATACCTGTTCATGCAGAAGAGTCAACATAACCATTGATTACTCTGTCATTGTATTGGTTCAACCCATTGATTACTCTGTCATTTCATTGGTTCAACCATTGATCATGCTTGCTTTTCATTGGTTCGTTTACAGCCAGCAGAAACTCTTAAGGAGAAGATGCAGAAGGCTTTGGAGGCAGCAGGTAACCTTTCTCATCGGTCTGGGGCCTTTTCACACTACCAACCTTTGACCCATGTCAAAACTTACATAGGTCCAGTCCATATTGACTGTAAAATTTTAACACTGTTCATTCTCGCTCTGCATTCACACTGATCAATGATAAACACAGGTCATTTCCCACACATGTTGGTTGGTCGTGTCCGAATATTTCAACATGGGTCAAAAGCTCTCCACCCTATTCCTGAGCGGGTTTAGTTTCGACAGTGTTGAAATTTACAGTGTGAAAAGTTAGGTCAAGATTACATGTGTCCAACACCAGGCATGTGAGACCTCAATTTTTTAACGGAATTCTGCTATTTTAAAAGTCATATTCTATTAATCACGACGTTGTTCCGTTTTTATTGTTCTGATAAATATAAACCTATAATGAATTCGGGATAAAAGGCTTGCTGCATGAAGGTCCAGATCATAGTAAATCTGAGCTTAAGAAGTAATTTGTGTCACTGTCATGATAAAAGCGTAACGCTCGCTTGCACCAGTGCTTATCAAGTCTGTTTTTGAAAATTTTAAAGTTATTAGCATCCATCACAACAACTGGTCATGAGTTCCAAAGTTTACAAACATGGTTAGAAAAGAAATTGTGACGAATACTTGTGCGACTATATGGTTGTAGAGTCTTTTTGGATTTTGAGCCTCTAGTTATAGTATTATGCCTGAAAACAATGAACTTGGTCACAACTGGATCATAGATGTTGGAGATGATCTTATATACTTCAATCCTATCACCCCTGGCCCTCCTATATGTTAATGTAGGTAGGTTTAGCAATCATATCACCCCTGGCCCTCCTATATGTCAATGTTGGTAGGTTTAGCTTGGCAAATTGCTCTGGATATGATAGATGCGATAATGATGGAATTAATTTAGTTGCTCTCCTCTGAATGCTCTCAATCATGTTGATATGCTTTTTCATGTGTGGCGACAAGAGCTGTGAACGTTTAGGGATTTTAGTAAACGTGTACACGCCAAAAAAAGCGAGCGTGTATCGTGTACACGAGTTTAGTACCGTAATTTTCAAAAATACACCAAAATTGCTCCAAAACTACGAGGCGAAGTAAAAAAATCGCGCAACTAGTATGGCAAAAGTACTGGCTGCATTGCCCAAATAGACGCTGAGTTTTGCTTTCAAAATCGTAAAAAGCTTACTTCTACAGTGCAAATCATCATTTTTATGGAAAATATGCATGGAAATTCAGTTTAGAAAGAACAGATAACTTCCTTTTAATGTCATTTAAACTCAACATCGCGTAACTTGTTTGTCCTATTCCACTACGGCTTTCAAAGTTCTGTGAAAATCTTGCATACTGAGGCCTATGATATACGTACCTCGCCGTAAAACATTTCAAAACTACGCCACTACCACCAGGAAGTTCTGAAATATTAGTCCTCTCGAAAAAATGGCCGCCTTCTTTGCGAAGCATGCAGAATTTCAGCTCTGTTAAAACCTTTTTCTGTTTATTTATTATGCAATATTTTTTCTTTCTTGCAAAATTTATTTGACTCATCAGGTAATATTTACATGTAAATGTACTGATTGTCACGATTCAAGTGTTTTTTGGTCGATGATACGGGCCTTGATTGCGTGGGATTTAAAGCCTTATGGCCTAACGTTAGGCCTATTGTTAGTTTCACTGTTTACTGCTGCTTATTCGCAGTGCATTTTACAAGTTAGATTACTCAGTTTTCGGCGAAATTAAAGTGCATAATATCCCCATTCATTGGTGAATACTGCGCATTTGTGATTCGCACATTGAAAAAAGATTATGCTAATCGGGTTTACAGTTTGTAAAAAATCATTGATTGGAATTTTGTCAGCCGAATGTGTGTGTGATTTGAATCATGAATATTAATTTTCAATGGCAAGACACTAGGCCTATAATGTATGAAAAACGATTACTCGCAATGAAGTATTTAGTAAACGTTTACAAGATTTGCGAGCGTGTAGCGAGTACACGCTAAACGGTCACAGCTCTAGTGGCGACCAAATACAGTATTCAATGTGTGGCCTGACAAAGGCCTTATATAGTTGTACGGGCGATATAACATCAAGATAAGTAAACGCTCTCCTGATAAGTCCTAATATTTTGCTTGCGTTATTGACGTTCTCATTAATATGTGCATTGAAGGATAGGCTAGAGTCCTAGGATAGGCTAGAGTCAAAGGATAGGCTGGAGTCAAAGGATAGGCTAGAGTCAAAGGATAGGCTGGAGTCAAAGGATAGGCTGGAGTCAAAGGATAGGCTAGAGTCAAAGGATAGGCTGGAGTCAAAGGATAGGCTGGAGTCAAAGGATAGGCTGGAGTCAAAGGATAGGCTGGAGTCAAAGGATAGGCTGGAGTCAAAGGATAGGCTAGAGTCAAAGGATAGGCTAGAGTCAAAGGATAGGCTAGAGTCAAAGG
Source organism: Chiridota heheva (assembly GCA_020152595.1). NCBI lineage: Eukaryota > Metazoa > Echinodermata > Holothuroidea > Apodida > Chiridotidae > Chiridota > Chiridota heheva. The sequence goes on along the minus strand of JAIGNY010000386.1, from coordinate 927,120 downwards.
ATAGGCTAGAGTCAAAGGATAGGCTAGAGTCAAAGGACAGGCTAGAGTCAAAGGACAGGCTAGAGTCAAAGGATAGGCTAGAGTCAAAGGATAGGCTAGAGTTAAAGGATAGGCTAGAGTCAAAGGATAGGCTAGAGTCAAAGGATAGGCTAGAGTCAAAGGACAGGCTAGAGTCAAAGGATAGGCTAGAGTCAAAGGATAGGCTGGAGTCAAAGGATAGGCTAGAGTCAAAGGATAGGCTAGAGTCAAAGGATAGGCTAGAGTCAAAGGATAGGCTAGAGTCAAAGGATAGGCTGGAGTCAAAGGATAGGCTGGAGTCAAAGGATAGGCTAGAGTCAAAGGATAGGCTAGAGTCAAAGGATAGGCTAGAGTCAAAGGATAGGCTGGAGTCAAAGGATAGGCTGGAGTCAAAGGATAGGCTGGAGTCAAAGGATAGGCTAGAGTCAAAGGATAGGCTAGAGTCAAAGGATAGGCTGGAGTCAAAGGATAGGCTGGAGTCAAAGGATAGGCTAGAGTCAAAGGTAACACCAAGATCTTTCTCAGTGGAGACAAAATCCAAAGTATGGTTTAGCATAGAATAGGTGAACATTGGATGGTTGCACCTTGAGATGTCAAGGACTTTACATTTGTCTGGGTGGAACTTCAATAGCCAGTCAGAAGACATCTACTCAAACTATCAAGATCCTCTATATAACAACGTTTTTTTCTCCATATCTTTCCTGTTTATCTTTACAAACGTATCGCACGTACATAACATCCTAGCACAGAGAGTATTTCCAATCAAATTTTTGTAAGCAGTCGTCCCGAAAGGTTTTGACAAAATGACATCATTTCCGGGCATGTCGTCAACGTCAAGACACGAACATGCACTAGAGCTTATTGTACACGGTGTAGGGGTTTTGAGTTTGCGTGATGATCTGCTTAGAATTGTTGCTGAGGAAATGATTTTGTTGCTAAAGAAATGATTTGATTGCAAATCTCAGGTAGTGTCACAAACACTTGAGAAAGGTGTCAAAAATTAAAGATCGGAAAATTGATGGTGTGATTTGGACATGAAAGTCAATATCTTTCTCATACTAGTTGCTCCATTTTTTAACTTGGCATCATTAGTGTCCCATCCAAGGGAGTCAGGTGCTCTCATCAGCTTATCACCATGGAAACAAGGTATAAGCACCGGCTCTATAAACCCGCAAGGCTTACTGGGATTTAACTTAACTATTTGACCAAACATCATTGTGAATCACATCTTCCCTTTCCATTAAATGTCTTTATGGAATTTATTGACATACTTTCTTTAATTTGTGACTTGCAACAAGTTGATATGTCAAGAGTGTGCATGAAAATGTGCAGTGTAAGGTCTGAACCTTATAATAATCATAAAATGGCCAAATTTGATCAATTTTGGGTTCTTTGCTAAAAGCAGTTCCCATGACATCTATAGTTCTTTCAATATAAAACTGAAAGGATTGTTGATTGCTTAATCTCTTGAAGGTTTATGGACATGTAGAGTTGCTTAAGTGCTTTTAAATCTATCACTTATCCATTGACCATTTTACAGCATTATTTTGGGCATTAATTTGCATATTTTATGCAAATTTGGTGATGTATTACAGGGCAAGATCGGTATTTTTTTTGAAAATCCTTTGTTTTTAAATGTCTTTCATAATTCTTTCAAGTGATGCTACAAATTCTGACCAAACCTTTTTAGCTCAACGAAGTTGAGGTTATAAAATATAAAATGGAAACTTTCTCTTAGCGTTTGTCTATCATTTTTGAAATGTATCTAGTCTAGAGGTTTATGACGAAAGACTAATTTGGCAGTCTGAAAGAGCATGAACATCTACACACTTGGTGTATTTAGTTTTTCATTTACTGTTTGCATACCTGAAATAAGGCAAATTCCATTTTCATGCTAGATATGAAAAGATGTGTAAATAATTGCCTACAGCTGACTATTCACACCAGGGAAATGATAAGATACCCAAGGTGGTACCACTTTGTTCACACTACAGTGCACATTATCCTGTGTTGGTGGACAGCATGGAACACTATCTCTGTTAATCACCCTCACTTGTTATCTTTGCCTGAGTGACTTGTCTTCATTGTTGCAATGTAAAGTCAATTTGCAAACTTTTTAAAGTTTTTCACAGCTCTGGAGTTTCTTCAATCTAAGGTATAGCAAATGACAAAAACCGTATTGATTTATTAAACGTTTTTGCTTTTTAAGTTGAAATTTTAAAATAAGCACTGTAATCTCCAAAATAAGTGGGGGACTGATGCTTCTTTCTCCTGGTAATTTGGGAGGAAGGAGACCCCACCCCCTTCAAAAGAAATGTATGGAATTATCCTTTATTTAAGGAAATTTAACAACAAAAATGAAGATGCAACCTTAGTAAGAGATATCTTGTTAAATTATTTTATGAATGATGAAAATATATTTATTTATAAAAAATGTTGCTGGAGCGGCCTGAAGTGTACTTCCTTGGATTCCATTGGGAAGGTCTCCTGGAGTTCTATGGATTTTTCTCTCTCTAAAGGAGAGTAAACTAGTTTTAGCCAACAAAAATAAGAACATTGCCAGTTACATGGTAAGACAAGTACTGTATTGTCAGTATGAAAGATTCTAATATTGTTTTCTCTGAAAAAGTATTTGAGGGAGATGATACTTCCTGCGAATCCAGGGTGACAATCCCCCAAATCCACAGGTTTCTTCTTTTGTGGAGGGAATTGATTATTTGTAGCTAACTAATTATGTGTAGACAGAGTCAGTTGCATCTCCAAACAGCTTTGGTTTTGACATCAGCTGCCTCCAGCTCAATTTACACATTTTAATGGAAAATAATTTGGTCTTTTGGATTGGGAGCATGGCCTCTTAAAACAGACATAAGCCTTGCTTATTGTTTAGTTTCACTAAGGATGTGTTCGTACATCCTTGGTTTCACATCATATGATTAGCGCATTTTCAGACAAACTAATTAAAAGAAAGGATGTACAATGTTAGAGTATAATCAATGGGAATATTCCAAAGAATAAATTACTTCTTATAAAGTAGTATTAAACGATGATATATTGTAATAGTCCTACTGATAATTGGGTTACTTCAATTTCTAGTAGACATTAATTTTTACCCTGCCGTTTCTGATTGTTTCAGCTTCTGCAGATGCGCAGCTGAGACAGCAAGGGGTCCTATCGGGAATGACCAGAAATGGTAAGTCAAGAGGTCAGTTTTTTTATCGAACAGTCAGTTCCCAGCCTCTTGATAATGAGGTGGTTTGATGTCATCTCTTCAGTCAAAACTCTGCCCAGCGTTCAGAGTTTTGCTGTTTTCGCAAAACCGATCACTGGATGACACAGTTTCTGTCACATGGGGTGTCACCTGACAATGATGTAGCAGTAAAGATAGTGAGCTAGGTAGGAGTAGGTTGATTTTCCTTTCGATGATACCAAATTTTCCATAATCTCGGATTTCTAATTTTGTGTAATTATCGTTTGAATTTGTATACTTCAATATTGACCTAGGTTTTAGACCAAATTCATGCTGAACCCCTGACTGGCTCCTTCAGATTAAGGCTAAATTTATCGATAATTCATTAAACGACGCAATAAGCTTTCTGCCAGTACCAAATTTGTATGACGATCAAGAGGAAGTTAGTGTGGTAGCTAGGATAAGATTTATTACTTGCTTCCATCTTATTTATTACTCTGACCTAGCCTAGGACCTAATAGCAGTCATTTAATTTGTTTTATTTTGTGCATCATTGAATCAAAATTATTGTTCATCATAAGCATATTTGAAATGTATTGTAATAGTGAAAGACCAGTGACTTTTTAAAGTATTTGTTATCATTGTTTAGGTTGAAGTGTAAGCAAGGTCTGTTGTCAAAAAAAGTATAGTGTTTCCAGAGTTAAAAATCACCATGGATATAGGTTCTATATTTACAGGATAAAATGCAGATTATCTGCTAGTTTAGGCCTTAATACTTTGAGGACTTAAATAAGCAATCTGAGTTGTTGTGAACACTTTTCCTGTTTATGTGTTGTCATTTTTTTCCTTTGATAATTTATGTTAACAAAATTCAAGTGACACAACATGTATTCATATGTAGGCCTACCTTGCAAGGGGATTGTCTTTAATACAAAATAAGTTGTGAAGAACATTTTTATTGTTGTCTGGAACAGTTAAAAAATAGTACTGATGTGTATTCTGTTTATATTTCAGTATCAGAAATAAATTAAATGTCGAAGAAAAAGTGTCTTCCTCCTCTGAATAGCATTACCTCTCCTCCCCCCTCCCTCTCTCTTTTTCTCTAGGTGCCGAGTCTTGAACAGACATTGGCGATCATGGCCCTCCAGTCACTTCTGTTATAGAGCTAAGCACATAAACTTATGAGGTGCTGTGACTCAGTGGTTAGGGATTCATACTCGTATTCGAGAGGTACCGAGTTTGATTCCCGTCGTGAGCGCTGCATTGTGTCCTTGAGCAAGACCCTTTACTCTACTTGCTTCAGTCCACTCAGCTGTAAAAATGAGTACCAGCACTGCTGGGGAGTTAATCTGTGATGGACTGGCGTCCCGTCCAGGTGGAGTAATGTACTCTCATCCGCTTGCGCCATGGAAACCGGGGATAAGCACCGGCTCAATGAGCCTAATGGCTCGGATGGATTTAGCTTTAATATAAACTTATTGTTACTTAGGCTGTTGTCGGTTGCCCAGTTGTTTAAGCTTTGAACATATTTGACTCACTGCCTTCCTCTGCTTGTTTTGCCCTCAATTTTCCCACATACTGCAAGCTGTTCCAACCCACCCTCCCGATAAACATGCCCAAAAAATTACATCTGTCTCCTTCTGATGGCATTGAGTAGGGACCTGTCCATGCCTGAAGCTTTCAGGACATCATCATTTGTTTTCTTTCTGTCCAGGATATTTTCAACATTCTCCTAATGAACCACATTTCTGTTGCTTCTATCTAATCTTTTCTTAATGTCACCTTACAAAGGTAAAAAACCCAACTTTAGACACAAAAATTTGGATAGCTATTTTATTCCACGAACCCCACAAATTTCTGGTTACAAGCAGTAAAATAGCTCTGGGTATTAAGTTTCAATCAAATGTCACTGCTCATAGGGAAATCTCCCTTGATTTTAAAGAAATCTCCCTTAATTTAAAAGAAATATTTTTATTTGTATTTTGAAAATTCTCAAATTGTATCCCCCAATTGGGAAAACAGCATACAACTAGGAAGTTCCTCTTGGTTTGGTGCCTGCCCCCTCCCCCCCCACTTCACAACTTCCTATGCCTCTGAAACCTGACATAAATTATCAAGTTCCTTTTCATGACTAACACAATTATCTGTGTTATGATGCAGTTTATGGTTAACCATTCATAAAAGATTACCTTTAATTTTTATCAAACTCATTTATGTAACTAAATGTTAGACTACCCTCTTATCTTTTTTGTGGTTTTCTTTTATTAAATTCATCAGAGAAACGATCCCTTCAAGAAGAAATAGAAAGACACAAAGCCATCAGCACCATCGAGAATGATGGGTTCAAGATGGAGTCTTTTCAGTCCGGCAAAGGCAATCAAGCTGTAAGTTAGCACACACTTATCTCTTGACGCACATACACAGTGGCCAAGCTAGACATTTTGGGGGGGAGTCAGGGAGGGGTGGGAGTTGGGTCAGGAAACAAGATTGATTTATTCAAGATGGAGTCTTCCAATCCAGCAGAGGCAATCAAGCTGTAAGTTACCACAAAATTCTTGATGCACCTACTAAGGGGCCAAACTAGACATTTTGTGGGGGAGTGAGGGAGGGGGTGGGAGTTGGGTTGGGAAACAAGATTGATTTATTCAAGATGGAGTTTTTCAATCCAGCAAAGGCAATCAAGCTGTAAGTTACCACAAGTTCTTGATGCACCTGCTCAGAGGCAAAGCTATACATTTTGCAGAGGACAAATGGTGGGATTGGTGATTCGGGAGGAGTGGAAGGGAGTAGGGGCAAGCAGAGGGAGTAGGGGCAAGCAGAGGGAGTAGGGGCAAGCAGAGGGAGTAGGGGCAAGCAGAGGGAGTAGGGGCAAGCAGAGGGAGTAGGGGCAAGCAGAGGGAGTAGGGGCAAGCAGAGGGAGTAGGGACAAGCAGAGGGAGTAGGGACAAGCAGAGGGAGTAGGGGCAAGCAGAGGGAGTAGGGGAGTGAGACGAGTGGTGGATTTAAGATGGAATAGTGCTTTCCCGTTATCGTTCCAGCAAAGGCAATCAAGCTGTAAGTATCGGCATGCTCAGTTCTTGATGCACCTGCTCAGAGGCAAAGCTTGACATTTTGCAGAGGACAAATGGTGGGATTGGTGATTCGGGAGGAGTGGATGTGAGTAGGGGCAAGCAGAGGGAGTAGGGGAGTGAGACAAGAGTGGTGGATGTAAGATGGAATAGTGCTTTCCTGTTATCGTTCCAGCAAAGGTAGTCAAGCTGTAAGTAACCGCATGCTCAGTTCTTGATGCACCTGCTCAGTGACAAAACTAGACGTGTTTCAGGGGATGGAGATGGGGAGAGAGTAGGGAGAGAGACAGATGGACAGATTTGAGCCTAGCAAATCCAGTCAAGCTGTAGGTTACCACAAGTTCTTGATGCACCTGCTCAGAGGCAAAGCTAGACATTTTTTTAAAGGACAGCAGGTGGGGTGGGATTGGGGAGGAGTCGGAGTTAGAGAAGCAGCGGGATTTTGGGAGTGAGCCGTGAGTGGTGGATTGAATAGGAGGGGAGTAGGCTATGTAGGCAAGAGTGATGATTCAAGATGTCATTGTTGCAGTTCATCAAAGGTAGTTAAGCTGTTAGAAACCACACACTCATCTCTTCATGCACGTGCTCAATGGCCACCAAATGTATCTGCAGTAGAGGTTTGCTAGATAGGAGTACCCTGTCTTGAGGGGGAAATATGCAAGTTGAATATTTTTTGAGGTGGTGAATTAAATAATTATTAAGGGGGTTATTGGTTGGTAGAAGTGGGGTGGAGGTTTTTGGGTAGCAGATGGCATGTAGAGTAGGAAATGGACAAATTGAACAAAATGTTGGACGTGGATGCTGCAGAAGAAGTTTGAAAGGTGAAATGGGGGTAGGAATGGTTATTAATGTTAGTACGGGACTAGGTAGCTCACTTGGTAGAGCGCTGGACTGAGATGCTGGAGGTTCAAGCCTAGGTCAGATCTAACCTGTTTTTCCACAACCACACAGACAGATACGCCAAACATCAAAGCGGAAGCACATCGTTTAAGTACGCCGTTTGCAGCTCCTGCTCCTCCTGTTCAGCTGTTAAGAGAAGTGGCAATGGTTGAATGCACTCACCATCCTTCGGAGGGGACGTTGAGCCGTTGGTTCTGATGGTAGAACAGTCACACCCTGCCTGGATCTTTGAACACTATTTAAGAAGAGAAGCGTGCAAACGCAGTGTTCATCGACTTGTCGTTTTATCCCATCCTGGCCCAGTCAAGCTGAAGTTCCTGTGCGCCGATTTATCTGCCTGCAAGAGAACTTATTATGTGGCTAATTGTGTCCATCGCTTTGAGGCCCTGGCAAAAAGGCGTTATATAAATCGATGTCTAATAATGTGGCATTAGTAATGTGTATGTTTGTGCTAATATATGCTCTTGTATTGTGCATGTCCTCAGTCAGTATTGTGGAACACGTATCGTGTGCATGGCATGTTATCAGCAGCGAGGAACAATGTATCATTTTGCAATACCTTTTTCATCTTTGGTTTTTTCAGGATTCAGCTTTTCCAGGGTATGGTCAACCTTTTGCTCGAGATATCAACCACGACTCAGCAATATTTGGAAATGCACCTCTTTCGAGTCTTCAAGCAAACTCCCAAATGCTTGGCTCTGGTATTGTATACAAGAACAGCACGAAGTTAGCAAGCGATTGGTTGGTAAGTTCTGTTATTGAGGATTAATTATTTTAGTGATTAAACTTCTCTGACTTTCCATGACAAGCAACAAAAAGATGAGCAGATCTCCGCCGAAAATATTTGGATAACTTGTTCCGTACAGAGAAATAAAGATTGAAGTTTTTGTAATATTTGTTTAAAAATAATTGGTGTAGAAACTCTGCAGTATAAGAGTTATCTTACTCAGTTTTATAACAATTGCAGAAAATTATTTCATTTTTGGTTCCTATGCTATAGCATCAGGAACCTATGGGGTCATGATGACGTGTGTGTGTGTATGTACGTGTGTACATAATACTGTTTCTTTTAATTCTGTTTGTTTACGCCTGCATTTTTAAAAAGATTTTGAAAGACTTTTTTAAACAGTTGTTTATTCTTCCTATTTGAAACTTAATAGGATAACTGCATTTTTTAAAACTTATAAAAGAATTTTTATTTCAAAACAATCAATAAAATTTTTCACTTGTTTCAACAGCTCTCTGCAACGAAAGAAGAAAAAGATGAAAGATGGTTTCAGAAGCTGAAAGCGTTGAGGAAACAAAAACTAGAAGGAAACCCCATTCAGAGGACAAAACTGGTCTCCTCTGCCTCCTAAATGTAAAGGATACCATACTCAAATGACAAAGGTAGCTTGCACTACCCTTGGAATGTAATGAAATGACATCCAGGAGTTTGCCTGATTCTGAAAGTGTCTAGGTATAAAACCCATCGGACAAGCAGAGGGTGCTGTCTTGAAAACTGTTCAAGCATGCAGAAATGTTTCTCCTGCTTCGTAAATGTAAGGAAGGCCCTATTCAAACAACAAATGTAGCTTTCACTGCCCTGGGAATCTCAAAAAAATGACATCCAGCAGTGTGCCTGATTTTGAAAGTAACGAGAGAAACCTTTCCAGCTGGTTGCTTCTCTCTTTCTTCGGGGAGCCTATTTCTCCATCTTTGAGATCCAAGAAGGCAGAGGTGATTCTCCTGCCTCTTGTTTGTAAAAAATCTTATTCAGAAAATTGTTTACTTCTGCTTTTTATTGCGATGGAACCTGAACAAAAGGGAAACTCTTTGTGTGGTGCAGAAGATGGTGGGAGATGCTTCTTCTTATTCAGAACATATTCTCTTTTTATCAAGGAAAACATTATGAAGCATTTAAATCATATCATCTTCAGCCTTAATGCAAGATGAAGCTCTTCTTGTCCCAATGCTGATGTATCCAGCGCTACAAGATTGATTCAGATTTTAAAAAGTTACAAGGAAAATATGTGACCAAATGTTTCTAAAATAATGTACAATGACTGTGCATTATGTAGCTAATTTCCAGCCCATAGTGCCATTTGCATTGTAGCTGCACATACTTCAAACCCATCATGCTAATTTATTCCTTGTTCCTTTGCAGTTTAAAGATCTATGGACATGAAGCAACAACTCAAACTTAATTGGAAGAAAATGTACTATAATCCAAGAAAATAGTCAAGCATTTCATCAGCATTTTTAATTTAAAGGCCGTATTAAAAAAATATAAAAATTGCACAATTTTAAGTTTGAAAGAGAAAACCTATGAATTTTTGTATGTTAACTTATGTTTTTTCAAACCTTCACTAATGTTATATGAATATGACCAAAAGGTTACGAGTCTCAATCGTACCCTTGATCACAATTTAGCAGGAGAAGACAGTGACTGAAATTTAGGAAAGAAATACATTTTAAAGAATTGCATTAAAGATTTTGGATTTCTTGCAGAGCCCTTAATTTGAATAACTTCTTGTAAGATCAAAATATAAATAAGTTTTTTTTACCAATTGTTGTCTTCATCTTGTATTAAGTGAAATTTCGGCGAAATCAAAGTGCATGATATCCCCATTCATTGGTGATTACTGCACTTTTGTGGTTTGCACATTTAAAAAGGATTATGCTAATCGGGTTTACAGTTTGTAGAAAGTCATTGATTGGAATTTTGTCAACCGAATGTGTGTGTGATCTGAATCATGAATGATCATTTTGGCCCATATTGATTTTTAACGGCAAGACACTATGAAAAACGATTACTCGCAATGAAGTATTTAGTAAACGTTTATAAGATTTGCGAGCGTGTAGCGTGTACATGCTAAATGGTCACAGCCTAGTAATGCTACATAATATTTCTTCACTAAATGAAAACCTTTGTGCAGTACAAAGTCAAAAATTCAGCTTCAACCGCTTCTACTTTCAAAAAAGGATTTCTGTTGTCAAAATGGACTGGAATAAAGCCTTTACATTACCATTATACTCCTTTTTTGGTTACTTGATAAACCTCTGTACCAGAATAGCTAACCAACTTTTTGCATGCTTTCCTGGTGTATTAAGAGTGTATTAAGTACCAAAAAGGAGTATAATGGTAATGTGAAGGCTTTATTCCAGTCCATTTTGACAATAGAAATCCATTTTAAAACTAGAAGCTGTTCTTTTTTTTTTCTTTTCTCAAAACAAAGTAAAGGAAGAATGGTTCTTCACAGGGGTGTCCCCTTTCGCTATAACAAGAATGTCAGTCTATTGAGTCAAATGGTAGAAAGTTGCTCAATTCACAAAGCTTAACTAAGTTTTGTTACTTTTTCATAAGTTTCTTGGGGAAAAGTTAATCATAATTTACAATTCTGCTGAAAACTTTGCACAATTGGTCCTCATGGTAGAACAGATAGCACAACAGTTTCAAATCTTAACAAAAATACAGATTTAAATTTTAATATTGGCTGATCAAAGTTAAAAGATGTTACAGTATGTATCCAATATTTGTGATGCACGGAAAGCCGGATACTTCAAACATTTTATGGAATTCTGTAGTGTCAGTCACGGGAAATGATGTATAGGTCTTTTACAGATAGATGAATGGTACTATCTTTTTCAAAAGCAACTGTGCTGCTTCAAAGAATTTGACAGAAATTTTGATAACTAAATGGGGTATGCATAAGGAAGTAGAGAGGTCCATCATGCCCACCAAATTTTATACAGAATTTGCATATTCAGTCCTGGCAGATTCATGGTGCTTTAAAATGGTTTTTATTGGAATTTTGTCTTTTTTAATTGTATGCAATATATATTGAATCAGTTAGCTAGTGTCACCTCCAAATTAGGCCCAATGAAAAAAATATCAGCTTTTCATCCTCACACGCATCAGGTTGAGAAAATCTCAGATTATTATTTTTTTAAAGAAATGTTTCTTTCTCTCGAATCAGTCATTCATCGTCCATACTTCTGTTTCTTTCTACTTTCTACCAAAATACGCATTAAGTCTAAACCTCGCTATACATTTTGTGTCTTAAGCCATCCACAAAATCTATCGGAGTCTATATTGCTCACTACAGAAACCATAATCCAGCACAAGCAATTAGTAATTGCACCAGGGACTTCCACACACTTCACCTCACTTTCCATGGTCATAACCTGACATTGATAGTAAACAAATTTCACTGCAGCTGCACTGACTTTCACACTCAACACAAGGACAAAAGTATTCCGCTGTGGTCAATGTGCCTGGCTTGGAAGTAATAATTTACAAATAGGATGGTATTTAGCAGTGAAGGTGTTGTTTGTTTATTGATGAGTGATGTTTTTGTTCGACCTTGTAGGCTTTGAGGATTGTGTACTAAAAATCCATTGCAACAGATTTTCATCATGCGAATGACTGCTTCCGGTAAATTTTAATATTCATTATGCTTGATGTGGTTCACCTGGTCTAAATGCTGCAAATGACCGAAATTAATTGACTTGGGGCAAAAAATGAAAACCTCGTGCCCATATCACTTTTCCAACTGGGTTAAGGTGATAAGCTAGTGGGGCCGTATGCACTTTTTAAGAACATCCATGCTATTTTGCAACCTTTTTCTTCGGTATCATTTATCATACCTGTTGTAGTGATAATGTATAATAATACTGTAGTTTTAAGTGTACAATCGCAGCTTATTCAAAAGAAAATTATCACAATACTTTTTCATTGCATTGATTTCTTTTTCTTTCTTTTTTTGTTTCTGCAGAAATAAGTTTTTAGCGAAGTCAGATCTGCCATATAATACTTAAAAATGTATTCTAGTGGCTGGTGAATCATAGCCTATTTTAACATACTAACTTTTTGATTTCCCCCTTCCCCCTCCCCTCTCCCCATATAATACTTAGAAATGAATTCTATTGCTGGTAAATCATAGCCTGTTTAAAGATACTAATCTTTTGATTGCCCCCCCCCCCCTCCCACCTCTTCATCCTTCCCCATATAATACTTAAAATGAATTCTAGTGGTGGTGAATCATATCCTGTTTTAACATACTAACCTTTTGATTAATGTTAGTTTTTCAGAGACACTTAAGTCTACAAAACATTTGATATTTCCTTAGAAGATAAATGTAAAATGGTATGATTTCCAATAATCTTCAGAGATCTTCAAGCATCTCTCTCGTAGCACTGGAGATTTAAAATTCTTCAGAATATTTGGGCACCAACAGCTGTATCAGGCATGGTTATTAAACTCCGCCATTATCATTGTGTTCATTTGCATAAAGTTGCTACAGTATATGAACTGACCAGACTTTTTAATTTAATATACTCAGTCAGGGAGTGTGACAGGATGTGACTGCATAGGGAGGGATGCCATGTGGGACATGGATGGGGGCCATGTGGGACATGATGTAATATATACCATGTGGTATACACCAAGGGCTATATCAGGCATAATTATTTGACTGCCCTTTTTTTCCTATTCAACAAGGCATTTACATGTAAGTTATTACATGAACTGACTTTCATACATATTATGCTCAAATCAGGGACTGATAGCTAAGATGAGACTTATGGAGCCTATGGGATGTCATGTGGGACATGGGGTGGGATGCCATGTGAAACAGGGTGGAATGCCATGCGGGACATAGGATGGGATGTCATGTGGGACATGAGATGTCATGGGGTGGGGTGCCATGTGGGACATGGGGTGGGGTGCCATGTGGGACATAGTGCTGGATGCCACGAGTAACACAGCGTGTGACATTGGTTGGGATGCCATGTGTGACAGGGTAGGAGGCTATGTGGTACGGGGACATGGGATGTGATGCCATGTGGGACATAAATTAGGATGTCATGGGAGGGAAACCATGTGAAACATGATGGGATGCCATGTGGGACGTCAGGTGGGAAGCCACTGATGCGGGACATGGTGGGATGCCATGGGGGACATAGGGAGAGATGCCATGTGGGACACAGGGAGGGATGCCATGTGGGACACAGGGAGGGATGTTATGTGGTACATATGTTTGGATTAATGTGGGACAGGGTGGAATGCTGTGTGGGTCATAGGTGGGATGCCATGTGGGACATATGGTGGAATGCCATGTGGGACATGGTGGAATGCCATGTGAAACATACTGTATAGTGGAATGCCATGTGGAACATACTGTATAGTGGAATGCCATGTGGGACAAGGCATGGGATGTCATGTGGTGAGATGTCATTTAACACATGCGATGGGATCCATGGGTGGGATGCCATGTGGGTCTTAGGATGGGATGCCATGTGGGACATATGGTGGAATGCTATGTTGGACGAGGGATGGGATGTCGTGTGCGACAAGGGGTGGGATGTCATGTGGGACAAGGGGTGGGATGCCATGTGGGAGATATGGTGGAATGCCATGACAAGGAATGAGGTGGGATGCCATGTGGGACATGGGATGCCATGTAGGGATTAGTGTGAGATGCCATTTTTTTATAATTGGCCGGGTCATATGATATGAGTGTCAATTAGCATGGGCATGCGAACATTGGCGGTATTTACCGTTCATGTTTCAAATATGTTTGAATAATATTTGCAACAGCTAACCAAAAAGGAAAGCAGTGGTGTAGGAACCGGGAGGACCAAGGTCCCCCCAATAATGTTATTAAAAGTCTTGATTTCATATTGGCATCTTTTCTTCCGGAAATCTTCAATTTTCGGGAAATCTTCAATTTTCCTAAAATCTCCTTCATTTTTGTCAAATTTGCCTCAGTTTTTGTAGAATTTCCTTCATTTTTATGAAAATTGTTTTTTTCATGTAACTTCCTTCATTTGTGGAATTTTTTTTGAAATTTTCTTCATTTTCATAGAGTTTGTTTTAATTTTCGTGCAATTTCCTTCATTTTTAGAAAATTTGCAATTTTCAAGAAGTTTTCTTTTTTCGGAACATTTTCTCAATTTTCGGAAAATGTTGCCAAATTTATTACTACCCCTCCCCCCCCCCTCCCCCTGCCCCTTTCATGTCAAATATCATCCTATTCCACTGGAAAGTGCTTTTAATGTATGAAAATCAACATTCAATAGTGCCCAGACTCAATAATGTGGAGAAAATATATCCCTATTGCATGCTTTGCCCCGCCCCCTCCCCTCAGATTTCTTTAAAAATGTTATGTGGTGAATAGTCTGGTATCAGTACCACTGATAATGTGGGAGGGGTGGCATTCCCCCTAATCACGGCGTCCTAGGGGCCTGGTTCATAGGAGGCCCGTACATTTTTTTAAAGGGATGCTCGTTGAAGAAATAGGCAGTGACAGAATTTCGACGGCTAGAAAGCTGATGCTTTTCAAAATTGTTAACCACAGGCGATGGAAGATGTTTGAATCTGGGAGGGGAGGGGGGGGGAGGAGGCACAGGATTTCTTGGGCACTTCCCAACAACTATTTTGAAAGCATGCACAACAGCATGATAGCTTTAGGCTGTTAGGGGAAATTATATTACCCCCACCCCTCCCTCCAACACCCAAATTTCTAAACTTTTATCATTCTGAAAATTACTGGTGACCTTTTTTCTGTTTCTTAAATTTGCAGCCACACAAATTTGTCATTTTTGGTTCCGATGCTATCAGCATCAAGGACCTATCCGGTCCGCTTGTCGTGCGTGTGTATGTATGTATGTAATGTATGTATGTATGTGTGTGTATGCCTTTGTATGCCATACATCTCCGAGAACCTGAAGCTGTTTAACTTCAAACAACCGAGGACAAAATTTGTGTCCAAGGACTCAAATATGGGTCTTTGGAATAATTTGCATGCAAATGCATCAAAAACATCAGAGAGGGGGTCTAACGTAATTTAAAAAAGGTCCTCAACATATGGTTTCAACATAATGTATGAATTTGTGTGATGGTGGTAACACACGTGTCTGGTCAAGTCCTCACAAGAATATTTAATTTTCGAATGTGTGTGTGTGTGTTGTTATTACTAAGCTACCAAGGATCTGAACCTGTCGATTGACTGAAGACTTGAAAACAGGCCGAGTACTTGAAAACCAACCGAGGACTTTCAATATGGGTCCTCAGAAGAATGTGCATGCAAATGTATCAGAAACTATAAAGGGGGATTCTGACGTCATTTAAAGAACTATTTTGAAGAAAGAAAAGAAAAAACCCCAAAATAATGTACTTTTTAAAAAGGTATTTGAGATATACTTACGAGTTTTCCACTTTCGATTCCCATCGTACAATGAAACTTTCTTCTTCGCGGCTAGAAGTATGATGAAATATGCGGTCTTGCGTATACCAAGTAGGTGGGTTGTAAATAAATTATTTCCACATAGATGTTTGGAAATACGGAGATATTTTGTTAAGTTCAAGGGAAAAACAGTAGTAATTTCTTCATCATTTATGGTAAAAAGTCAAATGAAACACAATTAGGAGAATAACTTCAAAAATAAATTCCTTAATATTTCATATGTTTGTTTCTTTGAAGTCACAAACAAATTTGGCAGCATGATTTCTATGTTTCGTTCCTCATTGAACAAGATTTTTGAACAGTATTTGACAAAGAAAGTACATGAAATATATGATTTTCTGATCGGGATAATTATTCATTCATTTAAGAACTAATTATGTTAGAATAAAAATACCAGACAAATATCAATATTTAAGAAACAATCGTGACTGCTTTATTTGTTCATCTTAATAGTACAAGTTAACTTGACTTTCACACGCACATACGAGAAGCAGGAAGTGCATGTTTGCACATTATATAGTGAATATAACAATAGCGTCTTTCACGCGGTGGATTAGCATGGGTTGCTATGGAAGGTCTATTGTTAAGAACCTGGCAGAGATCTTCCGGTATACTCTCGTTAAAAGGGCGTCCACTTATGACAAACGGTTAAACGGTTAAGGACAGTAATGGTGACAGCTGTACATTTAGGAAAAAATGCTAACTGTCACAACCTTAGCTGCTAGTTTGGCCGATTACCGGCAAAATATGACAAATTTGGCCGTTTTTAAACATGTTTGGTCAGTAAACTTTTTTTAGTACCGGCCAGATCAAATTAATTTAACATTTATGAAGATCGATGTGTAAATGTTACAAATTTTGTTATGTTTACAAAATGTATTTTCTAACCATACGTTGTGGTGGAATTGACCTGTGACCTCGCCAACGTCAGTAATCGAGTGAGACATGATGACACCATGCATTGAATGTCACATAGCTTTTGTTAGAAGCATAATTTTTCAGACATCGCTATGACGTGAACCTCTTTGCACCCATAACAAAACGAAGTCATCACTGAGAACCAATCTGACAGTCATTCACAACTTACCTCGTTTGGCACATATGACCTGACTGTTAAGGTGCCATTAAACCCAAACAAACAAACTGAATACAACTCATACGGGAAACTTAAAATTTTAGGATTTTTAACATGAGGAATAATTGCCCACAAATGGAATGCATTTCAAATAAAACTTTAAAAACATCATAAAAATACATATGACGAAAATAAAATCAACAAAAGCAATTAATTCTTCTTGCATTGTTATGGGTTGAGCTATAACATCATTGATGTCTAGTTTTTATTTTTATTAAATTCAATGTATGTCCACATGTTTGTAGTGAAATTATTTTAAATGCTGAATGTGATTTTGCTAAATATAGCCCGTAAACCCCAAATCTCAAAAGCGACGCATTGTGTATATGTCATATATGGTACATTGGTATGCCATAGTCCGCAGATGTGCCCCCTATTGTTTTTAGTGATAATTAATGAGTGGGCGGGGCTTCTTGAAAAATCTTGAATTGCTCATGTTTTAACAACCGCTTGTCCGTTTTGTTTCATATTTGGCATATTAATGTTATTAGCTAGTGCGTACATGTTCATGGCATAAAAACATTGAATTACATTAATATGCATAGTCATCCGGGTTTAATATGATTTTGTTGAAAAGAGCTTGTAAACACGACATCTTAAGAGCAATAAACTGGATTCATGTCATATTTTGTACACAGCCCATGGTCTGTAGATGTGTCCTATTATTTTTAGTGTTCATGTCTTGCACTATATTCATGAGTCGGGGCTTAATGCAAAATCTTAAAATGCTCATATCTTAAGAACCGCATGTCCGTTTTGTTTCATATGTGGGTAATTATGATGTTAGCTAGTGTGTACATATTCATGCGTGGTATAAAAACATTGAATTTCATTAATATGCATAGTGGGCGGGCCTAATGGTTTTGATGGTGATCCCAGGAGAAAATTCCAGCTGGAAATTGTTTCTCTGAAATTTGGCACAATTCCAAGCTGGAAACAGATGGTTCCAGCTGGAAACAGAAGTTCCCATTTATACTATGCTTCTACCATTCCGTGCAATTACAAATTTCCACAAAGAGAATGAAAAAAATGTTCGCATAAAACGCCATTGTCCTTCAATATGGAATATTATCTATCTACTGTTGTGCAGCGATTATCATACATGTCTACAGACCACGAGGTCCTGGGTTCAAGCCTGGGTTGGGTAGACACGCCAGTGTACCACAACTGGTTATCAAAAGCCGTGGACATTGACTTGGTTGTCGGTGTTATGTCTGTCCGTACGTCGTACCTGTGTTCTTGTTCGGGTCGTATTAAGCGTTTCGTGATAGCATTGTTACTATCATAACCGATTACGCAGGTGACGACCCCGTCATTGTAATTGTGTGTTTACTCGTCGTCGTCGAATATGTAATATTGGTAAACCAGCTTTATGAAAGAGTTTCACTTGTCAAAACTGCCTCTTACCAATCAGTCACAACTAAATGAGACAAATTGTAACTGATTATCTTTATATTGATTTATTTCCTTAGTTTTATCTGGAAAAAAAATCAAAAATTCAGCATAAATGATTAAAACAAAATATCAAAGGAATGAAACCACAAAGATTAAAAATAGACACAGGCTAAAATATTATATTTATATATATATAAATATATATATATATATATCTATATATATATATATATATATATCTATATCTATATGTATATATATATATATCTATATATATATATATATATATATATATATATATATATATATATATATATATATATATATATATAATATATATATATATATATATATTCAAAATAGAAATATTAATGCATTTGTCAATCTCTATTTCTGCATAAACATTTCTTGGTGTCAATAAATGTGACTCCGTCCATTACATTATTATGCTTTTTTTCCAGTTGGAAAATATAATTTCCAGCTGGGAAATACCATTCCCAGCTGAAAAACACTTCCCAGCTGAAACCAGATGGGAATCGTAGCTGATTCCAACTGAATTTATAATTCCCAGCTGGAAAAATACCATTTCCAGCTAGAAAACACACTTCCCAGCTGGAACCAGTTGAGAATCGTAGCTGGTTCCAACTTGAATTTTCTCCTGGGATGTCGTGCAATTTAATGAGTAGGTGGGGCTATAAAGAAAAATCTTCAAATGCTCATATTTTAACAACTACATGTCTGTTTTGATTCATACTTGGTATTGTTGAATATCACAAATATACATGTACATAGTGGGGCGGGCTAAATATGGTTTTGTTGAAAAGAGCTTGTATTTAACACAGTTACACAAGGACAATACATTGGATACAGATCATATGTGGTACACAGATAACCCAATGTCTGTTTGTGTGCCATATTGTTTTGGTGGTAATGTCATGCAAATTGTAAAGTGAGGAAAGGGGGACGGGTCAGAGGGGGGACGGGTCAGGGTGGGGGGTAACTGGTGTCTGTTGTGTGCCATATTGTTTTGGTAGTAATGTCAGTGCAAATTGCTAAGTGAGGAAAGGGAGGGGGGGGGGGGGTTCATATAAAATTAAAAAATCTTGAGAAAGTGATAAATTTACATGATAGCAAGCATATGTCTATTTGCATCATGTACTTGCAGTTATTTGTCAGTTGTTGTGTACATGCTTATGTTGTCAACAGGTTCTATCACATTGGTTTGATAGTGACGTCATACAGGTGAGGCTTTTAGTGAAATCTTAAAACAGTAAGTAATGTGCAATTGTATGCATGTGTTGCATCATACTTGTACTATTGTCAACAGGTTCTATTTTATTAATATGCATGGTATCCTTGGCTTATGAATATAGATTATTTAGCATATTTCATGATATGCAATGCTAGTTAGCATAAAACTTGAACTTGAAATCAACGTACAATGAAAGAATGCATCAGAACCACTAAACATTTTCGTTTTCTGGTTAGATCAAGATATTTAGGACCAAAATTGGGAAAAATTTTACATCATGCTCTACATTTGGGAAATTTATAGATCTAAGTCTCGAAAATCTCAAAGGGTAAGATCAGAATTAGTTAATTGTATTGATCATGATTCGGAATATTTAAGATCCCAAACAATGTTAAAAGCAAATAAGGAGTCATTACTCATCAGAACTAGTAAAGAATGGTACAGGAGGTTTTTCATCGAAGGTTTTGCATCAAATTAAGTCAACTCCGTATATCAGTATTTGTTAGAAAAGATGGCCGAAATTCACACTCAGCCTTCAGCATGTTCAGCGAGTCAGTGGCAAGAGCCCACATTGATTTTCTCCAATTTAAAGGTGCATCACTACTGTGTTAGTGTTTGTGTTACTTTTATCAATCAATCTGTCAATGTCAGTTATAATAAGGCCAGGGACCTGTCTTTATTATTTGAAAGAATGCTAAAGTTTCATCAATGAACTTTACAAAAAAGTGGCAGGGCAAGGGCCTGGGCTCACATCGAAAGTTTTACCGGGGCCCCATTTCAAAGAGTCCCCACTAATAAAATTTGGGGTGGCTCCCACATTCTAGGAGGGTCCTATTTGAAAGATCTTTTACAAATTGTGCGAGGGGGAAGATAAAGGTAGGCAGATGTGAATGCTTTGCCAGTAGGAAAAAAAAAAGTCTGAAGAAGGTTGTTTAGCCCTCAGCGTTGTCTTTCGGAGAAATTATAAATAAAAACAAATTTAAATTTCAGGCTCAAATTGTGTTTCCTTCTGTAAAAAAGGGCACTTGTCCTCTCTGAAAAGGCCACTTCTTCCACTGGAAAAGGGCACTTTTCCTCTCTGAAAAGGGCACTTTATTAAACTTTTGACGAAAGTGGGGGAGGGGCACATGCCCTTGTATCTCTCCCCCAATTCCGCCGCTTTGGTTGTTACCCAATGGTGGGTCCCCCTTCCTGTATCTGCCAGTGCTTTGAAGATCTGTGTAATCACCTTCTCTATGGCTTATCAAAAGGGGCCCTGCAACAATCCCCTGGGTCCGCATTGGTTCTCGGTGGTCCTCTCTGGTAGTATCACTGATATCTTATCTTATGCAATCTGTATGAAGTCATAGTTCATGCTTTGGTGAAAAAGCATTGTGATTAGAACACTTAATTATTATTTTTTTGTTGTTTCTGTTATATTGTATTATTTTATTTATTCAAGAATGACTTATTTTGGTGAGGAATATTCGTTATAACAAATTGATTTTTTTTTTTTTTTTTTTTTTTTTTTGGGTGTATAAGAAGCCAACAATTGATCCAAAAGGTCCGTTTTTGTGTATTAGTAGTGCATTCCCACCCCACCACTAAAAAAATACTTTAAAAGGCACTGAATCTATGCAGTCTGTAGCCTTGCAATCGAAAATTATTAGAGGCATGCCTCCTCCCTCCATGGCCCTCGGTGTCGGTACCCCTGGTAAAATGTTATGCTCTAGTTATGTCAAATAAATACTAAATGTAAGTGACAACCTCTGTGTATTTTGTAGTATTTGTGAGTGAGTGGATATCTATTTGTTTTCAAGCTTGAGGAATGACGTAGAATAACTTTAAATAAGTTTCAAAAGGGCGTCTCCCCTCCAGGTTCCAAACCAGTCTGCCCACAGGATCCAGACCGGTCCGCCCACATCTTTTAAAAGGGCAACTCCTGCCCCCGTCCGCACAATTTCAATAGGGC
This sequence comes from Chiridota heheva, assembly GCA_020152595.1. Taxonomy (NCBI): domain Eukaryota; kingdom Metazoa; phylum Echinodermata; class Holothuroidea; order Apodida; family Chiridotidae; genus Chiridota; species Chiridota heheva. The sequence goes on along the minus strand of JAIGNY010000386.1, from coordinate 905,986 downwards.
ACATTCTACCCCTTACTAAAGGCCAGGAGCATCCCCCCCCTCCCTTCTCTTGCCGCCGTGGTTCCGACATCGCTGCAGAGGCCAAAATCCCTACGGACCCGCAGGACTCTAGTTGCCCCACTGCGTATGGGAGCTTTAATATCGTTTGAATGTGTGAAAACTGTTTTTAATCGGCAAGTAAGCCTGAAAAAACTAAGCCTCAACATCAATATAATGCAAATTTTATTAACAAGTTTGCTTTTAAGTGAAATAGAAATCACATACCAACAACAAACTACTTGTGTATCAAACTGTCAAATCAAGATGGATTTTACATCCCTGCAACAAGACATGATTTTAAAGGATTAGTTCAGTGGTCAAGCATTTTTGTCTTATATAATAGAGGACTTCAAAAGAAACAAAATGGCGAAGGAAGCATTAAAAAATCTTATTCCGTTAAGGAGAAATAAGTTAAAGTTTGGTATTATTTGTGTAGAAACGACTGAAATCAGACTAGTTGTGATGTCATAGCCTCAGATTCCTCAAAGTCTTGATGTAGACCCGGTGGGTCTGCAACCAGTGAGTTCACAAATGGTAACCAAAGGCCGTTGCTGTCTTGATATAATGTCCAGCACTGTATGCTTTCGGGACGTTAAACCTTGCTATGAATGTATGATATGCTATGCTATGTATTCTATCATATTTTGTCCTTCGATTTTGTGGCTTAAAAATCATGAGCTTTGTCAAAAAAAAAAAAATAGGAATCTAGGAAGGGTATTTCTAATATACCACCTAAAGAAAATTTGAGGAAAAATAATTTAAAAAGTGAAAAAATTCAATGAACTTTCGTTAAAATACCTAAAGATTTTGAAAATCTGAGGCTATGACATCACAACTAATCTGACTTTAGTCGTTTCTACAGAAATGATACCAAACTTTAAACTTGAACATCTCCTTAACGGAATAAGATTTTGTTATGCTTTTTTACCCATTTTGTTTCTTTTAAAGTCTTCTTTCATATAACTGCAAGCCAGGTCATGCGTCTAATGCAATCTACAAGGGACTCAAGCAAAGTGTTTGATTATTAGTGAGTTATTAATACTTTTGGTGATTTTACAGATAGAGATTCAATCGCATTATATGGCTGATATAACTTATTTAAGCTATTTAGCCATTCTTGACTTTTAATAAGTGTTTTTATCCCAATTTGTAGCCCAAATCAGCTATCAACTACAAAAGTTATACGCCAATTGGACTACTCATCGGAGATGACCGGTGGTATTTCCCGAGTCAATGTTATTATATATGCTAAATTCCTTCCGATTGCGCCGAGTGAAATCCGTGTATTTGAAAGATTTTAGGTGAATTTTGAATTGCAGAACTCGTTAAAACTACGCAACAATATGAATTTTCATTGCATCATCTGTTCATTTTGATCTATATATCGCTATCTATCCAAACATAGCAACACAGCAAAATATCCAAAAGACGCATAGAATATTATAAACGCTGCAAAAATCCGAACGTATCCGGGCGAGAACCAGGCTCTTTAAGTTAGTCATCGCATAAGCTCAAATCCCTAAATAGTCATTATCAAAAATTTAAACGTTTGAAGTTAAGTGATTCGTACAATCAGCTGATCGACCGTGCATCATGTTGAGCTAAAAAATCTGACTTTTCGGTAAGAGTTTAAAATAAATGTCATATTTCATATTTCTTATCGTTTTAAGACAAGTTTACTAAGCAGGAGATCACTAGTCCACGAAGGCGTATTGTTTAAATTGGTTCAATCGCGCCAACAAAAAAAATGATATTAATAATGTTGAGTTTCAAAATATTGTATTATGCTCTCATTTAAAAAGATTCTTTTCCGCCCTCTTTTTCACAAAGTTGTCGTTACCCAACGTGATACTAAAAATAGAAATTGATGTCATGAGTAAGCTAATTCTCGATCTGTCGATCAGCTGATTGTACGAATTACTTTACCTCAAAAGTTCAAATTGTTGATAATGACTATCACAGACAGACAGAGAACTTATGAAAAGTGTCACTTTACTATCTTAAAAATAATATTTTAGTTCGTGTCATTTTATAATGGTGTAAAATATGCCTTTCGGAAGAGGGGTTGTGCCGGAAAATCATCGTCTCTTTGTGTGCAAATGAGCTCGGTAGTCATGACAACTGAATCGTGAATGAATCACCTGTCTGCTCGTATTGTACGTACGTACTGTACGTGTCGCACCTTGACTAATAATATTATTAGTACATGCATAGGCTACAACTTAACTGTACACTGCATGCACTGAGTACATGCAACTTGCAAGGCATGTCAGTACATGTAGCCTAAGCCAGTGTGTAACTTCTGTAAGCTGCTGAGTTGAGCTATGGTACCTGGCCTTACCTCAGAAAGAAGCAGGATGCAAATAAATGGCTGTACCGGCAGGTGTGAAACTTGATGATGGAACTGGACAATTTATTTCGAAATGTTTTCCAGCCAGAAATATAATCGGATCTTCTGATGATGGTGAGAATATATTTTTTTAATTTTTTTTTTTATTGCGTTGTGTTGTCGCAGTTGCAAAATTATTGCGAAACACTCGGTCAGTCAACAGGCTAACGTTAGAAGTACGAATCTTCAGACTTTATTCTCGAGGTCGGTTCGACGTAATCGTGTAGGCCTACGGGCTCAGACTGTTTTGCCAACTTGAAGGGGAAACTTTATTATTACAGTCAATGGGATATTCTATATGAATTCTTGTGTCGCCTCAGCCAGGCAACGAAAATTAATGGTAGGCTACTCATATATTAGAAACTATTAGCCTATCTAGTATTACACAACATTTGTTAAGAAAAATAAATTCCGTCAAGTTTTTTTTAGCAAAATGACAAAAAATAGGTTTTGACTGCAATGATAACTGACTGTTTGTTTTCCCCTTTGACTAAACTTTAAGATTGTCAAAAAAGCATTGTTAGGCCTAGTAGAGTAGTAGTAGTTACATCGCCGTGCACCAAAACATTCCTGGATGTTTGACCTCCAGAATACTACAAGTTCATTCGCTCTGAATCTCTGATTTAGATTATGAACGATTACATAGACCTAACGTTGGCCAACATAAATTTTTACACGCTTAGGCCTAAGCAAAGTCAATGGGCTTCAACGTGTGTTTTTAAAAAAGTTACCCAGGACTGCAGGAATTCTGAGCAATTTGATTTTCGGAAGCCTAACATTAGGCTATGAAGACTTACATATTTTAACATGAAAATCAGCACACGGAAACTTGAATTGGTTTTACACCTTGTAAATATTGTAATAATATTTAGGCCTTCCTATTTTATGTTAAACCCCAGTCTGCATTGGGCAATTCCAGAAAAAAAGGGAGAGGGGGAGGGGGGTTGGGCTGACATACCACTTGTACCCACCCCAATCCCAGCCAGCTCACCCATTCACCCCTAATCCCAGTGAGCTAACCCATCCACCCCTAATCCCAATCCCAGCGAGCTAACCCATCCACCCCTAATCCCAATCCCAACGAGCTAACCAATCTCAAATCCACCCACCCACAATCCCAAATCCACCCACCCACAATCCCAAATCCACCCACCCACCCACAATCCCAAATCCACCCACCCACAATCCCAAATCTACCAGCCCACAATCCCAAATCTACCAGCCCACAATCCCAAATCTACCAACCCATCCACAATCCCAAATCCACCCACCCACAATCCCAAATCCACCCACCCACAATCCCAAATCCACCCACCCACAATCCCAAATCCACCCACCCACAATCCCAAATCCACCCACCCACAATCCCAAATCCACCCACCCACAATCCCAAATCCACCCACCCACAATCCCACCCACCACAATCCCACCCACCCACAATCCCAAATCTACCAGCCCACAATCCCAAATCTACCAACCCATCCACAATCCCAAATCCACCCACCCACAATCCCAAATCCACCCACCCACAATCCCAAATCCACCCACCCACAATCCCAAATCCACCCACCCACAATCCCAAAAATCCACCCACCCATCCCAAATCCACCCACCCACAATCCCAAATCCACCCATCCCAAATCAATCCCAAATCCACCCACCCACAATCCCACCCACAAATCCCAAATCCACCCACCCACAATCCCAAATCCACCCACCCAAATCCCAAATCCACCCGCCCACAATCCCAAACCACACAATCCCAAATCCACCCACCCACAATCCCAAATCCACCCACCCACAATCCCAAATCCACCCACCCACAATCCCAAATCCACCCACCCACCCAAATCCACCCACCCAAATCCCAAATCCCCACCCACAATCCAATCCACCCACCCACAATCCCAAATCCACCCACTCACAATCCCAAATCCACCCACCCACAATCCCAAATCCACCCACCCACAATCCCAAATCCACCCACCCACAATCCCAAATCCACCCACCCACAATCCAAAATCCACCCACCCACAATCCCAAATCCCCCACCCACAATCCCAAATCCACCCACCCAAATCCCAAATCCACCCACCCACAATCCCAAATCCACCACCCACAATCCCAAATCCACCAATCCCAAATCCACCCACCCACAATCCCAAATCCACCCACCCACAATCCCAAATCCCCCAATCCACCCACCCACAATCCCAAATCCACCCACCCACAATCCCAAATCCACCCACCCACAATCCCACCACCCACCCACAATCCCAAATCCACCCACCCACAATCCCAAATCCACCCACCCCAAATCCCACCCAATCCCACCCCACCACCCACAATCCCAAATCCACCCACCCACAATCCAAATCCACCCCCCCCAATCCCAAATCCACCCACCCACAATCCCAAATCCACCCCCAAATCCACAATCCACCCACCCACAATCCCAATCCACCCACCACAATCCCAAATCCACCAACCCACCCCAAATCCACCCACCCAAATCCCAAATCCACCCACCCACAATCCCAAATCCACCACCCCACAATCCCAAATCTACCACCCAAATCCCAAATCCACCCACCACAATCCCAAATCCACCCACCCACAATCCCAAATCCACCCACCCCAAATCAATCCCAAATCCACCCATCCACAATCCCAAATGCACCCACCCACAATCCCAAATCCACCCACCCACAATCCCCCACCCACCCACAATCCCAAATCCACCCACCCACAATCCCAAATCCACCCACCCACAATCCCAAATCCACCCACCCACAATCCCAAATCCACCCACCCACAATCCCAAATCCACCCACCCACAATCCCAAATCTTCCTCCCCCACAATCCCAAATCCTCCCACCCACAATCCCAAATTCACCCACCCACCCAAATCCACAATTCCCAAATCCACCCACCCACAATCCCAAATCCACCCACCTTTTGTCAGTTTTGAGAAGGGTTTTCATTTCATGATTATGTTATTTGTTGTTGTCTGAGTGGTTTTCAACGATACAAGTGTGTTGTTTCACTCAGTATGTAAATATTGCCTTACAAGTAGTGCCTACTGAGTGAGGTGTTTATCTCACTAGGGCCTATCTGGCTTATGTTATGCAAATTGTGTTTGGCCTGTGAATGTGACTGTATGTAATCACGAATGGCACAACTGCAGAATACGCCGCGTTTTTAAATGTACTCTGTAACGTTAGCAGGGCGATGCACTGATGACGCCGAGCCCGTAGCCTGTGCCCAAAATGTTTCCCAAGTTTTCCAAGTTTAATTAAAACCACCACGTAGCCCGTAGCCCTATCCAAAACTCAAAAGGACACCTATGAATATGTGTCGTTCTTAAATTAAGTCAGAGAGTAAAGGGACCTCGTAGCCTATGCCTAAAACATTCTTTAGTTTTTCCGACTTTAAATTCAAACCTGTACCACGTAGCTGTAGCCCTATTTTAGTATTCTTGCAGTCGGAGTTGACGTAACTGTGTGCGGTTTTGCCATATTGGAGGGGAAACTCTTATCATTACAGTCAATAGGATGTTTTTTATGAATACTTTGTGTCGCCTCAGCCAGTCAGTGAAAATTAATACTACTCATATATGTTGTAAACTATTATCTAATACATCATATTTGAAGAAAAATAAATTCTGTCTAGTATTTATTGAAAAATAATAAAACAAATATGTTTTTCCCCATTGCCTGCAATGATAACTGACTGTTTGTTTTCCCCTTTGGCTGAAGTTTGTTTGATACGTCGTTGTGCACCACAACATTCCCAGATGTCTGACCTCGAGAATCCAAAAGGACATCCAAGTGTGTAGCTTGTTGCCCATTCCAAAGAAGACCTGGACACAAACAAATGGGCCTTTGTAGTACCCCGGAGCACTCAACTTACCCCGTATTCAAACCCCAAAATACAAACTTAAAAAAAAAAAACCTAGAAACACAAAAAAACAATATATAAACAAAACTTTGGCTTATTCATGACAGACTGTGTAGCCTTTTCATGTGGGTATTCTTCCGGAATAGCGGGGTATTCTGCACTTTACTGCTCATGAATATTTATGCCAAATCACGTAGTGACCCAATCATCTGGATTAGGGCATGAACACACGTGATTGAAAAAAACCGAACCACACTGAAGCAAAAGTCAATAGGCTACAACACGCGTCAAAATAGTTACTCAAAATTAAAATTGCAATATGAAAACTTTCATACTTTCATGCTGTTAAACATCAACAAATCAAATTATACATTCGTTTAAAAATTAAACCACAGTTACATACTTTGATTCTGTAATAATCCATTGAAGAAAATTTATGATAGGCTTTGGATGATAAAACATTTTGCTTTTGAAAAAAGGTTTGTTCAGAAAAATGATCTGCGTTTAACCAAAACAACGTATACACACTTCCATCGAGATCATTCACAAATGATCGACACTTTTGTGGGTGGCAGCTTAATGCTATTCCATTACAGTTTTAGTACGTTTTTTGATTTAGGTAAGTTCATGGTATCGTTTAACGATATTTTGAGCTAGAAGTAAATTTTGAACCTTTTCATGAATTAATTCTTTATTATTTTGAAACTTATAAACTGAAGTGTTCTGTTCAACTTTACTATTTTAATTTGCCATTGGATTGCATAGGGTATGCTCCCTGGCTATATGAATGCTTGTTTTGCATTTTTAGTTGTTGGCCTAGCCTATGCAAGGGTCGAATTTTGTGACTGCTCCAAGAACAGTGCTTCATAGGTAGGAACAGTGAATTATCAAACATCACTGGTGGAACAGTGTCTTTTTACAATAATGTCCATGAATGATCAATAACTTGATTTCTGCTAAAAAAATTAATAACTTGATTTCTGCTCAAAAAAAAAAGATGCATGTTGTCAAACAAGATTATCATCAAAATAAATTCTTCCAGTAAGAAAAAGTTTTTCCCACCTTGCCTGCAAATGCCAATAATAATATAAGTAGCCATACACATATGCAAGGCTTACTTGCACGTGTATGACTTTCCACAACGGGATGCTACTGTACTGTCTATATTTGCACATATTAACCAATAAAATTAAGCCCATTTTAAAGAAGGAATTTGTCCTGTTATCAGCAAAAACAGTGACATCTGGAACAGTGACATCTGATCCGGAACAGTCTTATTTGAGCAATATTGTGGACATTGTATTAGGTTTGTTAAAATTAACAATTAATTTACGCACAGCAAACAGCTGCAAAGGGAGTAACTAGGCCTGCTGCAGGTTCACTCTCCAAAAATATCCCCAGACTTGTGAACTTCCAATGTGAATGGTGAAATCTTATAAATTATTAAAGAATCATTTAGACCTACGTGTAATCTTATAATATAACAAGATTAAGGGCTAAGAAGGGTTAGTCACCCCATAAAAAGCCCAATCTAACACTACCACCACCACCAAAAAAAATCAAAGGCGCCTAGAATTAGTAAAGAACTTATCAATGTTAACTTTAAGATTGTGGACAGAATTGGAGCTAACTATCCACTCAGGCAAACCATTCCACTCATTAGCAACTCTTTGCAAAAAGCTAAAATGCCGAATATTTATCCGTGAGAACTCTTTAGTCAACTTCAAACAGTTACCACATGTCACATGAGGATTAGCTGAAACATGCAAGAAATAACAGGAAGTCAAAGCATCACTACCAGATAGGAATTTAAAAAACCTTAAGTATATCGCCACGTACTCTTCTCAACTCAAGCGTGGTCAAACCAAGAATACGCAACCAAGAATCATAAGAGAGTTCCTTACTTAGGAAGTTAGGGAATAAGTCTAGTGGCTCTTTGCTGAACCTGCTTTAAAATGAACTTATCCTTCTCATATGGCTCCTGTGTAATCTTATGGCTCCTATATGTATCCCCGACTGGGCAACGAAGTTGCTCTGATTGTAGGCCTACTTTCTTAATTAAAGAATGGTGCATATTCATGTTGGAAGAATGATTACCAATTGTTAATTAAACTCTTTTTCACTAGATGCTTCATAAGTTGATTGTGTATAAGAATGACAATTAATTGAAGTTCAATTATTACCAGCGATCAGATGTACGTTTTACTGCTACACTTGCTGGGTATTAAGGCATGTTTGCACACACAGGTTGAAATTCAGGTCAGTCGCGGAACGTTCCAATTAACCAAAACAGTTAAATATTTTTATCGAAAATTCAACAAAGCGACACCATATACCCCAAATCAATCATTCTACATTGTTTCAAAGGATTGGAGATTAAGTTGAACATCAATTAGTCAATATTTTGTTTTTATTTTGAAAAACATCGCAAATTTTGGCCTTAACCCTCACTCTACCATGCGGCGATAATATCGCAATTTTTAAACTACCTTTTTCTAAAAAAAAATTGGGACCTTACCAAAATCCTATAGGGGTGCAAATAGTTTCCTTGCAAAGATCTCGTAAAGATCTTTGATAATATTGTATCTTTGGAGAGTCTAAACTCACTTTTTAGGGGTAAATTTTGTCCAAACATTCAGAAATTTGAATTTTTGCTTCAAATGTCCCACAAAATGCATATTTTTGAAACATTGACAAAAACTGCTTAGAAAATAGATTTAGATTGTTTTGTTTTATATATAATATGTAGACAAGTCATATTTCCAAATCTAATCAAATTTGGCTCATTCCTGGTCATATTTTTTCAATTATTTGTAAAATATATAAATTTGTGTGGTTTTTGGTGATTTTTTGACCCTTTTTGTTGAAAAATTGTGTGGTCCACCGCCTACATCAAAATGAAAAGTTTCAAACACCATTCTGTAGCGGAACCAATGTTTTTTCACATGGATTGCTGCAATAAAAGACATACCTCCTCGGTCGTTTCTAACAACGTTTTATAGCTGAGTTACTTGAGTTATTTTTGACATTTACGGTGAGACGACAGAAGAACTTGTATCCTGAATCTTGTTTCAAAGTGAAACTGAGGATTAGGAAGAGTCGGAAGGCTTATCAGCAGTGATGTAGATCTTTTAGTACTTGGACCCAACCAAGAAGAGGCCCAAAGATTATCAGAACCATTGGCATTACCCCTGGTCCCCCTCTCAATCAATATAAATTAGCCAGAAACCCCCTGCCCCTGCCCCTTCCCCTGTATTTCCTTGGAATGTTGATGCTGATTACTGTTGCTCTGAACCATTTTAAATAACTTTTCACCGAGAATTCCTATTGGAATCAACGAAATAAAATTTCTACAAGACATTCAGCATAACCTGAATAAATAACAGTATTTTCAAAGCTTACAATGTCTGAAATTGGCTCATACAGTAAACTGAAAATTCCAAGCCTGTGCATTACGCTTGCACGGTCTACTGGTTTTGTAACTAAAACTGGTTTCACGGTTTAGATCTGATTTATGTTTTATAAAAAACGAAAAATCGGAAGTACCGAAAAAAACAAATCACTGTAAAATAAAAAAAAAATCCAAAATGATGGTAAAAATCGGTGTTCAATAAAAAAGAAAGTTCATGCTTTGTGTAAGAATGTATTTTAAAGTATCTTTTGATATATTTGTGAAAATATGTGATATTTATGCAGATTAAATTATTAATTCGATTGAGAAATTAGAATGTTTGGAAATGCAATGCACGATCATAAATATTACATGTTACTGTAATAACAGGCTCGAATCTGCTCGATAATGTCTCTTTTGTGTCTTCTTTCTGGGCTAATATTTCTAGGAACAAAACAACTGTACCTTCATTTCTTTATAATCCTGCTTATTTTTTAAGTCCTTAACATTCTCTCTGAGTCCTTTTGTCTTGTATTCTTTGTTAATCCATTATAAATCCTGGCGATAACAATATCGCAAATCACAAGACCATTCACTATTCTCAACTAACCCCGCCCTACATGCTTGCACACTGTGCAAGACTACATTAACTTCAATTTCTAACACATTGTGTATGAGCACAACAGCCCCTGGATATCAAACTTGTGAATGAATATCATGACTCACGAGCGTGACTTCAGTGCTGTAAGTGGTCAAAAAAGTTGACTTTTATTCCCACTGTGTGTAAATCATCACAAGGGGTGTTTTTTCCCGTGCGCTGCGCCAGTTTAGTAACCCTCTGCAGGAAAAGTATTCTTTTCTTCTGGATACTCAGCCATGTTGGCATCCCAGGCAATGACAGGGCTGATGCAGCCGTTAAGCTTGCCCTCAACCTCCTCCCTACCCCTTTTCCCCAAACCCTCTCTGACATCAAACCGTTTTTCGCTTCCCTTGTTCGTAACCGCTGGCAAACCTCATGGAACTCCCAAATTGATAACAAACTTCATGTCATCCAGCCCACAATTCCGATCAAATCTACGATCAACAGCCTCTCTCGTATCAACAACGTTCATATTACGGGTCTTAGAATTGGTCACACCCACCTCACTCACTCCCACCTCTTTATTGGCTCCCCCAACCCCTCTGCAACAATTGCCATTGCACCCTCACAATCCATCGCGTTCTCCTTGCTTGCCCCCTGTACCACCTTCCCAGAGCTTCCCTCGCTCCCCACAACTCAATTGCTGAGTTCTTTCAGAAAAATCCTCCAGATAAAATTATCTTCTTCCTTTATCATGCCTTCCTATACAACCATATTTAATTCGCCTCTTCCACCTCTCTACTTTGTTTTTGTTTCAACCATGCACCTCCCCTCTCGATCACAGCTTTTTGTTCTTGAATTTCTTTCATTCTCCCCCTGTTTCCTTTCCTTCCTACCTCTAAAATAATCTGACCTCTCAGGCACAATTTGACCTTCGTTGTCGTGGTGTAAAGCCCTCATCAAACAAACAAACAAACAACAAGTTAGCAAGATTTATATCTTTTTCACTTGTCCAGCGATAAGAGCCGATTATTTGTTTTGAAAGTTTGAATCTGGGAAAAACCATTGCTATAAATTGCATGGTTGATTGCGTGCGTGATCGTTATGGAATAACACGATGCAAAACGAAGATAAATTATCCCCGTGCTATCAGTATCATACACCAGGAAGCTGGTATATTATTCCCGTGCTATCAGTATCATACACCAGGAAGCTGGTATATGATTCACAATTAGATCGCAAGAGCAAAATGACCACTCATCCCCTCAATATTGTTATTCCTGTCCGATCTCATTTTCATGTGTAAAATATACTTTTAAACAACTGTCCTGGTCATTATTGTTCAGATTAAAAAAGATCAAAGGATTTCATGCATTTTGTTTTGAATTTTTTTTCCCGTCCTTGTAATTATGTTTACTTGTAAAAACACTAGCGATGGAATCTTCCGTTCCAATCACGTGTATGTAATTGACCCATGGCACGTGTGACTTGCTTGGGGGTACAAGCTCAAATAATTTCATTGGGTTGAAGTAGAGCGAGTTTATATAGGTGTTTTGCGGACCCGTTAGGTGATAGCCTTGTTGGTTTGCATAAATTAGTAATATCATCTCTGCATTCCGCTCTGCATATCGTTTCACAAGTAGAAAGAACAAACAGAATGTTCAAATAAAGATGTGTTTTGCTGTTTTATACAATTCTGAGTGACCAAAAATATTGCTTATCCTAGCAATATTGTTTATCATAGTTAAATGTTTTAAATCAATGTAGAACTAAAAATCGTATCTGCAGAGTGCCGAAGAATTGATTTTACTTAGGCCTGTGTTGTAAAAATAAATGTTTTCATAGTTCCTTGCTGAAACAAGGTCAGGTTTAAGTATGGAATACATTGTAATTCAGCTTAATTTTCAATCATGATGCATTAAAATCACATATCTTAATATTCGTATAGAAATTGCAGGTAATACACTTTTATTTTTTCATTTTGAAGAAGAAAATGGGATTGTGGACACTACCTTTCATTAGCGGGCATTTTCTTTTCTATGCACTCCCGTTTGCACAGTTTTGGGAATACCATATAAGGCGGGACCCTTTGGTGGCCTAAATAAAAATAAAAATAATAATTATTGAAGTTGAAAAAAAGTTATGCATGATTAATTATTTTGTTATTTTTGGTTGAACTTAAGAGCCATGACCTGGCAATGGTTATTGTTTCAAAGAAATGTTTAGTATCAAGTGGGTGGGATCTCAACTAAGATTTTCCCGCTGTAGGATATATGCAAATGAGCAACAATTGTACTGCGTGATCAAGTACACGATGGCTAGCATTGCATCGTAAGATGACACATTTAGAGGCTTAATTTGCATGTTTTATAACTATCCAACAAATTTATTTTCTTTTTACATGAAAGAAAATTGAAATCATCACTATGAATAGAAATAGTGAGCAAATAAGGGCATATAGGTGGCCTGTCAACACGGCCTTTTACTTAACTTTTTCACATGACTGGGCTTGGGACATCAGGAACTGTTCAATGCCTTTCAGAACTAGACTGACAAATGGGCAAAATTGTCATCATTTGAGGGGCAAATGGGGTCATAAAATCACTTTACATGCAAACAACATTAAAGTTTAGTATTATATTTTATTTACCAATGCCTCCGTTATCATTTTCAACATTATTTACAGACAATACTGTGATACAAACATCTTTAGCTGCTATCATATAACAGTGCATGCAATGCACTTTATGTTCGGGGCTTGCTTACATTATTGGTTAAAAACTTGTTTTCCGGTTAAAACCGGTTTTTGTTTTGGAAACTGACCGGTTTCACATCAGGGCAAAATCGTGCAAGCTTACTGCGCATAATAAATAGGTAAATTAGCTAATATGTATATCATTTGCATAACATTTTTTATTGAAATATTGGTGTAAACATTTCCTTTTTATACTATAGTAGTTTTGTGCATCATAGAATGGACAATGCATGTTTTTAGGAAAGTATAGTGCCAAATTCTATCAGATAGATCATTAGCAAAATCGGAGGTCAATGTTTAGGTCAGAAAGGTCAAAAAAATTAAGATTGACGTTTCAGTTTTTTCCTTCCAAAAGAAATCAAGAGTACTATCACATGAAAGGTCCTTCTTTGAACAATTCATAAATTCTATCAATAATTTTTTATAATTAGCCACAAAAGAGCAGAATATCACAAAGATAGTAGTTTTAGTACATCTAATAATCTGAATTAATGACCTCATTTGCATAAATGTGCATATTTGACCAGAGAATTATGCAAACCAATGTAAAGTCCAAGTCTTAGCTTTCATATAACATAAACTGATTACAGTAGAAAATGAAAATAAATTTGTGAAAAAGCCCTCTTTCCAAAAAGTTCCCTAAAATAACACTTGTAATCTCAAATGTTCTGGTACAGTTAAGTAATTGAAATTGGACTTACACTACCATGCTACTGTACTTCAAACAGCACACTGCAAGCAATACGTACACACCACAAAAAAAAAAAAACTGCTGCAAATTTGATGGAGTACAGCACCGAGTTGCAAAGTGTTCATGTCTTAAGAAACGTGGATACAATGAACCCATGGAGTTTCTTTGCTATTCTGATAACTCTTACTCTGCATAAGCTGCTGATGCACTGTACATGTGAAGGCCAGACATAATTTAAAAATATATATATATATATTATCTCTATAAGAATTCCAAACAAAATTATGCAGTGGCAACACTCACACTGAGTTATGTAAACATATAAGCTTCCTATTTGTATAATTTATGCCAAGTGCTTCATGCTCCTAGGTTGCATTCTAAAAATTCAGAGATTTTAAAGTGAAACTGTGCCACCATTTTTTGAGAGGGAAATTATTGTGTACATACTGTATACTGTATCTTTAATTGCGTGACAGTTCTGATGTGGGTTGTTGTATCAATTTTTGGTTGTTGGGTGAGACCTATATAAAAAGTACCTGTATACACCTCATATTTTGCCATTTTAAGTTTTACCACTTTTTGTACAGAATGTTGCTAAATGTAGTATGGGAAAATGAATGCTTTCATTGAACAAATTGATATAACATAACATAACACAATGACAGGCTAAGAAGTGTATGTCACCCTATAAAAAGCCCAACTAACACCACCACAAAAAAAAAAAAATCAAAAGGTGCCCAGGTTGGTAAAGAATTGATCAATGTTGACTTTGAAATTGTGAACAGAATTAGAGCTAACTATCCACTCAGGCAAACCATTCCAGTCATTAACAATTCTTTGCGGAAAGCTAAAACTTTGAATATCCATCCGCGAGTAAGCTTATCCGTGAGAACTCTTTGGTCAACTTCAAACTGTTATCACGTGTCACATGAGGAGTATCTGAAACATGCAAGAATAACAGGAAGTCAAAGCATCACCACCAGATAGGAATTAAACTGGGATCATAACGCCATGCTCTTCTCAATTCAGGTGTGGTCAAACCAAGAATTCGCAACCTAGATTCATAACAGACATTCCTTACTTAGGGAATAAGTCGAGTGGCTCTTCTTTGAATCTGCTTCAAAATGAACTTATTTTTCTTGTAAAAGGGACTCCAAGCCTGAGAAGCATGCTCAAATTGAGGCCTGACTAATGCACTCAAGTCATTGCACCAAAGTGGGTGGACAAAACATGTACATTGATGCACCCCTTAGTCACTTAGGTGACTGACATTTTTTGTGAAATGACTTACCCCAAATCAATCTTTTCTGTACAAAGTCAGCGGGTCTGAAGTAAATTGACCCACCCCAGAGTCACTCTAGTGACTGACAATTTGGTACAATGACGCACATGTGAGTCTATTTCATATGTCAATGACTCACCTTTAGCTGACATTGACAGGAGTCATTTAACTGACAAGTGCATAACTGCTTATACAAATTAAGAACAACCTCTCTACCAAGAAAACAAAAATTTCTTCTTATCAACCATTGCCCTTGCAGCTGCTAAAGCACACTGTTTAGAAGGCTTCAGATTGTAGTAATGACAACACCTAGATCCTTTCTTGATCAACACAACCAAGATTTGAACCATTCATGCAGTAATCAAAACCCAAATTGCTCTGACCAAAATGAATAACTTTGCATTTATCAACATTGAATGACATCTGCCATGTTTGGGACCAAAAAAATAACTTTTCCAGATCACTTTGTAACAGTGAAGAACCCCTTATGAATATATCCATGCAATATCTTCTTAAAGTGGTCCTGCCTTGCCTTCTAAAAAAACTATATTTAACCTGATATAGGTTTTTCATATCCCCTAATTCATTAATCAAGAAATCCTGGTTTAAGTCCATTTTATGATGAAAAGAACTTATAAATTGATCATTTATTGCTTGCTCCAAAAAAACATTGAAAGGGATTTGTGACGTCATAACAGTTTGCTACGTCATTTCAGCAGGGAGCTGGTTCTTTGATTTCAGGGACTGCTGATTGTAAACAATGCACCACACAGATACTAACTACGTACAAATAGCATCTGATTGCGAAAGTTATTTAGGTTCTTCAGATCTTAATTTGTCATTTCAAGTTCAAACTAGAATAAAAATGATTTGGAAATAAATGAAGAACATTCTTATAATGAAGGGATGTCGGTCCTTTTGATTTTGAACCACTTACAGACAAGAAAGAAGGGTCAGGCGTATAACCCTTACACGGTCCTACAGTACAAAGCCTGCATGAGTCGACATTAAATTCTTACTGTTTCGCAAGTAATATTTTGTTAAACCTAATCAAATTGAAATGTTTGCAACAACATCTACCTTTTTTTTTTTTGATGTCTTATGGAAATATAAAGTTGTATTTATCAATGTTCAAGTCTCTGTGGATTGACGTTATTGTCAACAGGCCTACGTGAATTGAATAGTTCATTCACGCAATTCTGTTTGCATTTTTGCACTTGAATTGAAAGTTTTTGAAGAAAGTATGAACATTTTGTTAGTTTATTTTTAAAGTTTTGATATGCTGAAAGGGATGGCTTGGCATATAGAAATTTTATCAATTTTCTACTTTCGATCATATTCCACACTATATATGAAATAAATCATACAAATTTTCAACTGATTAAGTAGCCCAGTCGGTTACGGCTTTGTCTTTTGAGCGGGAGCTTATGAGTTCGAATCTCACAGAGTCTTATTTTAATTTTTCTTCCTGTGTTTCTTTAATTTGAATTTTTATTACTCGGAACAGTTAAATTTTCATGTCAGATACGATCCGGTCAAGCTACTGTTCAAATCGAACAGAACAACAATTTGGCATGAGTTAATATGACACTATCCGGTAAGCCCCGAAAACTTGGTCCATGTCAAGTGCACAAAATATGTCCAGAATTATCTCATTTTGCTGCCCTTTGCCATTGATAAATGACTTTTAGTTTGAGAATTTACATTACTGCTACCTCCAACTACACAACGCTACGGCATTTTGTTTAATATTTGCTTGGAAAATGTAATATTATAGAAGAACAGAAAGCTGCTGTCGATACTACTTGTGAAATTTTAATGGCGGCCACACATTATATGTGGCATGGATGTATTGTTTACATACAGTCGTTCCCAAAATGACGTCATTGCGTACTGAGCATTATTCTGGTTTTTTGCGTCGAAAAATGCATTTTTATTTTGCGATTTTTTCGCAACCGATGGGATTTTGTGCAGAAAAAGTTGTACTTTTGCAAATCAAATAATCCAAATAACATATTTCATGTAAGATCCAACCTACACGGCAGGACCACTTTAATTTGTAAGCCAGGAATGCCACATTATTAGTTTGTGTCATTTCATCAATATTACCCATTTCTGTGTAAAATTCTGAACTACAACAGAAAATGTCAGGTACCGTACAGTACCAGAAACCAAAACTTCAATACCCACATCATGGTTTGATACATGTAGATACAGTAGGCTAATTCTTGATAATTGAAATTTGCATTTGAAGAGATTAGAATTACTTTGTATCTGAAAATAATAAAAATAAATGAGTACCAAGTACTGTGTTACTGTAGAAGCTTTGGAAGCTACAGTAGTATTCTTAGTTCCCATCAGGTGTGTAGTAATTACCACTATGCAGAGACCAAAACTTCAATACCCACATCATGGTTTGATACATGTAGATACAGTAGGCTAATTCTTGATAATTGAAATTTGCATTTGAACAGATTAGAATTACTTTGTATCTGAAAATAATAAAAATAAATGAGTACCAAGTACTGTGTTACTGTAGAAGCTTTGGAAGCTACAGTAGTATTCTTAGTTCCCATCAGGTGTGTAGTAATTACCACTATGCAGAGGGGTACATACTCCCAAAATTAGCAGTCATTTCTACCTGATGGCATTTTTGTTGCTTTCAATTTTCAAAATTTGAAGCTATGCAAACAGAATGGTAAATTTTCTCAATGCACAATGTGTCCCTTGCGTTCATCACCTCTGATTCCAGACCATCCCTATAACCTTGTGTACCCATCCCTCTCCCACAATTACAAAAAGTTTAGGCAATTTTCAGGTGATTTGATTGTATTAAGCACCTTTTAGCCCCTGTAAACATGAAAAGAGGAATTTTATATAATAACTTTCCAAAAAAACAGTTCACCCCATAAAACATCATTGAATCGAATACCATGGGGAGAAACTTTGACAGCAATATTTTACACATTTTATTATCAGCTTGACTTTAGTTAGAAATGGAATACCACAGGCTAAAGAGTTCATCATACTAGATTATTTGGCTTTATTGTTCATAAAACCTCCGCTGGGTACCCCATATTAATCATGTCTAATGGTTTATGGCGTTGTAGCACCTGCTAGTCAAACCTCATGACTCAAAATGAATGTTCTCAATTGGTTTTTGGTCCGATTTATCTATTGTACTGTGGTAAAAGGGGATGAATTTCATTTGCACAAAAGTTGACACAAAGGAAGTAATTATTAAAGGATTACTTAGTTCAAGGGTCAAGCAAGTCCATCATATATGAATAAAGACTTAAAATAAAACAAAATGTTGAAGAAAACATTTAAATAGCTTATTCCATTCAAGGAGATATTTAAGTTTAAAGTTTGGTATCATTTGAGTAGAAACACTGAAATCTGACTAGTTGTGACATCACAGCCTCAGATTCCTCAAAGTCTTTTATGTATTCTATTATATTTTATTCTGCAATTTTGTGGCTTTAAAAACCATTGGATATGACAGGAAAGTAGTAAAACAGAATATAGTAAGAATAATTATAATTTACTTACCTGAAGAAAATTTGAGGAAAAAATAATTCAAATAGTACAAAAGTTGATTAAATTTTCTTTAAAAGACATTAACAATTGTTAAGAATGTAAGGATAAGGGTGCCAACCTTTCATAGTAGACTCACTACAACAGTCATTTAAACACATAATTAGACATAGCTTTAAACTTAGATATCTCCTTAATGGAATAAGCTCTTTGAATGCTTTCTTCACCGTTTTGTTTCTTTTTGAAGTCCTCTTTCATTAAATGGCTGGTTCAACTTCAGTCTGGCGACCCTTTGTGTTAAGGAGCTGTCATGGTTGAACCACAGATATATCATTTACATGGGTTATTTGCATAAGTTTTGTACATGGTGTATATACTGTCATTTTAGTCATTCTAAAATTCCAACCATGAATACAGCATTCAATAAAGGTTTTAATTCAAGTTTTCATAATCCATCAGGCTTAGCTGTAGAGTAGATAAGTAAGTAAAGCAGTTATATTCATTCATTCATTTCAGCTGTAATGATAGAGATGAGGCTCAGTGCCAAACCACAGCAATGTCTGTGTATGCTCAGGATGTGGGTAGGGAACAAAGACTATGAATGAATCTGGACATTGTTTGAACCAAACAGACAAAGATCAGTCCAAACTGTGACATTTTGTGGTCAAAATAATTGATGAATTTGGCTCTCTGCATATCCTTTGTGAGACACATGTGTATTACTGTACATGTATATGGAGACAAACTTCCTGTAAAGTGAGGTTAGACAATAAGGTTTTGTGTTAAAATTCACATTGTTATTTTCTTTTCAAATTTCAGCAAACATCATAAGAGTGAAGGAATTGCTTAGCAATCTGTAATGATGTCAAGAGAAAATTGAGATATTGGATGATTTTATCATTGAAAAAATTCCCTCTCCCCCTCCCCCTCCCCCTCCCCCTCCCCTCCACCTTCCCCTCGAGACAAATCAATTAAAATGTGAGCACTGCAAAGAAACATTTAATGGTATCGGACTCGGGACTGGATTTTCCCATAAATATGTGTTTTCATTCAATATCAAAACTTCCATCTTTTTATTATCATAATTTCAATTACTTTATGAGCCATGTAGCTTCAGGTGAAATTTCTTTGTGCGAAATGTATTGAAGGATTAGTTCAGTGGTCAAGCCTGTCCATCTTATATGAAAGAGGACTTCAAAAGAAACAGAATGGTGAAGAAAGCATTAAAAAATCTTATTCTGTTAAGTATTTAAGTTTAAAGTTTGGTATCATTTGCGTAGAAACGACTGAAATCAGACTAGTTGTGATGTCATAGCCTCAGATTCCCAAATTCTTTATGTATTCTATCATATTTTGTGGCTTAAAAACCATGGGATATGTCAAAAAAGTAGTAGAACTGAATCTAGGAATGGTATTTATATTATACCACCTAAAGAAAGTTTGAGAGAAAATGATTTAAATAGTGAAAAAATTAAATAAACTTTCTTTTAAGTATATGAAGGTTTTGAGGACTCTGAGACTGTGACATCACAACTAGTCTAATTTCAGTCATTTCTACACAAATATACCAAACTTTAATTTTGAATATCTCCTTAAGGGAATAAGATTTTTGAATGCTTTCTTCACCATTTTGTTTCTTGCGAAGTCCTCTTTCATTTAATATGGATATGCTTGACCACTTAAGTAATCCTTGAAAGTGCACTTATATACCTGGTTGGACAATGTTTTTGGTCTGCCAAAAAGATATCCAGCTTTGGGCAGATTTTATCTTTAAAATAAAAATGAAACTGTCGCAGTGCCCACTGTTGTTACATATTCTATCATATTTTGTGGCTTAAAAACCATGGGATATGTCAAAAAAAATAGTAAAACTGAATCTAGGAAGGGTATTTATAATATACCACCTGAAGATGGTTTGAGGGAAAATAATTTAAAGAGTGAAAAAATTGAATAAACTTTCTTCGAAATACATCAAGACTTTAAGGAATCTGAGGCTAAGAGGTAGTCTGATTTCAGTCGTTTCTACAGAAATAATACCAAACTTTAAGTAAAATTTTCTTAACGGAATAAGATTTTTGAACGCTTTCTGCACCATTTTGTTTCTTTTGAAGTTCTCCTTCATATAGGTTGAACACACTAAACTAATCCGTTGAACTCAGCTCAGAAGTTAAGATCAAGCCAAAAACTTTTTCCCACAGTAATATGTTTGAATTGTTTTACGGGACCGATCATTTAAGAAATAAGAACATTTTATCAGATTATCATCGTTCTCTCCTACAGCTGGGGCTTGGCTAGTCGCACACCGGGCAGAGCAAAACAGGAGATTCAAAGCAATTCTAACCACATCACAAACCAAAACATATTCTCAGATCAAACAAGAAAGGAAACAAAAAGGAAGCGTCAGACCCACCAAACCGTCCAATAGGGAGGAGGATGGAGTTACCCCAGGCCTCCTAGATGGATTCTTTTTGGTAAGTCCAATGAAAACTTCTGTGGTCTATGGTCATAGCATCAGCTTGGCAAGCTTGAGGTCCCTGGTTCAATTCCCAGTGGGTCTTCATCGGGGCGGAGCCAGGATAAAATGTCAGGAGGGCAAAGTCAAACCAACCCAGGGATGATGTGGTAACGTGTTTTATGAGCAGTTTTGACATGATTAATGTAACATATTGGGACAAAAGTGCATGGTCTTATAAGCTGGGAGCAGAGAGAAGGTCCTCTCTGTAAAGTTTTCTTTCGATTAGGAAAATTTTCAAGATAATTGTATATAATTTTGATAAAATCATTGAAAATTTGGGTAAAATCATTGGGAATTTTGGTAAAATTTGGCAAGATTTTCCGAGATTATATCAACATTTACTAAAAATCAAAGAAACATTGCCCTCAAAATGAAGAAAATTTCCCAAAAATTGAAGAAAATTTACTCAAAATCGTAGAAATATTGTCCTTATAATGAAGGAAATTTCCAAAAATTGCACGACAATGAAAGAAATTTTTCAAACATTGAAAGGGATATTACAAATTTTTAAAGAGATTTCCTGAAAATTAAAGAAAATTTACCAAAAATTGTAGAAACTTGCCCAAAAAAGAGGAAAATCCCAAACATTAAAAGAAATTTCCCCAAAATTGGCTTAAAAATTAAAAAGAAATTACTCAAAATAACTAAAATTTTAAAAATTGAAGAAAACTATACAAGAATTAAGGAAATTGCCCAAAATTGTAAGACATTTTCCAAACATTGATGGAAATTAAGCAAAAATTCAAGAAACTTGATTGACCGAAAATCGAAATGGCTCCAAAATAAAGCACATTTTCCAGAAATTGCAGATACAGCACCGATGGGAGCAGTTTGAAAATTGCACCGGCAATTTTAGCGCCGGTAAAACGCCAGTTAACCGCCGGTAAAATGGCGGTTAAGCCTGCCAATGAAGCGCTGAAAAAAACCCATTCTTGAAGCCAAAAACGTGGTATTAGTTTTCATGCAACTATGCACTATCGGGGCGGGCGCGGGCTTTTTTTTATAAATCACCAAATGAAAATTGAATAAATTTATACAAACTTAAATGGTAAGTGAGATATAACGGATCAGTGAAATAAAAATAAACAAGTTTAACTTACTGAGATTTCCATGTTTTATTCTGAAAATATAGTATTCCAAATAGT
Source organism: Chiridota heheva (assembly GCA_020152595.1). Lineage (NCBI taxonomy): Eukaryota > Metazoa > Echinodermata > Holothuroidea > Apodida > Chiridotidae > Chiridota > Chiridota heheva. Next base: position 883,761 of record JAIGNY010000386.1, on the reverse strand, counting down.
CGGGTAAAATTTAACTCATGAAATATTTTTACCAAAATATTAAGAAACGTTGTCAAAAACTTTTTAATATGTAGTTCCATATACAGGAAAAGTGTAACACTAAAAAAAGAATAGAAAAAATAATTGAATGAGAACATGAAATTCTGAACTAAGCACTCTTTGCTCAGTGTTTGTAACACAGACTTCCAATGTTGTAAAGAACGCATCAAAATCTGTCCAAAAGTTCGAAATCAGCAACGTTAAGTAAACAGAAACATACATGTTGCTCCCACTATTTGGTAAGCCCAGGTGCAGAGGAATTATAACTTTATATATTAGATTGTGCGAAAATGTCTTTCCTTCCAACAGAAATATTTTAATTCTTACCCGAAACTTACAAACATTAAAGTCAAATAACATTAATCTCTCTGAAATACATACCGCAAAAACACGGCACTCTTCTAAAGAATCATAAATAATGCCTCTGCCCCATTCCCAGCACCTTTGACAGATTTGTTTACAAACTGATGCCAGCTGCGTCTGGACTTTGGCCTAGCGTGGTCCAATTAATTACGATTGGCACATTTAAAGAGAAATACTTACAAAGGTAAATGCCCCTCCCGTTTCTCATGTAATCTTCCAAATATTTGAAGTCTAAAGACATAAACTTGAGTTTGGTGGTTATGGTTAAGGGACACGGGATCACAGTGGCTAAAAGCGATTTGGAGGGGTACCCAGAGTGATTCCTTCTTCTACATGTTTAATTTAATATTATCAGGCTGTCGAATTTAGGGTGGGGGTATTCTGCTTTACTGAAAACATAGTTTGGTAGATTATCTCATCTCCTCTCCAATTTTCTTCAATTTCTCCTCAAAAAATTACAATATCACGACAGTAAGAAGGGGGCTTGGAAGGCGAGGGTGGCGGGGGAGTGGATCTTTGTTATGATTTCCTAGCTCATTTGCAAGTTGAAGCGACAAACTGGGATCATTAAACCATTGAATTTGGGGTGGGGGCATTCTTTTTATGATAACATAATTTTGTTGAGCGTATCGTCCCCTACCCCATTTTCTTAAATTTTTCCACAAAAAAATGGAAGTATTACGATTACGAATAGGAAGAAAGGGTGGGTGTGGGCGGCAATGCCAAGGTTTTCATTTTTTTTAAATCTTTCCGTTTGCAGGTTTCAAACGGCAAATTGGATTGCCAAACATTGAATTTGAGGTGGGGGATTTTTTTTACTGTGAAAACATACTTGGGTATATGATATTGTCCCTTCCCCCTCCCCCATTTACATAATTTTTTCCCAAATAAGGCGATGCTTCTATCTTCCCTCTCCCGTGCTCAGTGAATTTCCTCATATTTCTCACTTCACAAAATGCTAGATGTCCATTCCCCCTCCCAGCTTTTGGTATTGTTGTCTTTTTTTTTATGGCTTTCCTTCATTTTGAAAGTTTACATAAAAGTGTTGTGCATGTCTTTCAACAACTTAGCACCACGTGGCTGAAGGGTTCCAGGAAACCTGTCACCAGCTTATAAACCACCCAGAAGTAACATGTGAAGGGGAACGCGGGCAGCATATCATTGAAGGAGGATATTTTGTTGTTTTTCTGACACATTTCTAATGATTTTGCATTAAAAAGTATACCTTATACTGATGCGATGTCCCATGTGATATGTGATTATAATTTGCTATACATTTTTTTGGCGACCATTAACTGGGGTGATAGCTCCCTGCTCGAAAGGAATGTACCTCTGGTTTATGAAAGTTTTTTTCATTCTTTGTTATTTACAAAGTTGGAAGATGGAAGTAAAACAAACGTTTTCAAAACAAGGAAATACCATTTGTTTGCAGTTTTACAGCTTTTGTATTTTTTGTTTTCTTTTATTTTCTATGATGGAGAAAGTTTCAACAAAATTTTCTTTATCTTTGGAAACTTATTTTGTTAAAGTTTTAAACATTTTTTGTGGACCAGGATTTAATTATCAAGATATAAATATCTGAGATCCGAGTAAGTTGGATGTTGTTATTTTCATTGTGTATTGTCCCATACTTTTTCAAGTGCACTTTGTTACATATTTTTCACAATTTTTAAGTCCTAACAAGTTGTCGATCACTGCAGTAAACATTGCGCAGCTTTTTCTGTCTCGACTTAAGAATTGGGTCTTTTGAGGTTGGAAAACAGTTTTGCTAACCTTTTACTAGACATGCTTTCGAAATATTCCATGGAATATCATGAGCAATCAAGAATAAATTAAGAAAATTACTTAATTTCGGGCCATGTTATAATGGCTGTACGCTAAATTCCTTTTATAGAACACGAAGTACAGCCGTACCACACTTTTTTAAACTACCAAAGCTCAATTATATGGCAAAAATGTTTGCTTAAAATTGTTGGTTATACATGTATCTATTTCACCGAGATTGAATTAACATACGCAAATGTAGGCTACAAAATGTTGGAATTGAAAATAACAGAAAAGGAAAAAAGTACTAGCAATATTGCACTAGCGACTAAAAATAATCTGCACATTGGAAAGGAAAACACTAAACTGGAAAGAGAGTAGAAACTTTATATCCATAGGAGATCATTTTAATTTTGGTTCGATTAGGCTCGTTTTATAATAAGAAATCATAATCAGTTACGACTTGTCGTTATTAAATTCATGAATGAATTTGATTATTTCCAAAGGATGTTCTAATAATATTCCGATGTGAATATTCCGTTGTGATGTTCACATACTATTGATGTAGGCCTAGGCCCTAATAATACTTTCATATGATGTTTCAAACTCCCATTGCGTTTCAATATTGTCAACCGTTTTCACTCAATTCAGACCCTTTCATTGATTACCTAACTGAATGGTCACGGCAATATTTTTATTTTATAACGACACTGGCTACTCGTTGTTTATTTTAAATTGTTTCGAAGTGGTGATGGCTTGTGAAACTGAACAAAATATCTCCCGATTTTGTCATTTTCAAACTCGTTTGTAAAGCGCCAGTAAAGCCGTCGGTAAAACGCCGGTAAAGCGCCAGTTTAAGGCCGGTAAAACGCCAAAAAAAATTGCCGGTGTCATATTGCTCGCATCGGTACTGTTACTGCATAAGAATTAGGGAAATTGTCCAAAACCGAAAAACATTTCCCAAACATTGAAGGAAATGAACCAAAATTTTATTGAAAGTTGAAGAAAAATTGCCCAAAAGAATATTTTCTGTAAAATTGCACAAGAATGGAAAAAAATTCTCAAAGATTGAAAGAGATTTCCCAAACATTTAATAAAATTTCCCAAAAATTGAAGATAATTTAGGTAAACAGTGACTACGAATTATCTCATGGTAAAATAGATATAATTGGAAAAATCCTAGGGGAGCCATGGTTCCCACCCCTCTGACTGTACCCCTGGTCTTCAATCACCAGTGCTACACAGCTGGTTCATTAAACAGCTGTGGGCATCTCTAAACCTGTTGAGGAAGGGATGTAAAATGCCTTTAAGGAAGGCTTGGATAATATATTCTCTTATTAAAATGGTGATTTTACAGTTCCATGCATTAATATATGAATGACTTGTTACCCAAATTTGACAATTAAAATGACACTTAGCACTAGTTCTTAATATATCATCAAAATTGTAAAAGTTCTGGATTCCATGTCACTCACTGACTTGCACAGTGAGTTTTTAAGGTGTCTCTCTTTGACTGGTTTTAACTTCTGAAGATTAGTAACAATGGAATAAACTTGCCCTTGGCCTCTTGTGCAAATACTGTACACATACAAAAAGCTGCAAGTCATGTAATGTTTGCAATCAAGAATTGGTTGTCTAAAGTGATTTTGGAATAATTGAATCCACGAAATGAGAAGGAGTATTTACAAATGTTTCTACCTGTCCTATAGATGTTAATCTGTTTGTCTGTCATATTGCAGAATATCTGTGAAAGTTGAAAACAAGGTTTTCGTGCTTAAAAGGCCAGTTCTTGCATTAATTTGGGGAAAATTATGCAATAGCAGGGCTCCCGGTAAACCTTTAAAAACCTTTAAAACCTTTGAAAACCTTTATTGACAAATTGAACCTTTATTCCTTTCAAAATAACCTTGAAAACCTTTAAAAACCTTTATTTTTAAAGTTAAGTAAAGTAAATGATTCGAGTGTCAAGATTTTAGCTTCATTGGTAAGTATACACATCCATTTAATAGCATATCTGTTCTCAACACACATTTAAAAAGTAGCAGGACCAAAATAAAATTTCCAACTTCACGTAAGTAATGGACTTTTGGCGCCACCAACTGCCTTTTGCCCTAGAATATGCTCATTGTATGAAAATTTATTCCATGAGTTAACCTTTATAAACCTTTTTATTTAAATCCAAAACCTTTAAAAACCTTTATTTCAATTTTTCCAACCTTTAAAAAAACCTTTATTTTAAAAAAGAGTCACTGGGAGGCCTGCAATAGGCTAACAATTCAAAGCTTCTGATTGGCTGATAAAATTTACACAAATACTGACAAGCCAATCAAAAACTGCAGTGGAAGTGACATCACTGGTACTGTATGTAGCTGATTTACTGGTGTTGTTTAAAGCAATTGTCTTGTGATCAGATTTTCCATTTAGACAGTGGCCGTGCCAGAAGTTTGGTCGTAGGGGCAAGAGTGGGGTAATTTTTTCTCATGCGGGGCAAGATATGTCACTTTGCAAACTTTTGTGGGGAAAGGTGGGGTTAGCAAAGCGATCATGTGGAGAGAAAATTCTCTTCATGCCCCCACCCTTCCGCCACTGTCATCAGATAAATCGTGTTCAGTATACGTTCAGAGGGGCAAATGATCTACGTGTACACATTGATGATTTCTGTATTGTTGCAAGCAGTTAACTCCTCAGATTTTGAATTTTGAGGAAAATTATTTTAATTTTTGAGTTATGGTCGATCAACGTTTTATCAAATTTAATTTGTGCTAAATGTGTGATGTATGATGACAGGGTGGACAGTTCAAAATTCTTATTTACACACATGTACAGTATTTCTTTCATAATTATCAGTCACTAAAAATTATGAAAAGGCTATTTCTGAGCCTAAAATTTTATTGTGGGATATGGTTTAAAACCAGAAGTTGCATTATAATTTTTTTTCTGGCATTTTTGGTTACGACAAGCCCTTGAGTTTTTGGCTTAATTTGTAAGTTTGCTGTCATATGTACAGGGCACTGCGTAATGTACAGGGCACTGCGTGCTAGCGAAGCTTGCAAGTATTGTTAACACACACACTTGTGTAGGCCTGCCACGCCAAAGTGAATTAAAGTAGCATCCTAGCTAATGATATAACATAACATAACATAACAAGATTATGGGCTAAGAATGGTTAGTCACCCCATAAAAAGCCCAAACTAACACCACTACCACCACCACAAAAATTTTTTTTTTTTTTTTTTTAAAGAAGCCCAGAGTTAGTAAAGAACTTATCAAAATTGACCTTGAAATTGTGAACAGAATTGGAGCGAACTACCCACTCAGGCAAACCATTCCACTCATTAACAACTCTTTGTGAAAAGCTAAAACGCTGAATATCTATCCGTGAGAACTCTGGTCAACTTCAAATTGTTACCACGTGTCACATGAGGATTAGCTGAAACATACAAGAAATAACAGGAAGTCAAAGCATCACTACCAGATAGGAACTTAAAGACCTGAATCATATCGCCACGTACTCTTCTCAACTCAAAGCGTAGTCAAACCAAGAATTCGCAACCAAAAATCATAAGAGAGATTCCTTACTTTGGGAATAAGTCTAGTGGCTGTTCGCTAAACCTGCTCCAAAATGAACTTATCCTTCTCATAAAAGGGACTCCAAGCCTGAATAGCATACTCAAGGTGAGGCCTGACAATTGACAGCCTGCATTTAAAACAATACTAAAACTTTCATGTACAGTACATATATGTACTGACCATATACTGTATACTAGCCTATATGTGTTTATGTACAGTACTTGTATGGACATGTTGAATCATTTGGCCATTAATCTCGTAGTTGTGTCATTTTCCTTATGTTTCTGAGTAATTTAAAATCATTTTTGTGCGAAATAAAACCTTGAATCTTATCCGAGTGGTAAGATATTCATGATTTTCATATAAGTTAATGAAAAACTGGCATAAAATTTCATATGCTATATCTAAATTTAACGACGCAGGTACAACATGTGTCGTAAGAAATTTCAGCCATAGCGTAATATACGACAAATTTGTCATTAATGCGAACCCTGTTTAAAACCTCTGGTCAGATTTTGCTGTACCCCATTACTGTATAGATATTTAAAAAACCAAAAAATTCACAAATGTAACAACATTAGTACATAACAACTTTCAATATATAAATTTACATATTGATGACATGTACATGTATGAAATTGCAAAATGATATTACTGTAAATGATGGTCAGTTATTAAGCTATTTTGATACAAATTTTGCTACACTACTTTATGGTTTATTCCTCTACATGTCCATATACCTATTGAAGAATGCAAATTATGCAATTGAATTATGTGGTATCACTACCTTCTGGGTTAGGCTTTGAATATCAGTCGTTTTTTGAGCAAGTTCAGAATAGTTTTGAGTCATTGTCTAATACTGTAGTTGAATTCACATCACCATTCTGGTTCCCATATTGTAATTGGCATTTATGTAGTAGTAGCATTTACATTACTGTGTAAAATAGAATCTTTGTTTGAAATTTCCTCAGTGTTCTGACTGGGAGGCATAAGCAAGCATATAAGCCTGATTCTGTTGGGGGGCCAATTAGTGTAAAGTACATATTAATTAAAAACTGAAGCTACCTTTGCCCAATTTTGCTCATAAGTCTGCCGGAAAAAATACTTTTTGTAGTTCCCCTAAAATTAGTAGATTTCCGGCAGACTCAAGCTGTGTTTCCATGTGCGCATTTCCATGTGCATGTAAAATGAATCGCAGGGGTGTCGAAAGGAACTTCAGTGAGGGCGCTTTTTTATTTAAGAGTTATAATGAATATATGAACCAGAACCAGGAAAAACGAAGTCTTTAAAACCATATGTCAGTGGTGGCAGAAGTTGTTTGAGCCTGGGGGCAGTATTTAAGAGCCACTTTTTTGGACTGACATGTTTTGAAAGGATGTATGACAGCATTGTAACATAGAAGCAATAATACTCCCCTCCCCCACCCCCCCATCCCCCTCCCATCTCCTCCCTTAATTTCATATAAGCATTTCTAAACTTTTATGTATCAGATAGATTACTGGTGAACTTTCTTCCTTTTTATTTGCAGCCAGGAAAATTTCATACCAAGATCTTAAAGAAATGGGAAATTTATGCATCATAGGTCTCAAAATCGGAAATATTTACATCACGATTAGTCAATTTTGTAATGATCATGATTCTGAATATTGAATGTCCCAAACAATGTGAAAAGCAAATAAGGGGTTTACAGCAAGCCAGTGGTAAAGGCCCCAAGTAATTTTTTCTGAACTTATTAAAGGTGTCTACTGTTGAAATTTGGATAGCTTGCACATAACAACTTTCTTCAATCTGTCAACAAGAAGGTCATTAAAAATAAGGAGACTTGTAAACACTAAGTATTACATACTAAGTTTTCTTTCTGTAAAGGCGTATATTTTTAAACTTTGTAAAGAAGGTGGAGGATGACACTTTAGTCTATGACACAGTATAATACATTGTCATTTTGCTGTGGGCCCCATTTCAAAGATGCAGTACTTAATAAATTTGGGGTGGTTCAGGCTTGGCAAAATACAAAAAAAGTAACTTGCCAGCCTCTTATACAGCTTGGTGAGTAAATTTGATAAAACCAGTATTTCCTTTCGTCAAGAATTTTAACTACTCACCAACACTTTCATCTGGAATTTGACAATTTTAGTGCAACTAGCATACTTCTGTATTGCCCTTTTCCTGGGCCTGACTTCCTGACCGTACATACGCAAAAAACGTAGCAAGACTACACATTCGTACAATAAAATAAAATAAAAGTAAAGGTGGTTTAAAAAACAAATTAAATCAACATGCACAAACTTACATGTACTAGGATTTTTAAACAATAATTTCAGGCCTACTGTCAGAAACAAGTAGGCCCCTACAGCAGAAAGTTTACACTCGAAGTCTGTCATGGCTTTGGCCCAAGTGTATGTATACACATACTGTGTGCATATCTGTACTGTATGTAGTACATTATTGGTCCGATATCAGTCGCAGCTCAGTGAATTTGATTCTGGAATAGTTTGGAAAGTACAGTATTCTATGCATAAGGAGAGCTCCAAGGCTCCGCCCACTTAATGAAATAAGATGGCTCCAAGGCTCCGCCCACTTAATGAAATAAGATAGCGATAGACATAGTGTTCTCACCCATATTGACACTAACACATTTCTTGCAAGCTACGTGGGCCAATCAGATTTATCTGTGTAGCTGGGTCATGCAGTAACTTGCTGAAAACAACGAGATCTTGCACAATATCCCCAGGTACAGTATATCCCCAGGTATGTCTGTTGCCTTCATACCATGCCGTGCTGTTCACTGGATGTAAACAGTGTATGTGGCTACATCAATAGGTAGTGTTTTGGACAATTAAAGTTAACAGTTAACAGCTGATTAATATTTTAGATTTTAATGGAAATATCACTTGTTTTTGTTTGTGGAGCCATTTTTTAGTAGAGAAAAACACAAGACAGTATTGTAAGTATGTTACGCGAAATAAAACAATTTATCAAAGCAAGATTTTCACTCGCCATGTAATTTTTCCAAGCCTGGGTGGTTTACGTTTTACGTCCACACAGTTATTACGGACACATAGAAACAGACACCATACACACGCTAACGCATACAGGATACATGCACATCAAGACACAGCTTTATAGTATACATGACAAACTTCAGGCAAGGTTGGTTTTAGTCAAGTGTCGTGTCAGTAATTACAATTTTTGAACAATCTCCCTCTGCCAATATTTTGGAAAATATAAGCGAGAGCTGAGGACTATAACGTTGGTCCTAGTATGTCAATAGTTGGTCCATATACATAAATCTTGTATTGCCCTAAATTAAGAATAAATGTGTCTGGATGTCCCATACTAAATGTACTTTATGGAATTGCTCTAATATTTTGGAGCAATTATTCACCCCCTCCCCCACCCTCAATATTTCATAAAATATAAGTCAAGAGGGCCAGAAAGTTTGAGTTCTAATATCAAAACTTGGCTTAGCATCAGATTGAGACTAGAAAGCAAAGGTAATGATGAATGTACAGTGTAGTCCCAAGATTTTTATACAAAATTGAAATTAATCAAGTTTTTTGGTCCAGTTGTCTACAATTGATGTTTAAGCGGGTTGTAACGGATACAAATTTGGTAATCTTTTCCAAAGATCTCTTTAAATGAGAATTCACTGGGGGGTATGTTTCCCCCATTCTACCCCTTCTTTTCCCCTCAGGCTTCTTTCCCCCAGGGCTCATTTCCTACCTTCTCCTCTCCCAATTAAGTTCGCCACTGGAAAGTTGCGGCATTTGTCACAAATATTTAAACACTTAAAATCTGCTAATTAATACTGTCAATTCTACAAATGTACTTTCATTGTGCAACAAGTACTGTAACAAATTATTTTCATTTCCTTCATTAGATCAAAGTGTGTTCAGTTTTCAAGGATGCATTTGTTATTCAGGTCATGTCTTGCCAAATATGATTAACCTATTGTTATCATATCATGGTTCAATTTTCACATATTTACAATGAATGACACATTATTGAATTATCAATTTCCTCATTTTTCCCATTGGGATGCATCACCTGAGTGCCCAGAGTACAGGACACAATGAATGCCACTTCCCTTTACCTTACATTTCTTCTGCTTCTGTGTCAGAAAGCGTGACCTCAACGATTTCAGGGAGATGAGCAGGAAACAATGGACTCTTGAACAAGTGGGAATATTTCCTGTTTGTAACATTTTCAATGTAAACATGTACTGTGCATGCATGCACTTTATGTCAGCTTTCTTTAATCCGGGAAATGATGACATGGTAGATGAAGAATTGCATGCACTTCTGGAATTTTTCATCTGTAAACAAATGTTTTTTTTGGGTTTTTTCAGTTTCTTTTGAAATACGGTTAGTAGCACACTGGCTTATTAAAGGATTAGTTCAGTGGTCAAGCATGTTTACCTTATATGAAAGAGGACTTTAAAAGAAACAAAATGGTGAAGAAAGCATTCAAAAATCTTATTCCCTTTAGCATATTTGTTGAAACAACTGAAATCAAGACTAGTTGTGATGTCATAGCCTCAGATTCCTCAAAGTCTTTAGGTATTCTATCATATTTTGTCCTACGATTTTCTGGCTTAAAAACCATGGAATATGTCAAAAATGTAATAAAACCTCATCTAGGAAGGGTACTTACAAACCTACCACCTGAAGAAAATTTGAGGAAAAATAAGCTTGTTTTAAAATACAAACAATTTTGAGGAATCTGAGGCTGTGACACCACAACTAGTCTGATTTTTGTCGTTTCTACAGAAATAATACCAAACTTTAAACGTGAATACCTCCTTGACTGAATAAGATTTTTGAATGTTTTTCACCATTTTGTTTCTATTGAAGTCCTCCTTCATATAAGATGGACATGCTTGACCAGTGAACTAATCCTTTAAAACTATACTGTAAGTGCTGATGTGACCTTTTTAAAGACTGTTCTGCTTAGAATTGAATGCTCCCTCTTTCAGGGTAAAAGAATCTCTCTGCCTGTCTATCTACTGTACGTTGAAAACAAGTGTCAATGCACCTTTCACAACAATTTTGTGTCAAGTACTTTAAGTACATTCATACAAGTACTTTAAGTACATTCATACAGGTACTGTATGCTTGACAGAATTTGTTCAACCCCCATGAACTTCAAAAAAAGCTCTGTTCAATTCCTCCCAAATAAATAAATAATGATAATTGTGAACGTGCCTGAGCTTCTTGTAAACTGGCATAGATTGCCAACACATAAAAGAAGTAAATAAAGGGTTAGGGAAGTCAAGGTCGGAGAAGCCTTGCATTTCACCTGTGCATGACCTCAACTGCCATTATACCTGTAACAACTATAGAGTTTTCCCTGAGAGATATCACACTTGATGAACTTATCATTGGAAATAGTGCAGAGGTATGTGGGTGCTAGTTTCCAGGAATTTGCGGCATATCAGGTGAGTGGAGCTGTTAAAGTTATAGGTTTTATGTGTGGTGTGACCAGCATTTTGTGGGTGGTTAAGAAAAAAAGGTGAATCACATCCGAATGTGGAGATGAGGGTACAGTACACAGTTTCATATCCTACCTGCCTTTTCTTCTCATAGAGATATACAGATGTACATTTCAGAATTTCTTCTACCCTCATAGGTAATAGAATTGATTAATTGGTGAGCAAACAGAAAATCTGATTAATTGCCAAGAAAGTTATTTAAATATATATTGTGAGTTGTTACAGACAAATATTCCATCTCCCTAATTGCTCTCGGGTGTTATTAAGCTACAATCTGGAACATTAGCACTTAGCACTTTGTTGCCTCCCCTTATACAAAGTTCAGTGTTGTACATTACAGACAACTTTCTTTTCAGATTCTATGATAAATGTCAGATACTGAGGTCGAAGGGGGAAAAGTGCCAAAACTTTTGACCCCCGATTGTAGTGCAAAGGTAACACTGTATAATTGACTGAACTGTATGTTAGAAGTATGCTAGCTATGAGGAAAGCAATTTGGATACACTGAAGCGAATTGAACGAATAAAATCTGACGATAGTTTTGATAGCGACGTCCATGCAAGTTATGCAATTGTCAATTGTGTGACTCACTTCTACACCCCTGGACAAGGTGAGTTATTGCACCAAAGTAGGTGGACAAAACATGTACATTGACACACTCCTCAGTCACTTAGGTGACTGACAATTCTTTACAAATGACTGACCCAAATCACTTACCTCTGTACAAAGTGAATAAGGCTGAAATTGACTCACCCCAGAGACACTCTGGTGACTGACAATTTGGTACAATGATGCACATTGAGTTAATGTTCGTATGTCAATGACTCACCTTTGAATGACATTGCCGGGGGTAGTAGGGGTGAGTCATACAACTGACAAGTGGATTATACAATTAGTATTATACGATTATACAATTCACCATGTACTTTATTAACAAAGCGTTACAGTTCGTTAGGCACAAAATACCGTAGGTCTCTTCTGAGGTTGTGACAATTAGTAATGTTTCATAAATGTACAACCGTCACTATTACGGTCGGTTAACCGTTTAACCGTAAGTGATGACATATTTATCCATAATAATTATTTTAAACTTCAATTAGCTATTCCACGTACTTCTAGATTATGGGGTAAACGTTCATTTTCTTCTGCTGCCCCCTTTTTATGGAACAGACTTCCAGACAACATCAAACTTAGTCCTTCCCTCAATTCTTTTAAATCATCATTAAAGACATCCCTCATGTGTTCTGATTCTGTTCAATTTTAAGCTTATATTTGTTCTTGTATGTATGTATTTTGCAGTATTCTTAACTATTATTTCTTTTTTGTTCACATCGTTTTGCATTAATTGTTGTGTCGCTGTGCCATGAGCATCACTTTTGATGGATACTGGCGCATAACAAGTATTCATTATTATCATCCAGTGACGTAATATACTATACTGTTTACATGTTTACATGTACATGTATCTACTGTTTAATCCCTCATGCAAACTTGCAAAGCCAAGTGCTGTTTGGGGCTGGATTGCATTTCCATGATCGGGGTACAAATTATAAATGAGTGGAAACGAATAGTGGTAAATTTATATCCTAAATGATAAATGCAAGACAAAAGCTCATGGAAAATAAAAGGTACTATTGGAAAGGGAATGCACACCACCGGGGTTCAATCATTTTTATTACACATGATGAAATGTCTTCTTCTAAAAAATAAAAACAATCAAACAAAAAATCACAATACTACACAATAAAATCCTAGTTTTTCATTGAAGAAAATATGTAAGGAACATACCATAAACAAGCCTACAAAATAAAACCAAAGCAAAACTTATTGTCAATAATCTCGATATAATCCAAGCACTGTCAGCAAAGTTAAGTGGGCCAAATCGGCCGTAATATATACTGCACGTATTCGTACACACACAGCAATTCCCCAATGCCTCGCGCTTATTATCCAGGTTTCTAATACATGCGCAGTTAGAATTTAACATGGGATTCCCCTCGAATATTCATTGGCCCACTCAATGATTTTTTCGCGTGGATTGTAAGAAAAGGTTGGAAACAATTTTCTGGCAATCTGCCCATACTGACCCCCAAGTTAACTTTTCTGCCATTATCTATTTTCTTTATCTTAATCTTTAATTAATATTTCATCACATGAGAAATGTATTTGAACACAAGGTCCCTAAATGTAGACATTCATCTGGGAGGAGTTGGGGGTGGGGGAAGAGAGGGAGCCCTTAAAAATAATTACAACATGTACGGTTCCATGCTAGATATTAAAAAAACAATTCAAGGAACTTACTTACCACAAGAATATAATTAATAGTGCGCTCAGTATTTTTGATAACCTCTACTTTCAAACTTGAAGGATTAGTTTAGTGGTCAAGCATGTCCATCTTATATGAAAGAGGACTTCAAAAGAAACAAAATGGTGAAGAAACCATTCAAATATCTTATTACGTTAATGAGATATCTAAAGGATTAGTTTAGTGGTCAAGCATGTCCATCTTATATGAAAGAGGACTTCAAAAGAAACAAAATGGTGAAGAAACCATTCAAATATCTTATTACGTTAATGAGATATCTAAAGGATTAGTTCAGTGGTCAAGCATGTCCATCTTATATGAAAAAGGACTTCAAAAGAAACAAAATTGTGAAGAAAGCATTCAAATATCTTATCCCGTTAAGGAGATATCTAAAGGATTAGTTCAGTGGTCAAGCATGTCCATCTTATATGAAAGAGGACTTCAAAAGAAACATAATGGTGAAGAAACCATTCAAATATCTTATTACGTTAATGAGATATCTAAAGGATTAGTTCAGTGGTCAAGCATGTCCATCTTATATGAAAGAGGACTTCAAAAGAAACATAATGGTGAAGAAACCATTCAAATATCTTATCCCGTTAAGGAGATATCCAAAGGATTAGTTCAGTGGTCAAGCATGTCCATCTTATATGAAAGAGGACTTCAAAAGAAACAAAATGGTGAAGAAACCATTCAAATATCTTATTACGTTAATGAGATATCTAAAGGATTAGTTCAGTGGTCAAGCATGTCCATCTTATATGAAAAAGGACTTCAAAAGAAACAAAATGGTGAAGAAAGCATTCAAATATCTTATCCCGTTAAGGAGATATCTAAAGGATTAGTTCAGTGGTCAAGCATGTCCATCTTATATGAAAGAGGACTTCAAAAGAAACATAATGGTGAAGAAACCATTCAAATATCTTATCCCGTTAAGGAGATATCTAAAGGATTAGTTCAGTGGTCAAGCATGTCCATCTTATATGAAAGAGGACTTCAAAAGAAACAAAATGGTGAAGAAACCATTCAAATATCTTATTCCGTTAAGGAGATATCTAAAGGATTAGTTCAGTGGTCAAGCATGTCCATCTTATATAAAAAAGGACTTCAAAAGAAACAAAATGGTGAAGAAACCATTCAAATATCTTATCCCGTTAAGGAGATATCTAAACGATTAGCTCAGTGGTCAAGCATGTCCATCTTATATGAAAGAGGACTTCAAAAGAAACATAATGGTGAAGAAACCATTCAAATATCTTATTCCGTTAAGGAGATATCCAAAGGATTAGTTCAGTGGTCAAGCATGTCCATCTTATATGAAAGAGGACTTCAAAAGAAACAAAATGGTAAAGAAAGCATTCAAAAATCTTATCTCGTCAAGGAAATATTTAACTTTGGAGTTTGGTATCATTTGGTAGAAATGACTGAAATCAGACTACTTGTAATGTCATAGCCTCAAATTTCTCAAATCTTTATGTATTCTATCATATTTGGTCCTGCGATTTTGTGGCTTAAAAGCCATGGGACATGTCAAAAAAGTACTGAAACTGAATTTTAAGGAAGGGTACCTAATATACCACCTGAAGAAAGTTTGAGGGAAAATAATTTAATTAGTGAAAAAATTAAATAACTTTTCTTTAAAATACATAAAGACTTTGAGGAATCTGAAGCTGTGACATCACAATTAGTCTGATTTCAGTCGTTTCTACAGAAATAAAACCAAACTTTAAACTTTTTATAGTTTTTGCAACGCTTTCTTCACCATTTTGTTTCTTTTGAAGTCCTCCTTCATATAAGATGGACATGCTTGACCACTGAAGTAATCCTTTAAGTGAAAATTGCAGGCAAGTTACATTGCAATTTTAAAGGCAAGCCCCAACCCCCACGCTAAACATATTCATCATATTAACATTTCAAGCGACAACCACTCCTGTGAGTCAGTTCTTTGAATTTAGTGGTTTAAATATGTTAGCCTGGATTTGTGATTCAGAACACAAACCAGGTATTTGTTGCTAAGTAACAACTCCAGGCTTAAGTAATGCCAGGTGCATTCGCCATCACACTTAAACTTTATTACTAAAAGTCACTAGAAGTTAAATATTCTAACCCCCTGAGTGGAATGGAACACACCAGAGACAAATGTCGCTTACTGCATGGTTTACCTAAGATTCACTGATGTTAGATTGATTGAACATCCCAACATGGATTGCTCCACTTATTACTGGGTTAACGAAAACCACTTGTTTAAGCGAGAAATTCCCACAATACAAGCTTGTACGGTATTCCCATGACCTTATTAGGAGTTTACAGTATGGCTGTATACAATTACAAAAGATTTGCAGGTGAATGGATGGGCGGAAATTTTGTGTGTGTGTATTTTACGGGTTATGTAAATGAGTGCTAGCGCTGGGCCTTCCTTATGAGTGAATGCCAGATGTCTTCCGTCCCAGGTACCTTGGAAATACATTGCTCTATGCATATGGACCCCGGGTGAAATGAGAAGGCAATAACTTAGTGGGCAAAGATTGACACGAGCAGAAAAATTGGGCTTTCGTGAATTTATTCAAACTTTCAAAGAACAAATATAAGAATTAAAATGACATTCGATTATACTTGAAACAACATTCGAGTATGATTTACTAATCGAATAATAGCATAAACGGGCAGGTAAACGGTAATTGGAGAACGGTCACAATCTTAGTCTCTTCTCTCAGGGAATTATCAGGCTTTTAGTTTTATTCACAAGTGACCTACATTACACATAGGGTACAGGTTGACGTTTGTTTTATCTAGACTAACTGATACTGAAATAGATTTAGGAAAAGCATTCTGAGCTAAAATAAGTAAAAATAAGTTTTGGTGAGCATGTGAAGCGTAATGTGAACCTATGTAAAGACGATTTCATCCATCTGGCCGTCCACAACTTTTCCAGAGATTTCCTCAGAAATGTTAAAAAAATTTTTAAATTTCTCAGTAAATGTTAAAGTTTCTTCAGAGTTCCTCAAAAAAAAGTTATAAGTTTAGATATCCTTATGGAAGGTTAGATTTTCCTTACAAAACCTTGAAAGTTTTTTGAAACAATTAAGACAAATTAAAGACTAGTTTCCTTAAAAAGTCTACAAAATATTTGATATTTCCTTAGAAGATAACTGTAAAATAATATAATTTTCCAATATTCTTTAGAGATCTTCGAGCGTCTCTCTCATATCACTGGAGATTTAAAATCCTTAAAATTCTTTAAAATATTTAGGCACCAACGGTTGTATCAGGCATGATTATTAAACTCCGCCTTTATTATTGTGTTCATTTGCATAAGTTGCTACAGTATATAAACTGACCAGACTTTTTTATTTAGTTGCTCAGTCAGGGAGTGTGACAGGATGTGACTGCATATGGACATAGGGAGGGATGCCATGTGGGACATGGAGAGGAGCCATGCGGGACACATGGTAGAATGCCATGTGAGACTGTATGGTGGAATGCCATGTGGGAGATATGTGGGACAAGGCATGGTATGGGATGTCATGTGGGACAGGGCGGGTTGTCATTTGGCAAATGGGATGGGATCCATGTGGGACATAGGGTGGGATGCCATGTGGGTCATAGGATAGGATGCCATGTGGGACATGGTGGAATGCCATGTGGGACATATGGTGGAATGCCATTTGGGACAAGGGATGGGATGTCATGTGGGACATGGGGTGGGATGCCATGTGGGAGATATGGTGAAATACCATGTGGGACAAGGGATGGGTTGTGATGTTATGTGGGACAAGAAATGGGATGGAATGTCATGTGGGACATGAGATGGGATGCCATGTGGGACATGGGAGGCCATGTGGGACTTGATATGAGATGCCATTTTTTAAGTGGCCAGTTCATATGATATGGGTGTTAATTTGCATGGGCATGACGTTATTTACCATTCTAGTTCATTACTAAATTCCATGCAATTTTTTCATTTGTATTTAAATGGTCATGTACCGTTTAGGGGCCATGATGTTGGGGAAGGAGCATGGTATTCTATTAGTTTGCAGGGCAATATTTTCAATGCATTACTATGTTTATACCATTATGTACGCCTTCCACAACAACACTTTTATGTGGTTGAACTTTTTGTCTGCCTAGTTTCCCTTCCCTCATCCTCAACTCTGTGCCAGAGGCCTACAGGACACATCTTAAAGGGTATTTATTACAAGAATTTAGAATCAAAACTGCCAATTTTGTGTGAGTAGGCTTGCTTTTGTTATGCAAACACCAATCTCTTCACCTTGGGGAATCAGAGGGCTACAGTTACTGTAAGCATGGAAGTCTCTTCTACTTCCATGCTGTTAGTGACCAATGACTCAAACCAACATTGTCTAGACCAATATGAAGTTGAAAGACAGGTCTTTCAATCTTGTTGATACCAACATTAACCACACCAGAAGTACCTGTTTGTGAGAGAATCAATTGAACAGTCTAGATGGAAAACCTTTTGTTTTACAGGCTGCATTCCCACTATCTCCGGATCATGATCTCCCAATGATAACAATGCTTGCTAATTGTTGAGTTTTCAGTTATAAGCTCCATGATTAAAACCATGTCATGTGTTCTCACTGGAGTGCGAGCCCGCGATCAGCTCCACTGCATGCGATTGGATCAAATCCTAAAAAAAAAAATTTTTTATGGGGCTTGAGTGAACTTTCAGTTGAAAAGTGGGTCATTGAAAAACAACAGGGCCATCCAAATGTTCTTGCGAAATAAAACAAACTTGATATTGCATAACATGGTTTTTGAGAATCTCATTGGTGATCTGATCTGATCGCAAGGTAGCACGGAACTAATAAGGTTCCGCCATCCAAATATAAGAACCCTCAGAGAAAAGGCTAATTAAAATATTTTCGAGAGGTCTCATGTCATGGTTGAAAATTACAGTAATGATAGAGAACGGAATAAGTCTTAATTATGCATATCCAAACTTGACCAGATTTGTTTCAGTAAAAGTTTTATGGGGAACTATTTTACCATGAACCCATATCCAAAATTGAGTGATTTGGTGAGAGTGTATAACACCTCTTCACTCCATCAAAAAAAGGGCCAAAACCTCTGGTGACCCCCTATTGAAAGTATGCTCATCCAAGAGATATTATTAGATGGTACTCTTTGGAAAATATCACAAAAGATCCCAAATCTATAACATTCTGGTAAAAAGGACCCCAAACTTGACTCTTTCATCATAGGCTTCAATGGGGCAAATAATAAGTTCCGCGCTACCTCAACTAGAATCAAGACATCATGACTGCAGTCAGATCCGGTATACACTCTCACAGTAAAAATTGTGGGACCCGCCTGCAGTGGGTCTGATCGAGGGCTGATTAAGTGAGAACAAGATAAGAGTTAATTTCTCCAGAATTTGCTTTCATTATATTCTATGTATGGTAGGTATCCTGCTGCTGGGTTCACAGGAATCGTGGTGAATTTTATCTGATGCTGTAAGCTTTGTGGTTTTGTCTGAATGCTCCCTCTGAGACAAAATAGGGTCATAGTACTTTCCTACTTCCTGTTTGGGGAAAGAATTACAGTAACTTTAAGCGGTATATGGATGAAAAGATGTAACAGTAGCTTATGTGGTTTAAAATATATTAAAAAGCATGAAAATATTATAATCTTAAGTCAAAAGTGGCTTAAAATTGACGTAAAACAATCTGAAATCCCAGGCAATAATTTCCTGGGGATCATTGGTTTGTTTCTAATAGTCATTTATTTTTTAATAGTATATCATAGTCCTTTATTGTTTGATAGTCTATCATAGTCCTTTGTTGTTTAATAGTCTATCAGTCCTTTTAGTCTATCATAGTCCTTTGTTGTTTGATAGTCTATCATAGTCCTTTGTTGTTTGATAGTCTATCATAGTCCTTTGTTGTTTAATAGTCTATCAGTCCTTTTAGTCTATCATAGTCCTTTGTTGTTTAATAGTCTATCATAGTCCTTTGATGTTTAATAGTCTATCATAGTCCTTTGATGTTTAATAGTCTATCAGTCCTTTTAGTCTATTATAGTCCTTTGTTGTTTAATAGTCTATCATAGTCCTTTGATATTTAATAGTCTATCATAGTCCTTTGTTGTTTGATAGTCTATCATCCTTTTAGTCCTTCCTTTGTTGTTTGTTTGATAGTCTATCATAGTCCTTTGTTGTTTGATAGTCTATCATAGTCCTTTGTTGTTTGATAGTCTATCATAGTCCTTTGTTGTTTAATAGTCTATCATAGTCCTTTGTTGTTTAATAGTCTATCAGTCCTTTAATATTCTATCCTAGTCCTTTGTTGTTTAATAGTCTAATAGTCCTTTGTTTAGTAATAGTCTAATAGTCCTTTGTTTAGTAATAGTCTATCAGTCCTTTAACAGTCTATTATAGTCCTTTGTTGTTTGATAGTCTATTATAGTCCTTTGTTGTTTAATAGTCTATCAGTCCTTTGTTGTTTGATAGTCTATCATTGTCCTTTGTTGTTTAATAGTCTATCAGTCCTTTGTTGTTTGATAGTCTATCATTGTCCTTTGTTGTTTGATAGTCTATCATATTCCTTTGTGTTGTTGGTGATGACATATGTCTGAAGGCCGTCTCTGATCTCTACAATGACATGATGCACTGAAAAATAACTAAAATATTAAATGACAACACACATCCGCTCTTCCCACTATATATTTTCTGCCATTCACGGAAAAGACTTCGTATGCCACGGTCCGAGCATAACAGATTCAGGTTTTCATTTGTACCTAATGCTAATTCCCTGTTGAACTTGAAGGCAGTCCGATAATTTGTGTTTTTATATCTTAAGTCAAATTTTCATATATATTTATATATATACATATATATATATATATGTATATACATATATATATATATATATATATATATATATATATATATATATATATATATATATATATATATATATATATATATATATATATTATATGTGTGTATAGGCCTACATATATTTGTACATCTCTTGGATGTTATTGTTTTTTACCATTTACTTATATTTACCAAAAAAATGTTCTTCTTCCTAATTTACTGTTTTTTATATAACTTTTATGTAACTTTTATATTGATAACTTTTATATTTATGCATTTTTCTAAATATCTTTGTATGCGTTTTGCTACTGGGCGACAAATTTCCATATTTTGTTGTGGACGAAATAAATTTATCTTCTCTTATCTTATCTTGACTTAATGCTGTATTATCAAATATAAGAATTATATGTTTGTTTTCTTACAGTTGAAGCATTGCTGTGTGGATGATCCTTCCGAGCTATGTTCTGTCCATATAGCCGGTCAAGACCTGATGGAGGTTGAAGAAGAAGACCTTCAACTCTTCAACAATGTAGCATATGTCAACGCAGCGGAAAACATGCTCCCATTCGGTAAGGCTACCTGCAGTTTGTCTTGTTTCCTTTTCAGCTGTGCCCTATAGTTTTCACGGTTAGTAGTAGCTGTGGTTTTACTTTCTTTTTCTGAAAAATTATTTCCAACAGCTGTATGCTTTAAATAGTTGAGTTGAGTCATCAAGGATGCTTCTATCCTACAATAGCATCAAGACCAAAATGCCAAAGGAATCATCAACAAGGCTTATTTGCCATGAAGTTGACAATTTGCAGGGTGGGATCAGTGGTTATCCACGGAGGACAATAAGAAATAAAATGGCGGAGAGAGTGAGCAATTGCAGAACACAAGCCTCAAGATTTCAGACTTCATACCTCTTTCTGTAAAATTCGCCTCTACAGATGTGTTTCCATAAAATTTTCTATTGAGCGGATGGCGGACGTAAAAGTAAAACAAAAAACTTGCTTTCCGGTAACGCAGAGATTAAAGGAGCACTAGACTGAAAAGTGAGGGCTTTTTTTTTGTGGTCCCCCCCCCCCCCTCCCAATGCTCATCTAGCACGCAACGTTATAACAATTTTCTGGTTAATATGAATATTCAAGTGACCTTTGCCCTCACGTCGTTGGAACTTTATCAATCTGTTGTGGATAATGAATCAGTGAAATTTGCAAAAACGAGCGCCCCCACTTTTCGGTCTAGTGCCCCTTCAAGCCAGGGAAAGTAGCCATACCAGCCGATTTGGAATGATCTGAATTCATTCTTCTTGTCAACTCTGTTTTTTGTTGACTGGATTACTGCATCATCAACTGGGTGATATGGAGTTTCTCACTCCATGCAACACTCTGGATTACTGCATCATCAACTGGGTGATATGGAGTTTCTCGCTCCATGCAACACTCTGGATTACTGCATCATCAACTGGGTGATATGGAGTTTCTCGCTCCATGCAACACTCTGGATTACTGCATCATCAACTGGGTGATATGGAGTTTCTCACTCCATGCAACACTCTGGATTACTGCATCATCAACTGGGTGATATGGAGTTTCTCGCTCCATGCAACACTCTGGATTACTGCATCATCAACTGGGTGATATGGAGTTTCTCGCTCCATGCAACACTCTGGATTACTGCATCATCAACTGGGTGATATGGAGTTTCTCGCTCCATGCAACACTCTGGATTACTGCATCATCAACTGGGTGATATGGAGTTTCTCACTCCATGCAACACTCTGGATTACTGCATCATCAACTGGGTGATATGGAGTTTCTCACTCCATGCAACACTCTGGATTACTGCATCATCAACTGGGTGATATGGAGTTTCTCACTCCATGCAACACTCTGGATTACTGCATCATCAACTGGGTGATATGGAATTTCTCGCTCCATGCAACACTCTGGATTACTGCATCTTCAACTGGGTGATATGGAGTTTCTCGCTCCATGCAACACTCTGGATTACTGCATCTTCAACTGGGTGATATGGAGTTTCTCGCTCCATGCAACACTCTGGATTACTGCATCTTCAACTGGGTGATATGGAGTTTCTCACTCCATGCAACACTCTGGATTACTGCATCATCAACTGGGTGATATGGAGTTTCTCGCTCCATGCAACACTCTGGATTACTGCATCATCAACGAAAACGCTCTCCGTCAGCACAGCCTGTCCTTACTGAACACTAACTCCCCGACCTACCTTCATCCTGCCACAGGCTCTCTCACCTGTATTGACCTGTCTATCTGTTCCCCTAACCTCCTCCCTGACTTTAGTTGGAGAGTCACTGCTGACCTCTGTGGTAGTGATCATTACCCTCTTCTTATACACTCCAATCTTCAAATCCCCACTGAGCACACCCAACTGGAACCTCGACAAGGCTGACTGGTCCCTTTTGAAACCCTCTGTGACTCACACCTCTCCCCCATCTTCTCGAGGATGAGGATCCCATGTCTAACTTCAGTAATATCCTTATCAACATCGCCACCTGCTCAATTCCCAAAACCTCCAAACCCCCAAATCATCCCCCAACCCCTGGTTCTCAGATGACTGCAAACCGCCATCAAGAACAGGAAAAAGAGCCCTCAGGAACTTTAAAATTAACCCGACCACCCATAACCTTAACCTCTTTCGCATCAGCCGTGCAAGGCCAGACGCACTATCAAGGACAGTAAAACCAACACTTGGAACAACTTTATCTCTTCTCTCACCACCAACACCCCACTAAGAAGATTTGGAGAATGGTTAACAGCTTCCACGGCAGAGTAGGCAAATCTTCCATCTCCCATCTCTCTTGGAATGGAGACCTTCTCACCGCAAAAACATCGTTGACCACCTCGCCGCCTCTTTCAGCAACATCTCGGCCTCGACCAACTACTCCAATGCTTTCAAAATCAAAAAGCTTATGATGAAGCCCGGAGAATCACTTTTCCTCTGACAACTCCGAAAGCTACAACACCCTCTCACCCTTTCTGAATTAAACCAAGCCATCAGCGGCGCTGGCTGCACCTCCAAGGGCCCAGATAACATCCCCTATCAGTTTCTGAAACACCTCCCCATCAAAGCCACCACTACCCTACTCACCATCTTCAACCACATTTGGTCCTCACACTCCTTTCCCCTATCTGGAGAACAGCTATTGTCATCCCGTCCTTAAACCGGGAAGGATAGCACCGACCCCACCAGCTACCGACCCATCGCCTTACTTGCTGTCTCTGTAAAATTATGGAAAAGATCATTAATCAGAGACTAAACTGGTTCCTCGAGACCAACAGAATCCTCTCTCTCACCAAAGCGGCTTCCAAAACGCCGCAATACCTAGACCAGTTAATTACGCCGACACCGCTATCCGGGAATCCTTTGCAAAAAGGAACACCTCATTGCCATATTTTTTGACCTCGAAAGCTTTCGACACTACTTGGAAATACGGCATTACCGGAAACTTCACACCATTGGCCTCAGAGGCCACCTCCCCATCTTTATTCAAAACTTCCTCTCACCCAGGCAGTTCCAAGTTAGATTGGCCACACCCTCTCCAAGCCGTACCCCAAGAAGAGGCGTCCCCAAGGCAGCATCCTCTCCCCACTCTCTTCAACCTGAGCATTAATGACATCGGGAATGACCTTGGCCCCAGCATCAAACGTACCCTCTACGTGGATGACTTCACCATCTTCTACCTCCTCCCTAGCTTTCCTATTGTTGAAAATAGGCTTCAAACCAGCCTCAATCAGCTGCAAGTCTGGAGCAACAATAACGGTTTTAGATTCTCCAAAGACAAGACAGTCTGCATGCACTTTTGTCATTTCAACAACCTCCACCCAACCCGAACTTTGTGCTCAATGGGAATCGCATCCCTAAAGTTGAAAACACAAAGTTCCTTGGTCTAACTCTAGACCCCAAGCTCACCTACAAGCCACACATCACCAACCTGAAACTAAAATGCAATAGCTCCCTCAACATCCTCCGACTGCTCTCCAACACTACTTGGGGAGCGAACCGCTATGCTCTTCTCAAAATTTTCAGGCTCACCATTCGTGCTGCTTGACTATGGCAATATTGTTTACTGTGTCGCTCACAACTCATACCTCAACCACATTAACACCATCCAAAATGAAGCCCTCAGGCTTTGTCTAGAGCCTACAGGACCTCCCCAATCACTAGCTTTCATGTTGAAGCCAACTAACCCCCTTTCTACTTAGATGTAAAAGCTTAGCCTCTCCTATGCTTTTAGAGTCCTCACCAACACTCAGAACCCTGTTTACAACCTCATTAGGTACCCCAATTTCTCCTCCCTCTTTGATAGGACTAAAACCCTATCGCCTCCCTTCAGCTTACGCATTAAATCAGACCTCTTTCAACTTGGCATCAACCCCGCCACTCTCGGCACCTATTCCTGGCCCACTTTTCCGCCTTTGGGCCACCCCCTTCCTTCTGTCCACCTAGACCTCTCCACTTATAACAAAACTCAAACTCACCCTAATCTCTTCATCAATCTCCACAACCAAATCAAAGACCAACTCTCAAATTACACCTCTATCTATACTGATGGCTCCAAGGAAGGCAACAAGACAGCTGCTGCTGCCATCATCCAAGACATCACCCTCAGTAGCAGACTTCCTGACCACTCATCCATCTTTTCAGCCGAGGCTAAGGCCATTCTCCTCGCCCTCAACTTTATTGAGTACTCTCCTCTTAGTCACTTTGCCATTTTCTCTGACTCTAAGGCTGTTCTTACTTCATTACTCAATCTTAAATGGGATAACCTCACCTGCCACCTCCTCCTCCGAAACTCTTTTCTCCCACCCTCTGCAGGAAAAGTGTTCTTTTCTTCTGGATACCCAGCCATGTTGGCATCCCTGGCAATGACAGGGCTGATACAGCCGCTAAGCTTGCCCTTAACCTCCTCCCTTCCCCTTTTCCCAAAACCCTCTCTGACATCAAACCGCTTATCGCTTCTCTTGTTCGTGACCGCTGGCAAACCTTATGGAACTTCCAAATTGATAACAAACTCCATGTTATCCAGCCCACAATCCCGATCAAATCCACCATCAACAACCTTTCTCAGATCGACAACGCTCATATTACCCGTCTTAGAATTGGTCACACCCACCTCACTCCTCCCACCTCCTTATTGGTTCCCCCCCAACCCCTCTGTAACAATTGCCACTGCATCCTTACAATCCAACACGTTCTCCTTGCTTGCCCCCTGTACAACCTTCCCAGAGCTTCTCTGCCTCCCACAACTCAATTGCTGAGTTCTTCCAAAAAAATCCTCCAGATAAAATAGTCTCCTTCCTTCAGCATGCATCCCTCTACAACCATATTTAATCCTCCTCTTCCACCCCCTCTCTACTCTGTTTTTAGTTTTTCCCATGCACCTCCTCTCTCGATCACAGCTTTCTGGCTTTTGTTCTTGAATTTCTCTCATTCTTCCCCTGGTCTCTTTCCTTACTACCTCTAAAATGATCTGACCTCTCAGGCACAATTTGACCTTCGTTGTCGTGGTGCCGTTAAGACCTCATCAAACAAACAAACAAAGCATCATCAACTGGGTGATATGGAGTTTCTCACTCCATGCAACACTCTGGATTACTGCATCATCAACTGGGTGATATGGAGTTTCTCACTCCATGCAGCACTCTGGATTACTGCATCATCAACTGGGTGATATGGAGTTTCTCGCTCCATGCAACACTCTGGATTACTGCATCTTCAACTGGGTGATATGGAGTTTCTCGCTCCATGCAACACTCTGGATTACTGCATCTTCAACTGGGTGATATGGAGTTTCTCACTCCATGCAACACTGGATTACTGCATCATCAACTGGGTGATATGGAGTTTCTCGCTCCATGCAACACTCTGGATTACTGCATCATCAACTGGGTGATATGGAGTTTCGCTCCATGCAACACTCTGGATTACTGCATCATCAACTGGGTGATATGGAGTTTCTCGCTCCATGCAACACTCTGGATTACTGCATCATCAACTGGGTGATATGGAGTTTCTCGCTCCATGCAACACTCTGGATTACTGCATCATCAACTGGGTGATATGGAGTTTCTCACTCCATGCAACACTCTGGATTACTGCATCATCAACTGGGTGATATAGAGTTTCTCACTCCATGCAACACTCTGGATTACTGCATCATCAACTGGGTGATATGGAGTTTCTCACTCCATGCAACACTCTGGATTACTGCATCATCAACTGGGTGATATGGAGTTTCTCGCTCCATGCAACACTCGGCTATGCAGATCTCGTTGTTGTTGTTGCCATCTTCATAGCTCTGTAAAAATAACAATATTATTTGAATACTATGAGTGATGAAGTTCAGTTGAGCAATATCTTACCTAATTGCCCAGGGTCTGGTTTTTCTTGGTTCAGGAGCCCCCATCAAAGTTCCTTAAGGTATGTGTGATTATGGATGAGCACTATTGAAGGCTTGCCTTCTGTTTTCAAACTGTTAAATCAATCATTGAATCAGATAACATTATATAGCAGAAATATCATGAAAAGTTCTTCAGAAGTATTCTAAGACAGTAACGTTAAATTGCTTTTATTACACTTGTTCAAACAGAAATGATTTTAGCAGATTCTTGAGTATATGAACAGCCTGAGCATTTTTGGTATGGTTTGGAAGGTTGTACCATTTTCTTGAACCAGAACATGAAAATTGCCAATGAGTAAAAGACACACTATGAGTTCTGGCTAAGCTTGCATGGTTGACTGGTTTTGTAACTCAAATCGGTTTCCCCCGAAACCACGGTTTCGGTCTGCTTCATCTTTTATAGAAATAAAAATTAAAAACTGGAAATTAAAAAATTAATAATACAATTCAGAAATGAGAATGTTTGGAAATGCACAGTCATAAATATAACATGTACCTGTAATACGGGCTGTAATAACAGCCTCGAATCCGCTCGTTGTCTCTTTGTGTCTTCTATATGGGCTAATATTTCCACGAACACAACAACTGTTTACAGTACCGATGCAAGCAGTTTGACAATTGCGCCGGTAATTTTGATGCCGGTAAAGCGCTGGTAAAATGCCGGTAAAGCTCCGGTAATTCCACAGGTAAAGCGCCAATAAAAAATCCATTCTCGAAGCCAAAAACGTGGTGTTAGTAGTTTTCATGCAACTTGCGATTTAATTTTTAAAAACAGGATACTATCACGAGCGTTATTTTCCAATCACAACTCTTATTTATTTTAGCGAGGAAAGTCCTGTGTGAAATATTTAACGTCTGCACACATACCAAACCTGCAAATTTCTTTAGTTCAGATAATACTTTTAAACTAATGCAAATTGCCATTTTAAGCAAAATTAAGTGTTTCATTTCCCGTGTCTTTTCAAAGGACACACTTCAGCCCACAATAAATTGGTAGCGACAATGCAGAGAAACCACAGAGATTTACGATTATTATTTATTTTCAATAAGTTTAACAAAAAATTACAACCAGAAAAGTAAGGAACCGTGGCCCCAACGCAACTTGCGTCACCACTATCGGGGCGGGCATGGCCATTTTTTATAAATCATAAAATAAAAAGGATTAAATTAAAATAAGATAAAACTAAAATGATAAGCGAAATAAAAAGGATCGGCGCAATAAAAATAAACAAGTTTAACGTACTGAGATTTCCATGTTTTATTCTGAAATATATAGTATTCCAAATAGTCGGGTAAAGTTTTAACTCGTGAAATATTTCCACCAAATTATTAAGAAATGTCAAAAACTTTTTAATATGTAGTTCCATATACAGTCAAAGTAAAACGCGAAAGAAAAGAATAGAAAAAATAATAAAATGAGAACAAATACAACAAATTGTTTTCTCTCCTACACACCAGTCACAAGTTAGCGTGATTTATATCTTTTTCACTTGCCCGCCTATAAGGGCCAATATTTGTATCATGACACTGTGTGTCATATTTCCAAAAGTTTTTAAAGTTTGAATCTGGGAAAAACCGTCGCTATAAATAGCATGGAGTGAAATTGCATGATCGTTATAGAATACCCGGATGCAAAACGAAGATAAATTATCCCTGTTGCATCAGTATCACTTACCAGGAAGGGGGGTTTGTTGGCTTCAACGTGAAGGATGGTGATGGGTGAGGTTCTGTAGGCACCCAGACAAAACCTGAGGGCTTCATTTTGGATGGTGTTAATGTGGTTGAGGTAAGAGTTGTGAGCAGCACAGTAGACAATATTGCCATAGTCGAGCTTGGCACGAATGGTAAGACTGAAGATTTTGAGGAGAGCATTGGCGTTCGCACCCCAAGTAGTGTTGGAGAGGTGGCAGAGAAAGTTGAGGGAACTGTTGCATTTCTGTTTCAAGTTGGTGATTTGTTGCTTGTAGGAGAGCTTGGGGTCTAGGGTTAAACCCAGGAACTTAGTGTGGTCAACTTTGAGGATGCGATTGCCATTGAGCACGAGGTTCGGGTTGGGGTGCGGATTGTTGAAATGAGAGAAGTGCATGCAGACTGTCTCCTTTTTATAATTTTCCAACACATTTGGTTTGAGTATAGGCAGAATTTAGCAAGGGAAAACTTGCCCCACCCCCTTATTTTTTATCCAAATGTATACTTTGCATGATGATGTTTTATATCTTAGCATGATTTTGTGACCCCCCTCATTTTGACTTTCGCAGGCCAATCCCGTCTATGGGTTTGAGATTGGGGAGCCAGGACCAATGTTGGCAGTTGCCCATCGGGGCAATAGGCAAAGGGCTTACTTTGGAAAATTACTGCTTCAAAAATTATAGGGGGCCATTTCCCCGTCGACGTTTCCCATTTTCCCTCGGTGTCGGGGCCCCTGGTAAATGACATGCTTTAATTTTGTCAAATAGATACTAAATGTATGTTACAACTTCTATGTAATATGTAGGATTTGTGAGTGAGTGGATTTCTATTTGTTTTGAAATGACCTAGCATATTGCTCCGGTCCGCCTTCAACTTTCAAAAGGGCACCTACTGCCCTGGTCAGCCTTCAACTTTCAAAAGGACGTCTGCTTTCATCCGCCTCCAACTTTCAAAAGGGCACTTCCTGCTCCCATTCGCCCCTTACTCTGAGGCAAGGGGCAAGTACCCCCCTTCCCCCTGTGGTTCTGACATCACTGCTTGTGTCCATAGACATATGACTTGCCCCTGCACAAAACTTCTTCTTTTTTTTGTATTGTAAATTAATTTGTTATAAATGTCCCAGACACAAAACATACCAAAGCACAGACAACAGAAAGCTTTGCGGTAAAAATGTGCAGGTTGTTTATTCAAGACCTACATTTTTCTAGATTTGAATTATTGAAGTATTCCATCTTTAGTGTTTTGGAGTAGTTTATATTGCACGTTGTAACCTCTCAATGAACTCATCATTAGGATTTTTTTTTTTTTTTGACTGAACATGAACTTGAGCCTGGAGCAATCTCTACCCTCAGTTTACACTTCTTGAATATTCTCCAACCTGTTTAACATAGAGGTGCAGCTTGTGTTTGTCATTTTCATGTTGGTTTATCTCTCATATCAGGGTTTGATATAAATGTATGTACACTGTACTGTAGGTGTGAGGTTCATCTGAAGTTCATGTCGTTAGAGCAGTAACATAAATGAGTTTTGTGTTGTGCATTGAATGTTTAAACTTGTACAGATTTGAAGATGTTTGAGTACCATGTTTTATTTATATGATTGTGACTTCTGTGTCGCATGTACTTAGGTGAAATACTTTGGTACTTCTGTGATTTAAACTGATATGTTAGAGTGACAGCAGCACACTTGCAGTGTGGTTAGTCTCAGTCACTGATATCATGAAAAGCATTTAAGTATTCACTGATAATTGACGTTTTATCTCCATTCATCACGTACTCGTATTAATTAAGTTTGATTTGATTTGATTTATTCATTTTCATGCATATATTACAATATTTATAATAAAAACACATAACAATTTATGAGAAAATGGTGGAAGGGCTTAGAAGCCGGAGCTTTAACAAGAAGCCCACCATAACTTAAATTTAACCATTAATCATAAAGAAAATGTATAGAAAAGTGAAACTGAAAATATTATAATCACGTGATAGTTGTGAAACAAGGCACAAAAGACCATATTTGAAGAATACACATTAATTTCCACAAGAATTGCTAGGCACTTCTGTGATGAGGGGCACATTTATCCCAGCTCATGTGTTGTTACATGCCCAGAAATTAAATATTTTTCTTTATTTACTTGGAATTTGTATAACATTGTGTACCCCCACCCCCTATCCTACATTAAATCTTTCATAACTGCTGTGCTCTCGAAGCTGAAAACTTCTTCTATTCATTCTTTTATGTTTTTGTTACATATAAAAAATGTACGAAATTCAGTCCCAAATCATTTGTTATTTTTAAAATACTATTTTTTTCCCCTTTGTGTAAATAACCCAGGTATTTAAAGCTTTTTGTAAAATTTATTTCAAAAAGTACTGTACACAATGTGGACAGTTTTGGGACATGCATATTTCTGAGAACCTCAGCAAGTGCACTTTTTCCCCGAGTTCATTATCATTTATTAAAGAGGGAATCTTGTTTCAAGAAAATTGCTTGACATACTGCCAGTTATTGTGCTTACATACTAACAATGTCACTTCCTCTGTGGTTATTCACTAGCGTGTCAGTATATGTGCATGTGTGTAGCCAGGGGGTAGACAGGGTTGCACAACCCCTTCCCCCCCCCCAAAAAAAAAAAAGGGGGAAAAAAGAAGTAAAATGGTAAGGTCCAAAGAATATGCTAAAAGGTCCAAATATCTCCCTCGGCAACCCCCAATCCAAAAGGCTGCAGGCTACACACACCCCTGATGTGCAAATATTTTGACCAATAAAAAAAATGTTCAATTGTATATTGTATATTTTGTCCACGTTTACATGATAACTGGCCTTTAAGAATGGTCAGACGTATTCTGACATCTTGAAACATCACACAGTACAACAGTCAGTTCCCAGCTCGCGAAAAATTGCTTATTTTCTTCTGTGCGTATTTCGCCCACTCTGATTTATGAATATATAATGAGCTGAAACGTGCTGTTTTTCGAAAGTGATTACAGCTTTGTTACGGCAGTAAAACGGTATCAATACATTAAATTTAGGCAAAGGATAAAGTGTTGAAAATACTATCCATTAACATTTAAAGAAATAATTTGAACAAAAAATTATGAAAATCAGAGGGATTAAAAACGAATAAAAATTCAGAAAAAATGGGTGTCAAAAAATGTGGTCACAAAACACATTTCCAGTCATGGGCCAATACGATCTTTACATTTGTGATAAAGGAATTCCTTTTCTAAATCTATGAAAATGAGTATGAAAATCAGAAATCAGAATTAAGAAAAAACGGGTGTCGCAAAACGTGGTCAAAAACCACTTTTTCGGTTTGGGCCCAAAATTTCTTTACAAATATAATGAAAAAATTTCTTATTCACCAAAATCTGTAGAAGTATCGAAGGAATTCAGAGAAGGCGGGTCAGGAGTTCGACGAATAATCACCCATTTTGCCAAGTTAGCAAGATACATTTTGAAAGATATCGTATGATACAATGTGATTGGTCAGTTGCGATCATGTGGAATTGTTTACATTAATATCATGCACTTGTAATAAAATGAATACTCTAGGCCTATGTGCACAAAATGATACGAGATATATGACAATAAAATCTCACTTGATTTACTTCGAACATGTCTTTTTCAAAGGAAATAATAATAGTCCAGTTCATGCTCCTGATCGGGATATCTCCCAATCGCTGTGATTACTTTTGATGACCATAATCATGAAGACAAATTGTCAATTTTCAAGTTCAAAATTAAACAAATTTAGTACTGACAGAAAGCTCAACGAATTGCCTGACAAATTATCGATAGATTAGGCTCCAATTTGAAGAAAGCTGGTCAGGAGTTTGGCAAATATTTGGCCTAAAAATTAAGCCAATATTTCACTACACAAATCCAAATGACATTTACACAAAAATGGAAATAAGAAAATATGGAAAATTTGGTATCATTCGAAAGAAGAATGAATCAACTCCCACCTAGCTTACTATCTTTACTGCTACAACATTGTCAGGTGACACCCCACGTGATAGAAAATGGTCTCATCGAATGATCAGTTTCGCGAAAACTGCGAAATTCTTCAAGAGGGCGGAGTTCTGATCGAAGAGAATGATGTCCCAAGTCTCATTATACCTCAATAACGCTGATGCTGGAAACTGACTGACAGTATGTACAGTTGGCTTTTGTCTATCACAATAAGTTCATAAGCCTTACTCTGCACACTAAAGTTCATGAACTAAAATAATGACTGCTGGGCTTTGAAGTTCATTATACTGCAAACACCTGCACTGTACAGGTGTAATTACAACTTGCCAATGTGTTACTGTAGCTTTCAATTTGATGTACATGATGTCAAGTAGCCATGTAATAAACATATAAACAAAACCTGATTATTAATTGACCATTATTATTCTACTGCAATATGCATGGTTTGTGCAATTTGCATAAGGGCTATTTAGGTTATGTGTGTGACCAACCAGAGAATGCATGGCCCCAGTGAATCCCGGGCAAACCCAGGGGTTCACTGGACCATTCTTTGTTATGTTACATGAAACTCCAGGGGTATGTATACTGGACCATTCTTTGTAATGTTACATGTTTGATCAGCCATAGAATGACCCGTAGAGTGAAAGAAAACATGAAGATCTACAGTGAATGCTAATTGTGCTCGTTTTCTATGTGATGTAAGCACTGTACATGTTTCAATTAGGATTTTTATAGTTTAGCAACAACTTAAAATGGTAGTTATGTTGTCAACTGCCAAATTAATACTTTTGCACAAGTTTCTTGAATAAATACAGTAGCTGGAAAATGGAAAGGAAAAAAAAAAAAGAATCTTTGAATTTGCATCCTTGGAAGCAGAGAACACATGCCCATTATGTGTCTTATCTTCTGCATATTATCTTCAATTCGGTCAACAAATATACTTTGAACTTTACTGGGAGCCTTGAAGTTCTAGCCTATTGTCTGGGAGCACCCTGGTTGTATTTTACACCTGGTACATCTTGCTCCTATGTCAACAAGATTGCCAGTCCTTAAACTTTCTAGCCAGACACAGACTGAAACCAGTTAGTGACACTTATTTGGTGTTGCGACCATTCACCTAAATGCACTTAAAATGTGTAATACATGTACATTGCAACTTTGACTGCGTTTGAAAATAAATGAAAGGTGCATGGTGTCCCTAGAAATACTATCCCTCTGTACAGGGACGTAGTTCCTGGGAGAGGGCAGGGGAATTTGTCCTTCCCACTATTTGGCAGAATGATACAAATAAAGTACT